>CM042567.1:2057500-2060000 GCA_023630585.1 Cranoglanis bouderius
GGAGACACACACGATTTAACAGGAAATGAAAATGTTTTTTGCATTTTGTTTATTTTCAGTAGTATTTTACCCATTGTGTCCATCACTAGTGTCTAAGCCACGCCCTTCAGGGAGACTCCTCCTACTCCCACAGGTAAATATGTGCTGTTTTTTTTGCACAGTTAATTAAGATAATGTTTATTTATTTATTTTTTCAGGTATAAGGGCCAGGCTCCAGACCTGCTGGGAAAACAGGACAGTGTCTATGAAGGTACTGAATATCTCTTTTTAATAGTAAACACACTCAGACATGTATGATAGACTGTTAAACAGCTTCTGCTGTGTTTGTGTGTGTGTGTGTGTGTGTGTGTGTGTGTGTGTCCTACAGAGGACTGGGACATGCTGGACGTGGACGAGGCTGAGAAGCTGACGGGCGAGGAGGAGTTCGAGCTGCTTTCAGCGCCGCTGGGACTAACGGAACGCAAACCCGTCCCCGAGGCCGTTCACTTCCCCGACACGGACCCCCTCGGAGCCTCTGTCGCCATGGTTACCGCCACAAATAGCATGGAGGAGACCCTCCTGCAGATAGGCAAGATTACGACATGATCCCTCATCCTTACTCATTACAGTTAGAACCCAACACGACTCTTTAAATTGCTCAGGTATTTGTCGAGCATCGATGAGAAATAAAAAAACAAAAAAAAAAAAACAAATAAATTTTCCAACGAATATTTGAGGGATTTAAATGTCGTGTCCGGTTGTTTTCAGCCTAATCTTTTATTACATTTAATCACATAATCAGCCAGAATTTTTCATTGATATTAATATCAACTTAATATCAATGAATAATTCAATTAAACTAAATTTTGAAGGAACGATTAAAGCTTTAAATAAATTATTACTCACTGAAAAAAATCTGAATGATGAATCTGAAATTAAAATATTAATCAGTAATTTTAAATGATTAATTATTATAAACAAGTAATTACTTAAACCATAATACATGTATACAGTACATTGTTTTTTAATTCAAGCAATTAGTCATTTTGCTTTTAATTATTATATTTATATATTATATATTATATGAAAGAAGAAAATTTACATAGATATACTGTATAAAACTTTAAGAGAGAATGTAGCCTAAAATTGGTGATCTTGGTGATTTATATGTTCACGTGTGCGATTAATCTGCGTACGTCACTCGCAGGCTGCCAGAGTTCGGTGGATAAGAGCTCGTCAGGTCGCATGTGTTTGGGCGAGCAGGCAGCGGGGCTTCAGAGTTCCACTGATCGTATGGTGGCTTTAAGGAGAGTCACAGCAGCCGCTCAAGTCCTGGTGGCCAGAACCATGGTGATGAGAGCGCTGTCTCTGCTCTCTGTCAGGTGTGTGTGTGTGTCTGTGTGTGTGTGTGTGTGTGTGTGTGTGTGTGTGTGTGTGTGTGTGTGTGTTGTTGACTTTTACAGCATTTAGCAGACGCCTTTATCTGACTTATGTTTTTGATATGTTTTGCGTCTCTCAGCGGTTCCAGCTGCAGTCTCGCCGCTGGACTGGAGTCCCTGGGTCTGACGGACATTAGGACCCTGGTGCGTTTGATGTGTCTGGCCGCGGCCGGTCGCGCGGGTCTCTCCACCGGCCTCGCCTCAGGCCCCGGCGCTTTAGAGCGTCCACGTGGAGCCAACAAGCCCACCAAACCCATCTCCTGCCTGGCCTACCTCAGCACTGCGGTGGGCTGCCTCGCCTCTAACAGCCCCAACGCCGCCAAGCTTCTCGTCCAGCTGTGCACTCAGGTGAGTACACTTTTATTATTGGTACTCGTACTCGTATTGAATCTCAGCTACTCAAATCCTGCTCGTCTTCCTCGCTCTCTTGTCGACTTAGAACCTGATTTCGGCAGCTACAGGGATGAACCTGACCACAGTGGACGATCCGATCCAGAGGAAGTTCCTGCCCAGTTTCCTGCGGGGCGTGGCCGAGGAAAACAAACTCATCACGTCACCAAACTTCGTAGTGACGCAGGCCCTGGTGGCACTTTTAGCCGATAAAGGAGCAAGACTGAGACCCGGTTATGACAAGGCTGAACTGGAGAAGAGAGGTTAGTTTCGCACACTGACGGATTTTCCACTGCACAATCATAAACAAGAACTGGACCAAAAAGGTACCGAGTACTCCTAAAACCAGCCGTTATAAATCAGAAGTATTTGTTTGTTTGTCCTATTTAATGTATTCTGTTTTTTATTTGGTGTTTGTCTGGATGTATGGAGTCACATGCGTGTTGCTGTATGCGTGACCAATCAGTAAGGAGTAATGCTGTTAGCCACGCCCATTTATTTTCACTTGGTACCCTTGCTACTGGATCAGTGACTTAATTCGTTAGTTCAGGCTCGTTTAGCAGTAGATACAGCTTCGCTTTTTAAGTCACGTCATCTTCACTCATCGTTTCTCTCACAGTGTGTGTGTGTGTGTCTCTCTCTCTCTCTCTCTCTCTCTCTCTCTCTCTCTCTCTCTCTCTCAATTCCGTCCT
>CM042567.1:2065000-2067500 GCA_023630585.1 Cranoglanis bouderius
AGCCTGTGGCCAAGGACAAGCTGGCGCTGCTGATGGTGAGTGTACTTAACATACTCAACACCACTTTAATTAACACACTGTCATTTAAAAGTGGCAGCTTGGTAGATGATTTTATATCAGAGTCATTAACGTGACCGTGAAGCTCACAATCTTTTTGATTTTAAGAAACGTATCGCATAAAATTATCATGTTTTGTGGATTTTCTTTTGCTTTTTGTCCATTTTATAATTTACTTATTTTTAGTCCATTTTGTTATTTTTTTATTTTTTGTCCATTTCTAAATGTTCTAAATTTTTTCCATTTTTAATTGTTTTTTTTCCATTTTAAAATTTTCGCAATTTTTTCCTTTTTTTGTGTCCATTTTATTATTTTTTGTCCATTTTTAAATTTTCTTAATTTTTCCCCCATTTTTTAGTTTCTTAATTTTTCCCATTTTTAATTTTTTTTGTTCATTTTATTTTCTTATTTTTTGTCCATTTTTGTTTTTTTTTATTTTCTGTCCATTAAAAAAATTATCATTTCCATTTTTAAATTTTCTTAATTTTTTCCATTTTTTAAATTTTCTAAATTTTTTTCCATTTTTAAAGTTTCTTAATTTTTTCCATTTTTTCCATTTTTAATTTTACTTTTTGTCCATATTGCTTTCTCTTTTTTTGTCCATTTTTAAATGTTCTTAATTTTTTTTCTTCCATTTTTAAAGTTTCTTAATTTTTCCCATATTTATTTTTTTTCCATTTTAAAGTTTCTTAATTTTTCCCATTTTTAATTTTTTTTGTCCATTTTATTTTCTTATTTTTTGTTCATTTTTGTTTTTTTTTTTATTTTCTGTGCATTAAAAAAAAATATCATTTCCATTTTTTAAATCTTCTTAATTTTTTCCATTTTTAATCTTATTTTTTGTCTATTTTGTTGCTTTCTTGTTTTTTTGACCATTTTTTGAATGTAATTTTTTTCATTTTTAATTTTACTTTTTGTCCATATTGCTTTCTCTTTTTTTGCCATTTTTAAATTTTCTTAATTTTTTTCCATTTTTAAAGTTTCTTAATTTTTCCCATATTTATTTTTTTTTGTCCATTTTATTTTCTTTTTTTTTTGTCCATTTTATTTTTTTTAATTTTCTGTCCATTTAAAAAAAAATCTTTTCCATTTTTAAATTTTCTTAATTTTTGTCCATTTTGTTACTTTATTACTTTGTTTGATTTGTTACTTTGTGTGCATTATCTTACCTTGTTATTTCTTTCCTTTTTGTTACTTTGTTTCCATTTTGCTACTTTACTATATAGTTACTCTGTGTCCATATTAATATATTTTTTAATATTATGTCCATGTTGAGCTTTATCTCTCTTCGTGTCAGGCAATCACGTTTTTGTTTTTTTTATATTGCAGGACAACAGTAAATGGGCTCTTGGGATGGACGAGCAGTTGATGTCGTGGGCCACCTCCAGACCTGAGGTAACGATATAACCATCATTTTTATTCCAAACTCGTTATTAGCGTTTAGCTGAAGGTGAGGGAGAGATGTTCCTGTGTGTTGAACGTGAACAGGACTGGCACCTGGGTGGGAAGTGTGACGTGTATCTGTGGGGCGCAGGACGCCACGGTCAGCTCGCTGAGGCCGGACGGAACATTCTGGTGCCGACGCCTGCTACGTCCTTCTCTCAGGCTCAACAGGTACACACACACACACACACACACACACACACACACACACACACATACACACAATTTACCAGTGGTGAAAAGGTGAAAAGCTAGTTGACCTAGTGAATATATTGCCGTGTGTGTGTGTGTGTGTGTGTGTGTGTGTGTGTGTGTGTGTGTGTGTGTAGGTTGTGTGTGGGCAGAACTGCACGTTTGTGATTCAGGCGAACGGAACCGTGTTGGCGTGTGGAGAGGGCAGCTATGGCCGTCTGGGTCAGGGCAACTCAGACGACCTGCACATTCTCACCATCATCTCGGCACTACAAGGTAGTTAACAACACACACACACACACACACACACACACACAGAGACAGTTTTTAGTTATCCAGATACTTGGCCAATGAAATAGTAGCTAATATAATGTAATAAGATTTCATGAGTTAATCCTGGTTTATACTCTTGCGCTAAACGCATATTTGTATCTTTGCACCACAATGCAGAGAGGGGGATTGTGGGTAAACGTGGCACGCAGAAACGTGCTAGTGCACAGTCCTCCAATGAGCTAACTACACTTTGTGCGAACCTGCGGTGCTATGTGTCGGGCGAGCATTTGTTGGTTAGCGTCTGAACGTTTCGATAAGATTTTGTGACGAGTTTAATCAAATTCAGATTGTTTTTAATTCAGAGTAATACTGTTCAAAATATTCAAAATCTGACGTGTAAACAGTAAAATGTTACACAGTAAACACCCAACGTGTGTGTGCGTGTGTGTAGGGTTTGTTGTGACTCAGCTGGTGACGTCGTGCGGCTCTGACGGACACTCGATGGCTCTGACCGAGAGCGGTGAGGTGTTCAGTT
>CM042567.1:2075000-2155000 GCA_023630585.1 Cranoglanis bouderius
GTTCCCTCCCCCCACTCTCCCCTTCTCTCTCTCTCCCTCTCTTCTACTCCCATACACAAATATTCTCTGTCTGTCTATTTATTCTCTCTCTCTCTCTCTCTCCCCCCTCCACAGCCGTACGACAGTCTTCCCACGTCTCAGACCTGTTTCTTCCAGCTCCGCCTCCCGCCCTACTCCAGCCAATCAGTGATGGCGGAGCGGCTACGCTATGCTATCAACAACTGTCGTTCAATCGACATGGACAACTACATGCTGTCTCGGAACGTGGACAACACGGAGGGCTCGGACACCGACTACTGACCGAACCTCATCGCACAAAGACACGCTGCAGTCCGACTCGGCTCTTTTTAAACGTCAAACACAAAATTTTTTTATTTTCACTTCTTTTATTAGCCGTCAGAGTTAAAGCAGTCAGGTGGAGATAACGAAGGCCAGAGTATCAATTTAGGAAACATTCTGTTTTCTCTCTTTCTTTCACAATTCTTCTCGACTCCGCCCCTTTCCACCTTCTTTTTTTTTTCTTTTTTTTTTTTAAAAGGATTTTTCTGCATTAACATTTTCATTTGATTAAAGGAAAAAAAATCTAAAATTGATAAAAGGAAACCATATTGTACATTGTGTATAATGCTTCATTAGAAATTGTTTTAAGTCCATATTTATTTTGTTTTAATTTTGGAATTGCCTCCACCGCGTTTCATAATAATGAGACAATTAAAAGCATCAAACTTGGATCATCTTCCCCCCCCCTCATTTAACGTTGAGATTTAAAGCTGAACGGAGCATCAGATTTAGACATTTAAATACTATTCAAGATTTGCTGTGAAAATTTTGTTTATAACCTTGAAATTATGCTTTTTCTTTAACATTTGAGACTCGGAAAGGGAAAAGGAGCACCGATGATCAGCTTTCAGTGCCATTTTATAAACCTTTGTCACACAGCTGAGGTTACAGTAGTCAGAGGATCTTAATATAATGTGTACAATGCAGTAATTCAAAGCATCAAACGAAAAATACATCAAAACTCTTAGCGTTCGCTCATTTTTAAACATAACTTAAAAATGAAGACAGTAAATTCATATTAATACAGAAACGAAAAATGTCTTGGGACGTAATTAGTGTCAACAAGATATAAAGTGACGGTTTTAGAGAACCACGAGCCCCTGTTCTTCGCACGTGGATCCCGAATTTGTCCTCAAAGTGGTTTTGTTACCAAGACGACGAGTGCGTAAACCGGAACACGATCAGGAGCGGCGTGTTCAGCGTAAACAAGGATCGCGCACACGTTTACATACAAGTAATAAATAAATACATAGCTAAAGAGGGTCCCTGATTTAATTAAAGCGTCCCTAAGTTTGGTTCATTTCTTTGTTATGGAGTTAATTTTTACAGACAGATCATTTTAATTAAAGAGTTAGCATATATGGATGTGAGATATATTCCCAATCCCACCATCAGCATCACTGTATAAGGATCATTCTACACAATTTTAACGTTGTTTGATTGAACTACATTTACATAAAACGTCCTCTCCAGGCTTCTCAAAACAACTCGATCCGTCTGATGTAATCCAGATCCGTCCGCAGAACCGACGTATCGGTAAATCTGGCTCAGGACGTATTAGATTTGTTAAGAGACGCACAAAGAACAGAGAATAAACACACAAACAAAACCAGCAGG
Source organism: Cranoglanis bouderius (assembly GCA_023630585.1). Classification (NCBI taxonomy): domain Eukaryota; kingdom Metazoa; phylum Chordata; class Actinopteri; order Siluriformes; family Cranoglanididae; genus Cranoglanis; species Cranoglanis bouderius. The sequence continues at coordinate 2,076,678 of CM042567.1, forward strand.
AACTGCCTGTAAGGTTTGTTTAAAAAAAATAAAAATAAAAAAATACCGAGCTGTTTTACAATTCTCTCTCTTTCCGTCTCACACACACAAAGAGTTGAGGTTCAGGGACAGAAAAGTAAACAGATGAAAAAAAAAAAAGAAAAAAAAAGTGCTGAATACGCAAAAAGGAAAACCCCACAGCCTCGATCTAACAAGAGTCTAAGATTTGAAGATCGGTGAACAGTCTTTACAGAGGGAGGATCCGTTATCTCGGCCTGTGGTTGACCAGGAGGAAGTCTTTGTCCCTGCAGGTGAGACAAAGCCTGAGGTTCCTCAGAGAACCGCCGGCGCAGGAGAACGCCCAGCCGGCCATCACGCACAGGACCATGTAGGTGGGGATCAGACTGCCTGCGTACTGCGGGTTCGCAAACGTCTGGGACGGAAAAACGTGGTGAAAGACATCCTGAGCTTTTACACAGATGTTACACTGAATTAAAGACACAGCAGATACCTCAGGAAATGTCTCTCTCACTGTGTCTGTCTCTCTTAGTGCGTGTCTCACTCTCTCTGCCTTTGTGTATGTGCCTCACTCTTTTTGCCCGTCTCTCTCTACATGTCTCTCTATATCTCTCTCTGCATGCATCCCCCCCCCCTCTCTCTCTCTCTCTCTCTCTCTCTCTCTCTCTCTCTCTCTCTCTCTCTGTGTGTCTCTTTCTCTGTGTCTCATATTGTCTTGTCTCTCTCACTGTCTTTCTCTGCATCTCTTGTCTGTTTCTCTAAATATCCCTCTTTCTCTCTCGCTGTCTTTCTCTGTCTCTTTCTTTGTCTCTCTGCATGTGTTTCTCTACGTATCCAATGTCTCTGTCTCACTCTCTTTGCGTCTCTCTTTGTTGTTCTCTCTGTCTGTCTCTCTCTCTCATTTGTAAAGTGGGGGGAAAAAGTATTTGATCCCCTGCTGATTTTGTACGAAGAAATGATCAGTCTATAATTTTAATGGTAGGTGTATTTTAACAGTGAGAGACAGAATAACAACAAAAAAATCCAGAAAAACACATTTCAAAAAAGTTATAAATTGATTTGCATTTTAATGAGGGAAATAAGTATTTGACCCCTTCGACTTAGTACTTAGCGGCAAAACCCTTGTTGGCAATCACGAGGTCAGACGTTTCTTGTACTTGGCCACCAGGTTTGCACACATCTCAGGAGGGATTTTGTCCCACTCCTCTTTGCAGATTCTCTCTAAGTCATTAAGGTCATTTTCAATGCCCTGGCTGAGGGAAGGAGGATCTCACCCAAGATTTGATGGTACATGGCCCCGTCCATCGTCCCTTTGATGCGGTGCGGTTATCCTGTCCCCTTAGCAGAAAAACAACCCCAAAGCATAATGTTCCCACCTCCATGTTTGGCGGTGGGGATGGTGTTCTTGGGGTCATAGGCAGCATTCCTCCTCCTCCAAACACGGCGAGTTGAGTTGATGCCAAAGAGCTCGATTTTGGTCTCATCTGACCACAACACATTCAGATGTTCACTGGCAAACTTCAGACGGGCCTGTACATGTGCTTTCTTGAGCAGGGGGACCTTGCGGCCGCTGCAGGATTTCAGTCCTTCACGGCGTAGTGTGTTACCAATTGTTTTCTTGGTGACTATGGTCCCAGCTGCCTTGAGATCATTAACAAGATCCTCCCGTGTAGTTCTGGTCTGATCCCTCACCGTTCTCATGATCATTGAAACTCCACGAGGTGAGATCTTGCATGGAGCCCCAGACCGAGGGAGACTGACAGTTTCTTCCATTTGCGAATAATCGCACCAACTGTTGTCACCTTCTCACCAAGCTGCTTGGTGATGGTCTTGTAGCCCATTCCAGCCTTGTGTAGGTCTACAATCTTGCCCCTGATGAGGAGGAGAGGGAGCATGAGGTCATGACCGCAGGAAGTGAGAACACACACACACCCCTCATAATTAGTCATCAACATATGCTAGGGTTTTTGTGGTAAAATTAAAATATATATATATATTTTCTTAGAAATGTAGGCATGTCTGTTGTAATAGATTTGAACCCTGCCTCTCACTGTGTCACGTCTCGTTGGGTGCAGAAATTTGTTTTCCAGTGTTTTCTCTCGGCGCGGGATGTGGTGCGAAGCCGAGAGCGAACTCACACAAGCAGCGTCGGTGTCCCAGACGAGTCTGTTCAGCCTGGCCAGGAGCGCAGGAACAGCGTCCCCTTACAGGACGGGCAAGACCTCTACACCACCACCTGCAACGGCATCATCCATCGCTGCGCCATGCTCCTGATGGCCGTCAGCCCGACGCTCACGCAGACCGCCAACGAGCAGGCGGCTTTGAGCGGCGCCATGCAGGACGGAGCCGGATTTATGACCAGGTAAACACTACGCACTATAATCCGTCTGATACACGTATTAACGCATAACTTGGGTTCATACTCAATAATAATAATAATAATAATAATAATAATAATAATAATAATAATAAAGGTGCGTGTCGTGTGTTTAGGAGCGAGAGTTTGTCCACCGAGAGTCATTCCATCCAGAGCAGTCCGAGTTACAGACTCACTAAATCTATAGGTTTTACGCGGCCCTTTGCTGGAGGACTTCTTAAACACGAGCCAGCAGCGCCGATAGATCTGAAACACACACACACACACACACACACACACACACGTGAATACGCCTGCTTTATGTTTTTCAGTGTGGATTACAGACTGCAGTGTTTATGAGCCACTGATGTATGATGAAGACTGAACAACATCATTTTCTCACTAGTTAACACTTTCCTTCAGATCTAATGATGAAGATCTGAAGTTTTATTCTGAGCGTAGATCTGCTCCACACCTCACTAACACTAAGAGGTATTTATAATTTCAGCAACAGAAAATCAGTGCACTGACTGAATACATATAAAATATAAAAGAGCTACTAACAAATCAAAGAGTAGGAATAATATACAGTAACTTTCATTTTTGGGGAAGCTGAAATACAGTTTAATTCCACAGTCATCTAGTTACAGCTGACACACACACACACACACACACACACACACACACACACACACACACACACACACACACCCACCCACCCACCCCAGCCTTGAACAATATTGTCTCCTGTGTGTCGTGTCCTCTAATAAAATTTTTCTGCAGGACTAAAAATAAGTTTATGAACTTTTCATTACTGCTGAGAAGGCAAATGTGAAAACAGGCAAACTGATACAGAGTTTCACACATCATATCATATTTCTGGAGTGATATGACATCTGTCTCAATCAGATAAAAACATAATAAAACACACACACACACACACACACACACACACACACACACACACACACACACACACACACACACACACACACACACACACACACACACACACACACACACACACACACACACACACACACACAGGGCGTCTGCGTAACTCATCACTTCCTCCCTGTGGTATGTAAATGAGCTGTGCCTGAAAGGGAAGAGGAAGTCTGTCAGCGTCTGATCACTGTGGTTTCTAACCGCACACTTCAAGTATCTAATTTTAAAAATAATCCGCTTTAACTCGGATCCATTTTCAGATCCACGTCTGGAATTTGATTGATTTTATTATATGTATTATGTTTATATATAAACCTTAGCAGTTTTTAAAAGAAAGCAACATCAGATGGTTATCGAGATCAGCTGATGATCAGCCTCGTTTCTGTTACAACTGCAGGAGAGAGAACTGCATCGTAACCAAACCTTAGTGCTCGCACCCTCACGTCGAAAAATTACAGCTTTACCACTGACCGTCACAAAGCTCTGACACTGGAGACTCCTTCCATCAAATGTCGCATAAACATCTCCTTACGGAAAACTCCACCGATTACACACAGTTTTCTTCCTAATCCGTTTATCATCAGTGCAGCGTCTGTTGTACGAGTCCCTGAGAATGAGCCGTTACTATAGAAACGATAACGTGTAAGAACGAGCGCATTAATGTATATAAACCTGTGATTTATTTTATTTTTATTTTTTTGATGTTATAGAAAATGATTCGACTCCTTCTGACAGATCAGATTCGAGAAGTGCACAGGAAATGGTTCTGGTTTGGTATCTAAAAACCTGAAACCAAATAAAACCCTAGTACTCTAGGAGATGTTGCGGTTCCCTGCATGCTGTCGGTCCGTATGATTTGCATTAGAGGTTTTGGACCCCATCATAATAAAAAACGGAGGCTAAATCGGCAGTAAATGCGCTGCAGACCCGGCTAAGAGTGCGGGATAACAACACGACGGCGAGAAACCGCAGCACGGAGGATCATAATCCGTTAAACATCACGGCTGATGACGAGCTGAAAAGCAAAACCATGCGTGTCTGACGAGTCGAACACAAACTCCAGTCAAATTCTCGATGCTTCATTGACGTTTAATGCGATTCCGTTATGCTACGAAGTGACCTAAGACACTTTTAGCTTACTTCTGGGAGCGCCGGCGGTTTGTAAAGCGCACATCTCATCGTGATTGTTAAAAAGAGAACCGAGTCCTGCTTTCCTCGTCTCCGCACAACGGGACAAACAATAAAACTGCATTTCGGTGTTTATGGTCCGCATGTCAGCCATTTCTGAATCAAATAATAGTCAGGTCAAGGTCAAATCCACTCGTTCTCCACTGAACAGATCAGTAAAAGAGTAAAAGCAGGGTTCTTCTGCCAGGACCGGTTGAACGGAACCTCTTTAAAGTCCGGGTTGAAGCAGCCAATGGCGTTCGAGATATGCCACGCTGATGGAGGAAAAAAAAAAAGAAAGGAAGAAAGTAAAAACAGCCATATTTATTTCAAAGGCTGTCTGAAGGCAGTTGATGTATATTTAGAAAGAAAACCAGTAATCAAGGAACTGACTGTAAACCTCGGGAACCTCCTCAGATATATATATATATTTTTTTAAGTATCAGGAAATGTATTTTCCCCCCGTAACATGAAACAGCTCTGCATTTCCGTATGTTTAGTCTGAGCGAGAGTGATGTTCAGAGGCTGGAAAGATCGGGTCCGAGAGCGTCCGAGTCTCGAGCCGCTTCAGAGTGAGAAAGTGATTCGACTCTGAATCGACTCACTGCAGGAAGTGAATCAGACGCGGCGTGTGTTTTGTAGACGTTTCATTCGAGCTGCTAAACTGATCCAGAGCACAGAGCTGCAGAAACGCCGTGTGTTCGGGAGAAAATAAACACACAGACTGTTTAAAACTCGGTATTTGGATCGTTATTGAATCGGTTAACCGTGTTTTGATGGCTTTTGTGATTTCTACACACTTAATTGTTAAAGGTTTAACTTTTTTCCGTCGCCGTATTTCTGACCAATGAATGAAAGAGTTTTGCTTTTTGGTTTGTTTAAGGTGATGAGCATGTGTTCATGGTGTGACACACACACACACACACACACACACACACACACACCTCTGTGATATATACAGAGATCACTTATCCCATGCAAATTGATCAGAATTACACACACGTCCAGAAAACTAATCCCGTCCGAATAGTACTGTACAGGTAAATCTCTCTCACACACACACACACACCTAGAAACACTCAAAATGAGCAATTCTGAGGGAATGTGAGTGTTTAAATAAAACTTGACCCTCCATTTACACTGTGTGTGTGTGTGTGTGTGTGTACACAAGAGGCCTGGACTGTTTCGCAGTTTTACAGCTGGGTATAAAAGAGGACACCCCGCCTGGAGGAAAACAGATGGTAGGATTTGAAGAAACCGAGCTCCTGTCATCAACCACCAGGTCACTCACACACACACACACACACACACAATTAAAACCAAACTGGGATTGAAGGAAATAAGCATCAATGCCTAGAGTCCTGCATGGAGAAAAGGAAATCTGAAGGGGAAATCCTGAGCATGCGCGTTACAGATGAACTCCTATTCATTCATGAGTAACATTAACATGGAGAAGTTCACTTTTATCACCACTGACTGAGACGCTGCTAGTGGAAGGCAGGGAGGGGTCGTGGCTTTAAGCGTAATGGGCGGGGTTGTATACAAGGGGGCGGGTCTTTAAAAATTGCACTATTCAAACTTGAGTTATACAGATAAACCTAGTTTATACACACATTTATTTTTGCATATATTTATCAGCTTCACCAAGGTCAGTTTTTTGTACAGTTACTGACTGTAGGTCATCTATTTCTCGTCACAAAAGTATTGGCACCCCAAAAACCCCATACACTGCCCCAGTACATTCAATTAAACTTTATTGTCGCCATACATATACAGAGGTGTACAGTATAACAAAGTCTAATTTAGCTAGCCTCAGGTGTAGACATGTAACACCTGTAAAATAACACAGGACGTAGGAAATTAAGTAAGCAGCATACAGTGTTCAGTCCCTCCAGGATTTTGCGGTTACAGAAATGAACGAAAAATCGAGCAAACTCCGTAATATTCGGAAGAACTTGCAATTTTTCAAAATTACGCAGATTTTATGCAGATTTGGACCAAGACACGTCATGTGATGTCATCACAACGTGCATTCTGCCAAAGCCGTCTTCGATTCATGTGCATCGACCGTCTTCGATTCAACAAACATCACTGTGAAAGATTTCGTGCAACTGTAGTTTCGCCAGTTTAGTAGTTTTCTGCAAAAAAAAAAATTAAAAAAAGCATTAAAAAAACTCTGCAAGCTGCATCACAAATTTTTTAATAAGCCACAGCAAAATGAAGCATTTTTGGCTGCAGCAATCACAAAAATACGGACTGAGTGTTACGCGTTACTGTAATTAAATGAATCTTCTCCTGAAAAAAGTAAAGTAAGGGATTACTCTTCATTTTTAAGTAATTTAATTACGGTTACTTATGACGTAATTGCATTACATACTGTACAGACTTTCAACAATTCTATATAAAACAATATTCAATTTAAAATCTAAATTTATCATCTAAATATAACATTTGTTTTCTAATTTAACTCAGCCCCTTTAAATTCGTTATTTGTAGGCTAGCGCACGTGCACACAAGTTCGTGCCAGGTGGCTCAAGTTCAAGGATTTCAGCAGAAACAAGTGGCTATTTTAGTCAGTGGAAATATTGCCATTACTTCATTTTTTTGACACATAGACAAGAACATCACAGTAAAATGTAAGTTATGTCCTGGGGAAAAACTCCATCGGCCTCTCTCCGAAGTAGTAGCTCCTATTGTTAAGCCTGTTTATATCATTTGTTTACATTTTTGTATTAAGAATGGTTTAATAAAGCTATGCTTAATAAGCTAAACTATTCCATGTTTAACTCAAATTTAAAGATTTAAAAAGAAAAGTTACATTTCTATTGTCCATGTGGTCAAGATTAATATGGATTTTAATTAGTAATGAGTAATGCAATTATTTTTCAGACTGAGTAATTAATCAGTAATTTACATACAATGTTGACTATGTAATTAGTAATTAATTACTTTTTTGAAGTAAAAAAGTTCCTTTTTTTTCATCTCACACTCCTAAACACAAGCATGGGGCAAAAGATGTTAAAACTTGAGTGATTAATGTTCACATCTGCAAATTGTAAAAAAAAACAAAAACACTACAGCAATCTTGGCTTAGTGAGAAGAAAATCTTACATTCAGTAACTCTTCACAGTGTTTTAACTTCTCCTCCGTGTCTTTGTGATAGGACTGGAGGATGCTGTGAGCCTCCCGCTCTCGCTCACACTCCTAAACCACACACATGGGGCAAAAGAGGTTTAAACTCAGGTGCTTAATGTTCACATCTGCAATGGGTCACTTCTATTTAGTAAAAAAAAAAAACCTAATAACTTGAAAATACAACTTTTATTTTGGTTAAATGAACCTCATCATGCAGCATAAACAAGAAAAGTCCTCATATTATTACTAAAGGAGCTGCTTAATGCAAGACTTTTCTCGCTTACGTTTGTTAGCTCATCACACTCCATCTGAGTCTCAGTTAGCAGGTTCCCCATGCCCTGCACTGTTCCTCGCAGTGTCTCCAACTGGTATTTCAGGTCAGACTTCTCCACCTCCAGCTGAGCAATGGTCTCCACAGCCTTCTGGTGTTTCTCCTCAGCTTCAGCCAGGGAGACCTGAAAGCACAACAATTAAGACTTATTGGCTTTATTTACTTCTACACACACATTCAGACACTTTTAAAAACTGACTCATTACTCATGACACACACACACACACACACACACACACACACAGACAAAGCTTACAATAGCAGTCATAGTCTCATGAAAAGGAAAGTTTACCTTCAGTAACTCCTCGTTGTGCATCTCCTTCATCTCATTGTTCTCTGTCTGGAGGATTCTGTGAGCCTCCCTCTCTCGCTCACACTTCTAAAACACACACATGGGGCAAAAGAAATTTAAATTCGAGTGCTTAATTCTTAAACATAAATAAAGTTCTTATATTATTACTAAATGAGCTGCTTAATGCAAGACTTTTCTCGCTTACATTCGTCAGCTCATCACACTCCATTTGAGTCTCAGATAGCAGGTTCCCAAGGTCCTGCACTGTTCCTTGCAGTGTCTTCACTTGGTCTTTCAGGCCAGACTTCTCCACCTCCAGCTGAGCAATGGTCTCTTCAGCTTCAGCCAGGGAGACCTGATAGCACAACAATTAAGACTTATTGGCTTTATTTACTTCTACATACATTCAGATATGTTCATGTTCTGGTGACTAAAGGAAAAAATTTCTGTGACTGTGCAGGATTATACACACACACACACACACACACACACACACACACACAGTTCACAATAGAAGTCATAGTTTCATGAGAAGGAAAGTTTACCTTCAGTAACTCCTCCTTGTGTATCAGAGTCTTCTTAATTTCATCGTTCTTTATCTCACACTCCTAAACATAAGATGTTCAAACTTGAGTGATTAATGTTCACATCTGCAAATTGTAAAAAAAAATCTTGGCTTAATGAGAAGAAAATCTTACAGTCAGTAACTCTTCACAGTGTTTGAAAATTTCCCCGTGTTGTTGTACTCGGACTGGAGGGTGCTGTAAACCTCCCGCTCTCGCTCACACTCCTAAACCACACACATGGGGCAAAAGAGGTTTAAACTCAGGTGCTTAATGTTCACATCTGAAATGGGTCACCTCTATTTAGTAAAAAAAAAAAAAACCTAATAACTTGAAAATGCATCTTTCATTTTGGTTAAATGAACCTCATCATGCAGCATAAACATGAAAAATCCCCATATTATTACTAAAGGAGCTGCTTAATGCAAGACTTTTCTTGCTTACGTTTGTTAGCTCATCACACTCCATCTGAGTCTCACTTAGCCGGTTCCCCAGGTCCTGCACTGTTCCTCGCATTGTCTCCACTTGGTCTTTCAAATCAGACTTCTCCACCTCCAGCTGAGCAATGGTCTCCACAGCCTTCTAGTGTTTCTCCTCAGCCTCAGCCAGGGAGACCTGAAAGCACAACAATTAAGACTTATTGGCTTTATTTACTTCTACATACATTCAGATATGTTCATGTTCTGGTGACCAAAGGAAAAGATTTCTGTGACTGTGCAAGATTATACACACACACACACACACACACACACACACACACACACACACACACACACACACACACACACAGAGCTCACAATAACAGTTGTAGTTTCATGAGAAGAAAAGCTTACCATCAGTAAGCCTTCACAGTGCTTCATGTCTTTGTTGTCCTCCACCACTTGCTCATACTTCTAAAACACACACATGGTTGAAAAGATGTTCAAATTAGAATGCTTAATGTTCACATCTGCAATGGGTCACTTCTAATCAGTAAAAAAAAAACTATTAACTTCAAAATACAATTTTCAATTTGGTTAAATTAAAGTCATCATGCAGCATAAACACAAAATGTCCTCATATCAGTCTACTTACGTTAAAAGGAACTGCTTAATGCAAGCTTTTTTTATGCTTACGTTAGTTAGATCATCAAACGCCCAGCGATACTCCCAGAGCAGGTTCCTCATGTCCTTCACTGTCTCTTGCAGCATCTCCACCTGGTATTTCAGGTCAGACTTCTCGCTCTCCAGCTGAGCAACGGTCTCCACAGCCTTCTGGTGTTTCTCCTCAGCTTCCGCCAGGGAGACCTGAATGTTTAACAACCAAGATTTATTTACTTCGACACACACATTCAGACACTTTTATAGTTTGGAGACAAAAAATTATTTTTCATGATGATAATAATAATAATAAACCTGATAATAAATAATAAACCTCGTGATATAATACATTACATAACTATTATCCCTAATAGGTTCACTGCTGAGCTCGTGATAGAGATGAGATTTTAGCCTCCCATCTAATCTAATCTCACCAGCATCACTGCTCAAACTCACTGCATCAAACTCCAGTGTGCAGATATTTCCTATTCTCAATCATTCCCATCATATGGTGCTCATATTATTTTGAAAAGTACTTTTTAATCAGATGCTTATCTCACATACCTTGCTTTTCATGTCACAGTCACGGAGCAGTTCCTCCAGCTCCCTCACTCTGTCCTCCGGCTGAGTATTGGACACCACAAGCTTCTGAATCTTCTCCTCAGCCTCAGTCACAGCATCCTGAAATTCACCGTGCAAATATTATTGGCTTTAGGAGTTTGTAGCGCTCCTGAGCACTATCATTCAGTCCAAACATCATGTTTAGTTGCAGCTATCTGATCTATCTAAAGGGCCACAGGGCCTACAGTACAATCTCTGACACAGAATCCTTATATTCATCAGACTTCTGATCAAACGAGTTTAACGCATTGTTTTCCTGACAAAAACTGCAGTTAATGAACATCAGGTCTGGATTGTTGTCCTTAACCTAGTGCTGGAGTACAAACTTCATTTCCTCCTCCATAAGCACTAAACACTTCAATCCAGATATTTAAAATGTTCATATAATGGAAAACTGGATTTTTGTATTTTCACACAACCAAAGTTAGGAGTAGAACAAACTTACCATGACCTGGTCCTGAGGAACCTCTATGGGTCGGACCAGAGCCGGTTCCGTGGCCCGGTCACACACTGGGTCTAAATAAAAAATAAATAAATAAAAGCCGTCAGACATCATCATCTATCATTTATGTTTTGAATTCCAGACCAGCAGTATTTTCCACTTCTGATCCAGGTGAAGCTCTACAGCACAAGTATTCCCACTTTCTCACTGGCCTCCGGAATAAATCCACTTTACTGATGTTCAGTATGGACATGTCTACTGTGGGCTAAGGCTTACACAGTAATTGCACATTCATGAAGCTAAACTCCTCCATGAACCTGGACTCACTCACAATTTGGCCTAAGAACACAGCCACGAATAAAGAATGGTACAAAAACATCCTCAGAGAGCAACTTCTCCCAACCATCCAAGAACAGTTTGGTGACGAACAATGCCTTTTCCAGCATGATGGGGCACCTTGCCACAAGGCAAAAGTGATAACGAAGTGGCTCGGGGAACAAAACATCGACATTTTGGGTCCATGGCCAGGAAACTCCTCAGACCTTAATCCCATTGAGAATTTGTGGTCAATCCTCAAGAGGCGGGTGGACAAACAAAAACCCACAAACTCTGACAAACTCCAAGCATTGATTATGCAAGAATGGGCTGCCATCAGTCAGGATGGGGCCCAGAAGTTGATTGACAGCATGCCAGGGCGAATTGCAGAGGTCTTGAAAAAGAAGGGTCAACACTGCAAATATTGACTCTTTGCATAAACTTCATGTAATTGTTAATAAAAACCATTGACGCTTATGAAATGCTTGTGATTATACTTCAGTAACAGTTAGTAACATCTGACAAAAAGATCTAAAAACACTGAAGCAGTAGACTTTGGGAAAATTAATATTTGTGTCATTCTCAAAACTTTTGGCCACGGCTGTACACAATCAAATCATGGATCATAAGATGTTTAGTGGAAACTTTAAAGGCCCAGTAAGCACTTGTCCTCTGTGCATGGTAACATTGGTTTTAGAGCTCTACACTGACACCTGGTGGTTAGATGTTATGGAGTGTTGTGTAGCCCTGATGTGGCTCTGTCATTCAATGGAGAAAATTGTGCACTGCTCAATGTTTTATATATTTTATCAGCTTTTTTGTTCTACCACATTTGACAATAACAGATCGGTGGTACAGCTGGTATGGTTGTTTTCTCCATATTAAACTTAACAGCGATTATTGAAAATCACAGTAACTCATCGACAATTATGCAATTTGAAGCCGATCAGTGGAGGTTCATATTAGTGAGTCTCCTTATACAGAAAACCTCAGGAGTGAAATATGAGAATGAACAATTTACAAATGAATTAATTACTGTCCAGCTTGATAAATGATAAATGAGGCTGTCTGTGTCTGCCTGTAAGGTGCATGGATGATCCTCCACTTAGAGGTCACAGAAAAGGCCTTAGGCTGCAATTTTATCCAGTAACTCACTGTACTTGTGAAGATCAGTTTCCATGTGCAGGTCGCTCGTTGCTATGGAAACTAAGTGACTTCATGCACGCATGCATTCTTTCAGATGTGATGTGAATGGATGAGGGCAGGATATTGAATATTGGCCACCTGAAACACAAGCTGCACCTGAGCAAACTTACCTGTGCTGAGGAGGTGGAAATGCATCGGTGAGATAAAGCAGGAGTGTCAAACACTCAGTGCTCGCTCTTCTAGAACACCACATTCAGTCCACTAGTCCATTGGTCACTGATAAATACCGTCATTCTTCTCCTTCTTCTCCTTCTTCTTCTTCTTTTTAAGAAATAAATGCTTGAGAAAATCTAGATGACCAGCAGAGGGCGCACTCTGTTCTATTCTCTACCTTTGGGTAAAACCTTTTTCCATCACTCATTGCACGTGATATCGCTTTTTACATCATCATTATGGGTGCCAATAATTATGACTTTGACTGTATGTGACAACATGAGACGTTTCCTACAACACAGTTGCTTTCTGAATCTTAATAAATGACATCTGACAAAGAAATCACACAAGTAAGACACCCAGACTACTCAGACGCATGAATCTACCAAAATAATAATAATAATAATAATAATAATAATAATAATAATAATAATAATATTGTTTTGTAAAATTTTGGACTTTTTGAAGTTTGGATTTTTACTGAATTTTGTTGACAACACATGTAAAAGCAATTTTAATTTACATATAAAATGCTTGTCTAACCTCTGGGACCTCTCATCAGAACCCGTATTGCTTTCATATGATTTAGTGTTTGTCCTGTTAGTGTAGCCGTAATTAGTAACAGACAATCAGTGACAATGTCCGAGGTGTGTTGAAATGATATGATTTAAACTCTTAATTAAACTTTAATTTGGATTAATTTTAGTTTTGGATGAAATTATATAGCCTCAGTTCTATTTAGAGGTTAAGAAGGATTTCTACATGTCATGTGCAAAATTATTATTGACTGCAGAAGAACACATAGCACTGATCATACAGTATTCGTCATAACGCATTAACTGATTGACAGTTGCATTGATGAACTCTAGAGATGTTAAATGTTATTATAACCAAAACACACTCACATTTCCCTGATTAAAAAGAGGAAATGTTAAAGTGAGAAGTCAGTATGAGACAGAACTTGTCCTGTGAAGTTCACTGTGATTTTGCTCTGTGTGTGTCTGTGTGTGTGTGTGTGTGTGTGTGTGTGTGTGTGTGTGTGTGTGTGTCCTCTCTTTACCCGTGAATCCTGACACCGAGCCAGCGGCGTCTCAGCTTCTAGAGTGCAGTGTGTAACTGAAGTAAAGTTTTAAAAATACACCATTAGATGCTGGATCAGCAGGAACACAGATATGACTCTCCCCCTGTACCGCCTGTTCCTCAGGAGCGCTGAAGTAAAGTAGATTTGTCAACAAATAGATTTTTTATGTAAAATATTTTACAGTCTTATGATGTTTTTTTTTTTTTAAGTCACAAATACCATTTGTTTTATTATAATTAGCCCAGGAGAAGCATATGTAACAAGTACACCGATCAACCATAACATTAAAACCACCAGGTCGCCCTTGTGCCGTTAAAACAGCTCTGACCCGTCGAGGCATGGAGTCCACAAGACCTCTGAAGGTGTGCTGTGGTGTCTGGCACCAAGATGTTATCAGCAGATCCTTTAAGTCCTGTAACTTGCGAGGTGTGGCCTCCATGGATCGGACTTGTTTGGCCAGCACATCCCACAGACGTTCGATCGGATTGAGATCTGGGGAATCTGGAGGCCGGGTCAACACATTGAACTCTTTGTCATGTTCCTCAAACCGTTCCTGAAAAATGTTTGCAGTGTGACAGGGAGCATTATCCTGCTGAAAGAGGCCGCTGCCATTAGGGAATACCGTTGCCATGAAGGGATACTTGGTCTGTAGCAATGTTTAGGTAGGTGGTACGTGACAAAGTAACATCCACATGAATGCCAGGACCCAAGGTTTCCCAGCAGAACATTGCCCAGAGCATCACACTTCCTTCGCCGGCTTGCCTTCTTCCCATAGTGCATCCTGGTGCCATCCCTTCTCCAGATAAGGGACACACACGCACCCGGCCATCCACATGATGTAAAAGAAAACGTGATCCATCAGACCAGGCCACCTTCTTCCATTGCCCCATGGTCTAGTTCTGATGCTCTCGTGCCCATTGTAAGAGCTTTCGGTGTTGGACAGGGGTCAGCATGGGCGCTCTGACCGGTCTGCAGCTACGCAGCTCCATACGCAGCAAGCTGTGATGCTCTATGTGTTCTGACTCCTTTCTGTCAGAGCCAGCATTAACTTTTTCAGCAGTTTGTGCAACAGTAGCTCTTCTGTGGGATCGGATCAGGCGGGCTAACCTTCGCTCCCCACGTGCATCAATGAGCCTTGGGAAAACATGACCCTGTCGCTGGTTCACCAGTTGTCCTTCCTTGGACCACTTTTGGTAGGTACTAACCACTGCATACCAGGAACACCCTACAAGACCTGCTGTTCTGGAGATGCTCTGACCCAGTCGTCTAGCCATCACAATCTGGCCCTTGTCAAAGTTGCTCAGGTCCTTACACTTGCCCATTTTTTTCTGCTTACAACACATCAACTTTTTGGAATTTAACATTTATGGAAGGAGTCTCCAGTGTCAGCGCTTTGTAACAGTCAGAGGTAAAGCCGTAACTTGAAGTTTTCCAACATCTTCAGTACAGAGGAGATCATGGAAAAATGACAAGCTGCGGTTTTTAAAAAAAGAAAGGCTGGTGAGGGAACGACTGTTTATAGCTGCTATAATAATGAGACCATGAACTAACTACGTTTCGCTGACATACTAAACGGATTAAAAGTATGATGAGTAGTTCTTTAATAAATGAAAAATTCTTGGCAAATTGCTTTGATATAAGTGGAATAGAACACTTTGGGACGTGCTTTTATTGGGGAAATACAGGTGCATCTCAATAAATTAGAATGTCATGGAAAAGTTCATTTATTTCAGTAATTCAACTCTAATTGTGAAACTCGTGTATTAAATAAATTCAATGCCACAGACTGAAATAGTTTAAGTCTTTGGTTCTTTTAATTGTGATGATTTTGGCTCACATTTAACAAAAACCCACCAATTCACTATCTCAACAAATTAGAATATGGTGACATGCCAATCAGCTAATCAACTCAAAACACCTGCAAAGGTTTCCTGAGCCTTCAAAATGGTCTCTCAGTTTGGTTCACTAGGTAAGCCACAAACATTCATTGCCAAAGAAGCTGGCTGTTCACAGAGTGCTGTATCCAAGCATGTTAACAGAAAGTTGAGTGGAAGGAAAAAGTGTGGAAGAAAAAGATGCACAACCAACCGAGAGAACCGCAGCCTTATGAGGATTGTCAAGCAAAATCGATTCAAGAATTTGAGTGAACTTCACAAGGAATGGACTGAGGCTGGGGTCAAGGCATCAAGAGCCACCACACACAGACGTGTCAAGGAATTTGGCTACAGTTGTCGTATTCCTCTTGTTAAGCCACTCCTGAACCACAGACAACGTCAGAGGCGTCTTACCTGGGCTAAGGAGAAGAAGAACTGGACTGTTGACCAGTGGTCCAAAGTCCTCTTTTCAGATGGGAGCAAGTTTTGTATTTCATTTGGAAACCAAGGTCCTAGAGTCTGGATGAAGGGTGGAGAAGCTCATAGCCCAAGTTGCTTGAAGTCCAGTGTTCAGTTTCCACAGTCTGTGATGATTTGGGGTGCAATGTCATCTGATGGTGTTGGTCCATTGTGTTTTTTGAAAACCAAAGTCACTGCACCCGTTTACCAAGAAATTTTGGAGAACTTCATGCTTCCTTCAGCTGACCAGCATTTTGAAGATGCTGATTTCATTTTCCAGCAGGATTTGGCACCTGCCCACACTGCCAAAAGCACCAAAAGTTGGTGAAATGACCATGGTGTTGGTGTGCTTGACTGGCCAGCAAACTCACCAGACCTGAACCCCATAGAGAATCTATGGAGTATTGTTAAGAGGAAAATGAGAAACAAGAGACCAAAAAATGCAGATGAGCTGAAGGCCACTGTCAAAGAAACCTGGGCTTCCATACCACCTCAGCAGTGCCACAAACTGATCACCTCCATGCCACGCCGAATTGAGGCAGCAATTAAAGCAAAAGGAGCCCCTACCAAGTATTGAGTACATGTACAGTAAATGAACATACTTTCCAGAAGGCCAACAATTCACTAAAAATGTTTTTTTTATTGGTCTTATGAAGTATTCTAATTTGTTGAGATAGTGAATTGGTGGGTTTTTGTTAAATGTGAGCCAAAATCATCACAATTAAAAGAACCAAAGACTTAAACTACTTCAGTCTGTGTGCATTGAATTTATTTAATACACAAGTTTCACAATTTGAGTTGAATTACTAAAATAAACGAACTTTTCCATGACATTCTAATTTATTGAGATGCACCTGTAATACATTTTGGGGTGTAACATTAACTCTGCTTCTTGGTGGGCCATGTCAGAGCTTCCAGTCATTGATTATTTACTATAACTGCACTTTCCAGAGTGTTTTATTCCTTACATAACCACTATGTCACCTCAACATCATTGTCATATGATCTTGGTCATGTTGCGTGTCACGTGGAGTCGTTCTGCTGAAACGTGAACAAAAAAAATACAGATCTGAGTAAAAGCTAATAAAGAAATCATCACATGTGCATTTAACCACCACATTCATATATAAAGCACTCATGAGATTCACACACTCTGAATCAAAAACAGGAGGTTTCAGCCAAAGAAAGCAGATGAGCACTACATCAGGCTTTGGAGCAGAGAAACATCTCGTGCAGCCAGGAAAATCCAACACAGGGCCAAAACCACGACACGTGAGATGGAGAACACGGAGGCCAGACAAGCGATTTCCGACCGTAATGCGTGTCCGTAAAGCTGCTGACACGCAGACCACACAAGAACACACACTAACACACACGCTAACACACAAATGCAGTGTAATTCGCTGAAGTTCTTCCTCAGAAGGACTTTCACAGGGTCCTGACAGAAGCACACGCTGATTAAAACCTTCAGCAACACTCAGCGTCTGTCCTGTTACAGTAGGTGTGGAATTCCTCACGTTCCCTTTCTGTATCTACATCCAGAATATCCCATCAACACTTTCTCTCTGACACTCGCACGGTGATTTCAAACTACACACACACTCACTTAAGCCGAAGGTAAGAAAGGTATCATATCCAGTGTTTTTTCTAAACTAATAATCTCTGTCCACTGTATGTACAATTTCTCTGCACTGAGACAAGAACATGGAAAAACCCTAAGGTTTTGTGATGTCCATACACACAACAAAATTCCTCCCTCCAAAAAAGTAGTTCCATAGTTTTCTCTCACGTCTGTCTCATCTGAACATAGACACTGCTCCTGTGGAACGGCTACAGATTCATATTTGTATATTTTAAGGATGCATAATTTATACTTTTAATGATGAATTAGTCTTGTATTATGAGTGTTTGGAATTTTTTCTTCTTTCCTCAGTGAAGGGAAAAACGAGTCCAAACCTTTATCAGTCATAATCACATACACTACAGATACCGTGGAGAAAGATTAGGATGAAAAGTGAAAGCTGGATTTTTAGTAATTGAGTAATCAGGTTACTATAGGATGGTCAAGTCGGTGTCTTATCTACAGCGAGAAGGAAGTGAGAATGATTCATCAGCACTGGTTTACTTCTGCAAGAAGACATCACACTCTTAGAAAATGGGACCTTAGAGCCCGTTTTTAGTTTTTAGGTCTTTAGTTTGTCCCTCTTTAATAACAGAACCCTTACAAAGTCTCTCTATCAACGTAATTCCTTTTAGGAAGCTAAGAACCCTTAAACCCTTAAAGAAAATGTGAAGAACGCTTTTTTCTAAGGTTGTAGGTGTATACACAGTTGCAATCAAAATTATTCAACCCATTTTAGTGAACAAATCAAACAAAAGCGATTGAAATAGTTCAACACAACGAATGCTTCAAGTGGTTTCCCCAAATTCAACTGAAAATGCAACTTATAATGACTTCTCCAGTCTCAAAATTTTTCAACCCCTTCATGGCAAGCATCTTTAGTACTTAGTAGAGCACCCTTTTGCTGTTATGACCTGCTGCAAACAAGATGCATAGCCAGACACCAGCTTCTGGCAGCGTTCCTGAGGAATCTTAGCCCATTCCTCATGAGCAATGGCCTCCAGTTCAGTAACATTCTTGGTTTTGTGTGCTGCAACCGCCTTCTTCAAATCCCACCAGAGATTTTCTATGGGGTTCAAGTCAGGTGACTGTGTTGGCCACTGTAGAATCTTCCAGGACTTCTTCTGCAACCAAGCCTTGGTGGAATTTGAGGTATGCTTGGGATCATTGTCCTGTTAATAATAATAATGGGGGGAAATCTCCTCAACCACCACCAGTGTGTAGCATCCACCTGGATGATGCTAGGACTTGGAAAGTCCTATGACACCCAAGCTTCAGCTTCCTCACAACATAAGGGTTTCTCTTAGGATTTCCTGATACTTCAATGAATCCATCTTGCCTTCCACACGCTGCAGGTTTCCAGTGCCAGAGGATGCAAAGCAGCCCCAGAGCATAACCGGGCCACCACCATACTTGACTGTGGACACAGTGTTCTTTCTTCATTCTTCATTCTTCAAACATACCGCTAATCCATGGTGCCGAAAAGTTCCAGTTTTGTTTCATCACTTCACAGAACAGAATCTTATTTATGGCTTATTTATATGATTTTGAGACGACTTTTCTTGTGCTTTTGGGCCAGTAGTGGTGTACGTCTTGGAGTTCTGGCATGGTAACCTTCTGCGTTTAGTACGCGCCATACTGTGCTCACTGAAACCTCAGTGCCTGTTGCCACCAAGTCTTGCTGCAGGTCTTTTGCAGTCACTCGAGTGTTTTTCACAACCTGCCTTCTCAGAAATCTGGTTGCAGCCATTGATAGCTTCCTTTTTCTGCCCCGTCCAGGTATTTCATGTATTTTCCGCCCCATAGCCAGTTCAGGTATTTCATGTGTTCCAGCTCAAGCAAACCTGGTGTAACTAATGAAGCCCTTCATAAGTTGCATCAGGGGTGCTTGAGACAACTCCTGTTTTGCATATTTGTGCTGTCGTGAGGGATTCTATTCAGGGGGTTGAATAATTTTGAGACTGGAGGAGTCATTATAAGTTGCATTTTCAGTTGAATTCGGGGAAACCACTTGTTTGATTTGTTCACTGCAAACACCTGAAAGACTGTAAATTTTGACTTGATTTGCAATGGGGGTTGAATAATTTTGATCGCAACTGTATGTGTGAGTGTGTGTATGTGAAAACTGAAAGATGTGTATGTCTCAATGCTGTTTGAGTCTCAGCAGCACTGAAAGGTGACCTGACACACACACACACACACACATACACACACACACACACACACACATACACACATGTTTGTCAGGACTTTGACTGTGCTGTGAGCATAATGGTGTGTTTTTACTTGTGGTTCTACATTACAAAAAGGGAACCTAGTGGGCCGTTTTCATTAGTCCATGGTGCGACTGTTTCAATATGTCACTAGTGATGAAGCTACATTCTGAAAGCCTGTGTGTTTTTAAGCATCTGTACTCGGGTCTTATCTACAACATAACCCTTTTCCACTGCAGGAAACAAAAAAAAAATATATATATATATTTTTTTTGTATGTGTGAAATGTTCCTTCCTTTTAGCAACACCTCTGCAAACTACAAGAAAACCGCAATCTCTTTACTTCCTTTCTTCTTCCCTTTTATTCTCACCTCAAATGAAACAGGCAGCTTGTGCAGGTCTTTACTGTACCAAAGATGTCTTCACACTCTTTGCTGTAATGGAACAGAAACACAACAACAACAACAACAAAAAAAGAAATTTTTTTAAAAACATTGTTTTGTTTTGAGATCTGAGCGTCCTGATTATTTTTTCATCCATTCTTATATAACCAGAAGCTGCGAATATGTTTAACAAAGCAATTATCTTTAAATTATATATTTTTTAACAACTTAAAAAAATCTTTTTTTTTTTTTTTGCCTCTCTCTATCTTAGGTGTGGCTTTAACTGTCCAAAAAATAAATAAATAAAAAGTAACTTGGACAAGTGCATATGACTATTGAGAATCTTGAATATCATTAAATGTCATCTGGTCAAAAGTCATGAAACACATTGGATCTGCCTTATAAGCAGTCCAGAAGGTTGTGAGTTTGATTCCCATCACCATTGAGCCGCTCACCGGCCCTTAATCCTCAACTGATCAATTGTAGAGGCTCTTAATCATGAATCTTTTATGATAAAACCATTGCTTGAATGAGTAAATGTAAATATATAATAGTAAAATATACACTATAATATAATGTGCACGTGGGTTAAACACACAGTCAGACAGCAGAGGGCGCTACACACCACCTCGCTCTGTTCATTAATCTCCAGTTATTCAGCTTAAAGCGTTGTTTATTATTTACGACCTAATATCAATTCTTCTGTAACTAACGTGAAACTAATGTAAGTGTGTGAAGTCTGTGAAGTCTGTGAAGTGTGAGGGGTTTTAGGAGTAAAATGTCTGGAGGCTTTCGGCTTGTACAACGTTTTCTGAAGTGTTTAAGCCACATCCTGTCAAAACACTTGTTTGTAAGTTAAAGGTGAGACAGTGGTATACAAAAACACAGACAATTGCACACAAATACACAGAAATACACGTAAACACACACTAATGCACACAAAAACCACATAAAACACACTAATGCACACAAAAACCACATAAACACACACTAAACACTAAAACTCATAATCACACAAACACACTGTAGTTTAATACTTTACTTCTCATGCAAATCAAATTCTCTCTCTCTCTTTCGGTCTCTCTCTCTCTCTCTCTCTCTCTCTCACTCTCTCTCTCTATCTCTCTCTCTCTCAAAGGTCAAAGTCAAAGTCAAAAGTTTGCTTGACTGACTTTGACTCTCTCTCTCTGTCTCGCTCTCTGTCTATGTCTCTCTCTCATTCTCTCTCTGTCTGTGTCTCTCTCTCGCTGTCTATTTCTATTGTTCTCTCTATCTTTCTATGTGTTTTTCTCTTTCTTTTCCTCTCTCCCTCTCCCTCTCTATTTACGTCTCTTCCTCTCTGTCTCTCATTCACTCTGTTTCTTTCTCTGTCTCTCTATCTCTCTCTGTGTCTGTCTCTCCCTCTGTCTCGCTCTCTAGCTCTCTATCACTCTCTGTGTGTCTGTCTCTCTGTCTCTCTCTCTCTCTCTCTCTGTCTCTTTCTTCTTCCTGTTTTTCTCTGTTCTCTCATTTCAGTGAAGAAGAATTAAATGGAAGGATGAAGACATCAGGCTGCTGATTGCTGTTCTGTAAACATGAAAACCTTCCACGCAGGTCGACTCCCAAAACAAAACTCGTTCTTATCAGATACGGTACTTGTGTGTTTAATCAGTAACTCATAATTTTACAGTTTGGATTTCCATTAAACATTAAACACTAAACATTAGAGGAGAGCTGGGCCGTTTACTCAGCACTCAGTTCCTCAGAGTTATTAATCAACCAGAATAGCATTGTTAATCACATCTGCACCCAAAATTATTCACCCCAAATAGTGTTCACAGATGGACTGAACCGGAACGGTCAGAAATCAACACAATGCCCCCGGGGGACCACCTCCACCACCCGGTTACCATGGCGATCTCCAAGCATGAATAATTCCCTGCTATACTGTCCAACACCCTCCATCTGATGGAGTGTTAAGCCTGACTTAATCTCTTGTTAATAATGAACGGGAGGTTCGTCAGCTCTGAGCCTGACTCATCCATCATCTGACTCAGAGATAAACCACACAGGCCTCAAAAAAAAAAAAAAATCCTATCAGACACCACAATGACAGACAGCTGCTGGCTTTGAGACACGTGATTAACCAAGACAGGGATGATGATTCTCAGAAACAGAAAACGGAGTGAGAAAGGGGAAGTGGGGCAGGGAGTGGAGGAAGGGGTGGGACAAGCCGAGTGAATGACTGCGTTTGAAATGCTGAGGAAGCGAGAGATAAACTACTACATTATTATGTTATTATGTATACATTACTAATGAAAAGAGAAAGGAAGAGAGTTTAAATGAAGGAAATGGATAAAAGATCTTTGTATTTAATAATAATAATTTAAAACAAACAAATAAATAATAATAATAATAATAATAGTAATAATAATAATAATAATAATAATAATAATAATAATAATAAGTGTGTTAAACTGGAATACAGGGTGATTTCACACTTTTTATCCATTTATAGTTACATTTAATGTCATGGAACATCTGTGAAACATGTTCTCAAGTCGTTCCCTCACCAGCCTCTCTTTATTTCTCTCTCTCTCTCTCTCTCTCTCTCTCTCTCAACAAAAAAAAAAAAAACACCGCTTGTTATGCATGTTACCGAGAAACCACAAAGAAGCGTAAACTCCTCTGTTTACTGTTGACTGTTACAAAGTGCTGACACTGGAGACTCCTTCCATAAATGTTACATAAACATCTCCTCAACGTTTCCTTCATCACTTATTTTTATTTTTAATAAAAGTTTATCATCAATGGAACTTCCATCCCCGTGAACGAGTTGTTACTATAGAAACGATAACGTATTAGACCTAGTGCATTAATTATAAATAAACCTGTGATTTGCAGCTGCACCTTTAATGTACCGTGTAGAAGTCATTGTAAAGACGATGGTGTGAAGAGGAGCGGAGTGAGGACAGAACGTTGAGGAACGGGAACAGAGCAGGATCTGTGTTTTGTGTCGATAACTCGGTGAAATAAAACCTGAGATGTACAGCTCTGATACCGATATCTGAGTCTGCGGTCGTGTCAGGAAGCAGAACATTGATGTTGTTGTTTTTTATGTGCAATCGGCTTCATCTGAATCAGATAAAGATGTGGAGAAAACACACAAACATGCAAAGCAGACCCAGTGCGTATCGAGTATTCGTCTGCCTGGCATTCAGCGTATTTGCATGTGCACACACCCACGTTCTCAAACACACAGAGGGAATGGGAGTGTTGCTTTATTAGCTTCTGAAGAGCCAGCGTGATGGACTTTGACTCCATAAAGGAAAGCAGGACGCTTCAGGAAGGAGCTTAGAGTCAAAAGTCAACAAAGGAATGAAGCTCAGCTTTATGAACGTCTTTATCTGTTTTATCGGCGTATTCTGTGTGTACATTTCTCACCGTATTTTCAGAATCACGTCGTCACTTTTCCCTCCCTGTCTGAGTTTAGTTATGTCTGAGTCGGGTTCTTTCATGCGCCTTTATCAGCAAGCGGCTGGAGTTCCCCAGGCACAGAGCCGGAGACAATGCAGAGGGCAGGAACACAGGAGAACGCAGGAGAGCACACACAGGCTCTCTTGCTGGCGGCCATTTTTACCGTTCACCATCTGTGCCCATGACATCTGTTATTGACTCTCTCGGCTCAAGCACGGATAAAACCTGATAATAAAGCAGAATTATACATGGAGGAGTGAGGTTCATTAGAATTCCACTGTTCAGTCCGTGAGGATAAACCACACGTGTGTAAAAAATAAATAAATAAACAAACAAATAAATAAAAATCATGTGTAAATAATCACATATAAAAAAGGAATTGGGTAAAATAATCACTTGTGTTTAAAAAAAATAAATGTGAAAGAAAGGAATCTGGCAAAAAAACAACAACAACAACATCTGCGTATATAGTATGATCACGTGACAGTTAAGAAATTGTGCAAAAGTCAAATGTGAAAGTGTAAAAAAAAAATAACATGAAGTATCTAAAAACCATAAGTCTGATTTTTATTTGCTGTGTTACTGTGCCATTTTTTTTTTTTTTTTTTGCTGCTAACTCATTAACATTTCCTGTTTCTGTTCTTGATGAACGTTTAGCTCTTATGTTGTTATTTATTGTCGAATTCTGCT
Source organism: Cranoglanis bouderius (assembly GCA_023630585.1). Lineage (NCBI taxonomy): Eukaryota > Metazoa > Chordata > Actinopteri > Siluriformes > Cranoglanididae > Cranoglanis > Cranoglanis bouderius. The sequence goes on from CM042567.1 coordinate 2,101,060, forward strand.
GTTGTTAAGCGCAGGGCTGCTCTCTGGAAGCTCTCTCGTTAGTGTTTTTTTGTTTCGTTATGTTATATTTTGTACAAGACCGGCCCTGCGTCTCGATTCGCCTACTATCCGTCCTAAATAGTACCCGAGATTAGAGTCAATGTGTCCCAAATGGTAGCATGTGGAAGCGAATATCCCGAAGTTACCCGGATGGTCTACTATTTCCTGTGGATTTTTTTTCGAAGTGTGCATCCGTGGACACTTTTTCTGCTAATATTACCCACAACTCCTTTCACGAGGTAGGGAGGAGGAGTTTTGTGAGGGTTCGCTTCGGCGAATTCGACCCGCAAACATGGCGGTATTCAGTATTTACTTTAAACGTTAAGCACGAACCAAAGTTTTTTATTGCCACGTAAGATTGATGGTTGGATGTTGTGTAAAAAGTGCGCCGTGTTTATCTTGTAGGGGCAGATGAAGAGACCGAGCGCCGAATAAAATGACACGCTGCAAATGAAGTGTGGAAAAATAAATCGAGGGAATGGTCAATTCAACGACATCGTATGAATTATATAAGGAATAATGAATGAAGAAAAGCTGAAAGGCAACAAGGAGACTCTTTACTAGACGTTACATGACGTGTTCGTGTGTCCCGGTACGTGCAAACTCTTTTGCTACACACTCAAAGGTGTGTACTTTTTCTTCACAAAAAAAAAATAAAAGAGAACATACTTTTAGAGTGTAGTATACAGTAAGTAGGCGAAATTGGGAGAGAGAGTGTGAAGTTCCTGTGACTTTTCTGCAAATGGATTCAATTAATATAAAACCCTGATATAGTCACACTGATAAAGTTCACTGCATCACTCATCACTACCAGCGGATTTAACAGTAAAGTGTGATGATTGTGATCCTGCACTGACTCAGAGCCTCTGCTGCAGTAAAACAGTCGATTTCATTGTTAAAGTGGAAGCACTGTGGCTTCGGACATCTGTAAACCCACAGCATTATTCAGCAGAAAGATAGAACGAGACGGACTCTTGCAGCAACCTCGGGTTTCTGTAGCTACTGTTCTTCTTTTTCTGTGTGACAGACGAGTGCTTTTAAATATGAAATGAGAAATGTGTTCTTTGTTAAATGAAACGGTCTAACACTCTAACGATTAGAGACGCTTTTTATTTTTCTAGTTCTTCTACAGGAAGCACAGGTGCTACATGTGTAAAAGCTATATGGTGTCACAGAACACCATACACACACTCACACTCACACCGAGGGGCAGTTCAACATCACCAATCCACCTCCTGGTGAGCTTTTAGACTGTGGGAAGAAACCGGAGAACCCGGAGGACTCGGACCGTAACCTGAGATCAGGACGGAACCGTCAACCCTGGAGCTGTGAGGAATTTATAACTATATATCAGGGATTCAAGAACAAATCACACGTAGTAATTTACACAACAATTCTTGTAAATCACCCGCAACACACACACACACACACACACACACACACACACACACACACACACACACATATACACACACACACTTTCTACACATACAATTTATCCCCTTGTGCACGGAAATGAGCATTAATCAGGATCTTAGTAAATCGATAAAATGATATCAGTGGAATCGTGTGCATCCGCCTTTCTGGAAGTGATATTAAAAAAAAACAAACATCTTTTTGTATTTATAACTTCCTCAAACCTCTTTCATATCCTCTAAACTGTTTTTTTGGATCTCAGTTTTTCACCATAATTGCCGCCACGCCCTACTTATTTTCATGAGGTGAAAACCTTCACCCTGTCCTCCATGGTGTTCCACATGGTACAAGAAGGTTCTAGAGAACTTCCATCATTCACAACCACACTTCTGTTCCACCACAACACATCGTCATCAGATCACGAAGACCGACACGTCGACGAGAGAAGCAGCTTCAAGAAAAGAAACACGGCTCTCCGTGGAGTCTCACACGACGTGAACCAATCAGAACAAGCGGGGGTCTCTAGGAACCTGTCAATCATGTTGGCCGTTTGCTCAGAAAGCTCCGCCCTCTCGAGTAACGTTCAGGTTTTTGTGTGTGTTTTTAGGGGAGTGGCTAAGAAAGGAACACTGCGTTTGTTTGGATATTTGAGCTTCATTTGAGGTCTGGCTGCTTAACTTCTGCCAAAATAGCTAACGTTAAAGAATAATTAACGGGGTGTGGCATGAGGAGGAACAAAACACTGGAGTCGAGCGGCCATTTATAAGAATTTTATCATCACGGCTAATCATCAGTGTGAGGAGTGATACTGCAGTGACCGAGACCAACACTTTTCACTGGCCACAAAACAGCTGTCTTTATCACTTTACACAGACAGGGTCCTCCCTTTCCTCCCTCCCTCTGTGTGTGTGTGTGTGTGTGTGTGTGTGTGTGTGTGTGTAAGAGAGAGAGAGAGAGAGAGAGAGAGAGAGAGAGATGAGGCCTTTGTCATGCAGCCTTCAACCTTTCAGCTTTTAACAAGGGGATAATCAGGGTCTCAGCAAGCCAGGTGCTCCTGGCACACACACACACACACACACACACACACACACACACACACACACACACACACACACACACACGCACACACCCTCCCGCCCACTCTCACTGTCTCTCAGTTCTTTTATTATACATTCAGTCACTCAGATAATTGCTGTTTCTCTCAGCTGCTGTGTAATCAACATGGCTGTTGGTGTGTAAACGCCTGTATGTTGTGTGTGTTTGTGTGTTTGCTATTTTTATATACTGTATGGCCTATATTGTATATTCTACAGTCTAACTTTAGTCTATATTGTAGGTTAAACCCAGCACAGTGTGGTGTGACACCGGTTTTGTTTTTTTCTTTCTTTTTTTGTTTTTGCATTACCACAAATGATTAGAGGTAGAACTCTTCAACATTTACTACTTAGTAAAGAGCTTTATTGTCATTTTGTACACAAATACTGTATACAGTAGAATTAAATAACGTTCCCCAAGGCCTCGGGGGGGAAATATTTTCTTTTTTTTAAACAAAAGCCTTTAGTGTAATATCTGGAAAGAATTTTTACCAAAATTATTATTATATCGGTTTTAACCAAAATGGAGATTTTCTGCTCGTAACAATACATTGACATCTCTTCTTTAAGAAGATATATTTGACCAAAATGATATGGAAATGTTTATTTATTTACTTATTTTTAAATTTCTAACCACGTCTTGGCGTCTTCCTGCAGACATCATGTCGAGTAAAGATCCAGTTTAACAAACACAGCGGTAAAAACAGTCAGTCTGCCTATAGTGACGTATGATTTCCTCAGGATTTGATAAAGTTTTCGAAGATTTACACGCCGTAGTGAAAAGGACACGATTGCTCCTGCTCCGTCACGTCGTCATCAAAACAGAGAAGAGCGCTTACACACTCTGTACAGACGACAGCGCACAAAGATTTCTATGGTTTAAACGTCACAAGGTGTGTCTCTTTGGTCTTTTTCCCAAAACACTGACACTGAATAACCTGTAATGTAACCTGTCCATCTTCAGCCCTTTAGATCAAACAACCGTCCTCGTGTTTAGCGACTGAGAAACTTACTTTGAAAAAAAAATTACACTCTATTACTATTCCACTTTAATAGGAACACCTGTACACCTGTTCATTCATGCAGTTAACAAATCAGCCAATCACGTATCAGCAGTCTGTGTCCAGAATGTGTCCAGTCTGTTGTAGCCTCAGATTCCTGTTCTTGGTTAACAGGAGTGGAATCCGATGTGGTCTTCGGCTGCTGTAATACATCCACCTCAAGGTTATGTCCTGAGATGCTTTTCTGCTCACCATGGTTGTTCGGAGTGGTTATTTGAGTAACCATTTTGGCTCTTCTCCTCTGACCCTCTCTCATCAACGAGGAGTATCCACCCACAGAACTGACGCTCACCGGATGTTTTTTGTTTTTCGCACCATTCTGAGACTGTTGTGTGTATCTCCCAGCAGGAGATCATCAGTTTCTGAAATCCACAAACCAACAACTATGACGGTCAAAAAGTCACTGAGATCGCCAAGATCTTTTTCTCCTTTCTGATGTTGACCGTAGCCTTCCTGTCAGCTCAAACCACAGTCTGGTCTGACCCTCTCTCATCAACAAGGCGTTTCCGCTTGCAGAACCGGCGCTCACCGGATGTTTTCTGTTTTTCTTGCAATGTAAAAGTCACATCGTGTATAAGTTCTGGAAATTCTAAGCTTCCTTGAAGAAGGTCGATCGTTCTTATGCGCTCTCTCTCGTTTTATATCGGTGTTGGTATTATTATATACTGTACTAATCGAGTGTAAAAGTGTGTTTTGATTAAAAGTGTCCCCACTTTTTCATACTAAAATAAATCAGTATTAAGAAGGCTGCATGGGTGAGTGTGTTGGGGTTTTCATCATACATAATACTCTTTTATCAGAGCTTGTACTTTCCATAAATTCTGTCATACGCTAATGCACAACAGAGATGTGTGCTTAAATTTTTAAAAAAAGAAACTGCGCAGTGTGTGTTTAGTGCAGATTAAACCCGCATGCAGATATCTGATCAACCTTGCACAAAAGATCATTAGTGTATTTAGAACTGTTCTGAGATCAGATCATCAGCGTGATGATGTTCAGCTGTGATGAAAAACAGAAGCGAGTTTGACTGAGTGGAAATCCCGAGGTAAAAAACTTCCCCTATTATACACACTGTATGAAAGCATGAAAGCCATGCATTGTCTCCTCAGAGGATTTGTGTGTGTGTGTGTGTGTGTGTGTGTGTGTGTGTGTGTGTGTGTGTGTGTGTGTGTGTGTGTGTGTGTGTGTGTGTGTGTGGGGGTGGGTGTGGGTGGGTGTTTGGGGGGTGGGTGGCTATGTAGTGTAAGTCAGGGCATGTTTTTCCCTCCTTATGGAGACCAAGTGTCCATATAATAGTTTAGAAATATGCATGGTCACCATGGAAAGAAAGAAAGAAAGAGAGAGAGAGAGAGAGAGAGAGAGAGAGAGAGAGAGAGAGAGAGAGAGAGAGAGAGAGAGAAGATAATTCTTTCTTGTAGAGCCCATGAGGTCAAAGTCATCACATATTTCTGAACTATTATATGGACACTTGGTCCTCATTAGGAGGCAAGAACATGCCCTGACTTAAATATGTGATGATTGTGACTTCATGCTTTCTTTCTTTCTTTCTTTCTTTCTTTCTTTCTTTCTTTCTTTCTTTCTTTCTAAGAAACGCGTGTTTAATACAGAAGACATTCTTTTGTGTCCTGAGGTTATAGTTTAGGATTACACTCTTCAGAACACATTACAGGCTGAGGGAACCGTTCTCTGAAGAACCTTACAACAAAGTGCTTCCATCACAGAAAAAGGTTTTCCTTCTGAAAGCTCCCGAGGAAACCTGCAGGTGCTTTATTTATCTGTGTGAACACACAAGGCTACATAAATATTCCACAATATTAGAATGACGTGTGTGTGTGTGTGTGTGTGTCTTTTTTTAGTTGCCCAAATGTCTCCATACTAATACAGAAAAGTGATAGCTAATTAAGATGTTGACACCTGGTCTCATTTAAAAAAATAAATAAATAAATAAATAAATAAATAAATAAATGTATTTAAAAATAACTAACAGATAACTTCTTTCGCGCGCGCGCGCGTGTGTGTGTGTGTGTATGCGTATGCAACCTCGAATACTTCGCATTAGCTCGCGCTCTTTGTAGTGACCCCGGTTTGTGCGGCTGAATGTCTCACACACCGCTTCCGAGAAGACATCCACATCTTTGAATCTTCGTAAAACGAAAAGTTAGATCATTGCGCATCAGCGGAGTCTCCGCGTGAAAAAGAAAGAAAGAAAGACACGTGAGCGGCGTCGCGCGAGACCTGCGCTGCGTGAAGGAACAGAGCGGGTGAGTTTTCTTCCCGTGCGCCAGAAGACGAAGCGTGAAGAGCTCGCGCCGTGCTCCTTGTCACTCGTGCGGATTTTACTCCACTGTATTTCGCTCCGGTGTGTGTGTGTGTGTGTGTGTGTGTGTTTCACCGGGTTTCTGCTTTTTAACAAACGTGGAAGTGTGTGTGAGGCGAGGAAGCGCGAGACCAACGTTTCACAGGATTAAAGCTTCAGGTAAGAGAGAGAGAAAGAAACACACACCTTTACACGGTTTACACACTGCATTTGATCAGAGCTCACCTGAGGGTTAAATCAACTGATTATACACCTTTATATACTACTACTACTACTAATAATAATAATAATAACAATAATAATAATAACCATGGTGTTACAGATCAGTGACGTAGAGAGAGGGGGGGGGGGGGACGACGACATTACACTATCATGTCGAGTTTATTTTCGAGTTTTGAAAATCGTATTCTTGGTTATTGATCGAAATGTAATAATGTGTATGTGTATAACATTAATCTTAAATAATACGAGCGTGAAAATGTGCCTAACACAGAGCTCTCAGACCTGCTGCACAATTTATCATTTATAAATCGAAATATCGAAATATGGAACAACAGAAGCACATCTATGCGAATCTCAGATCAGCTGTGTGTCTGTGTTGTGATAAATTGTAGAACTGAGAGAGAAAAAAATATGATGATGATGATGATGATATCGATACAATAATAATAATGTACAGTACAGTGCACGTGCTCGGAGAGTATCGTGATTACTGTGAGATTTGTGAGTAATTGCATTGTAACTGCAGCAGGTTGCACGTTAAAATCGATTTTGTTCCATTTTCCTTTCTTTCCCTGTTAAACACTTGATTTTTTCTATTAGTAAACTTTGCATAAAACCTCATATATCCTAATACTGTCTAGTTTATATAATCTGCTTCTGTTAATTAATTAATTAACTAATTTGTTTGTTTGTTTATTTATTTATGTTTTTGGTTCAACCAAATACTGTGTCAAATATCACACACCAAGAAAATGCCCTCTTGGCATATTGTCCCTGATTTAGAAACATACCGTCATATTAAATGTTCACAATAATATCCTACATATGTAGTGTATATAGAAGGAAAAAGCAGTACATGATCTTATCCGGGTTATACAGCTTTGTGATTTGAATGTGTGCCTCTATACAATACACCAGGGTTGCCAGGTCTGTGTAAAAAAAAAAAAATAATAATAATCGAACAAATAAATAAATGCTCGATAAAACCAAAAGAAAAGTCTTCTTTTATTGATGATTTATTTGTGTGTTTATATATTTTTTAGCTATTTTTTAGACCTGGCAAGCCTGGTGTAAAGACAGAAAAACAGTATTAGATTAGTTTTCTTCACCAAGGTTCTCGTATTATTGCAGATATGACTATAACTAATACACAGAGTTATGAAACGAATTCGTGGACGTGTTCGGCGGCGTGTTGAGCGTTTTCATGGCAGTGTGTGACTTCCGTGATGGTTGTGGTGTCCCTGTAAGAAGTCGGGTTTCATTTTATTTAAACGTTAACACGTCTGAACGCCTACAGAAGCTATATAAAAGTGTGCGCAAGCTCCAGACCTGGCAACACACACTTCATACACTTTGTATTACTTTCCCAAGGACACAGAGCTGCAGACTCTGGCAATGTGACGCTGTTTTTCTGATAATCTGTACAAAAATATTGTTACAGTGCTGAGATATTGCAGGAGGAGAGAGACACGCACGGTGAGAACAGGAATTTGAACGAAGTCTTTGTGTGTGTAGAAGTGAGATTGCGATAGAATTTCAACCAAGCCCTGCTTCAGAGTTTTAAAGCCAAGCATAATATTTGTTTTATCTTTTCCGCATGCCTTCGGGAGTAAATTTCATCTACTCTGAAATCCCCAGAATGTGTGTTGGGAGATGTTTGAGGATATTGGAGCGCAAGTGGAGGATTTGCAGAAACATTTTTACTCCAGGGCTATGAGAATAGCAAAGAGAGCCTGCCCATCCCCAGTGTGTGTGTGTGTGTGAAAGCCGTGCACATCACCCCAGCAACCTCCACAAGCCTCAAGCCTCAATCAATACGCCTCAATAGAAAGGAATGCATTTGGTCTCAGCGTGGCCACTTTTAAAGACGGTTCAGTGGTTCACCAAACGAGAACCCGAGCGAGAACCGCACGTTCTATCAAACCCACAACCCAAACGTCATTGTGGTATTCAGTACAACAGTATAGCAAACGATTCAATAATCAGCCAACTTTCTGCACTGTTACATCGTTATTTAATCCCAGTTATTCATTGTATAGTTTAATATTGTAATTCAGGAAGTGCAGTAAAGCTAACAGGAAGTGCAAAGTAGTGTAAATCTCGACCCGTCGGACGTTAAATGGTTAAACCGGCTAACACCGTGGATGTTGTGCTGAGCCTATAGACAAGCTGCATTGTGTATGTTAATGTGATTCGGATGTTCAGAGCCGTGTGAGGAATTAATGAGCTCCTCGTCAAGCTGTTAGCTGTTTAATGCGCTCGTTCGTTTCTATAGTAACAGCTCATTCACAGGGACGTGTACCGTGTACTCTCTATCGATAATAAACAGAGTTAAAAAAAAAAATGTGTGTAATCTTTGATCTGTAAGGAGATGTTTATTTAACATTTATGGAAGGAGTCTCCGGCGTCAGCGCTTTGTAGCAGTCAGAGGTGAAGCTGTAAATCTTCAGGACAGAGGTTTTTAAAGCTGTGTTTAAAAAAAAAAAAAGAAGAAGAAAAATTGGTTTTATTAACATCAGGAAAGAGAGAAACTGTTTATTATGGGATTAAATTTGTGCCTAAAGTACGTAACTTTTCAATAAACGAACAAAAATATACCGTGAGAAAGAAGAAAAACGCTCTGGAACTGAAACCTGTGAACAATTTGAACATAAACAGCATTCTTTAACAGTTTTAGTTTACGCTTTCAAAGTTTCCGTTTACGCTCCGCAAGTTTACGTCTCGTGTGGGCGGGGCTTAACAACGATTTACTCTCATTGGCTAGTGAGGTTTGGATGGACAGCTCCCCGACCAGGAAGTAGAGACTTCAGTGTCGTGAATTTTGGAGAGAGTCGCGGATGCGGTTCGCTGTATATTTATTTTGTACTTTGTAGTGGAAATGACTTCCTGAGTCAGTGTATGAGTTAATAATTAATTAATAATAATTAATATTTGAGATTTGGGTCTCATACCGCCATTTTTTATAGACGAGCTCTCGGGAACGGCACGGAGCATCGTCGTCATCATCAGTGTCATCATCATCCTCCTCCTCAGATGGACACTCGAGCTGTCGATCCAAATCTCACTAGGCAATGAGAGTAAAGCGCTGTCGAGCCCCGCCCACACGTGAGCTTTGTGCCAGAATGGCGAGCGTAAAGGAAAACTCTGGAAAAACTGAACTGAACTAGAAAACTGTTATCAAAGAATGCTGTTTAATTTGAAGACCAGGTTACTTTTTTGCCCCTGAGTTCACAGTTTTCATTTTCAGAGAGTTGTTCTTCTTTCTCGTTGTATATTTTTGTTCGTTTATTGAAAAGTTACGTTCAATACTTTTGGCACAAATTTAATTCCGCAGTTTATGCTGTGATATAAGTGAGAACAGGAACTAACCTGTTTCACAGATGCTCCACAACATTAAACATAACTATAAACAGATAAAATGTACAACTTCTTGTTCTTTAATAAATAAAAACTTTGAATTGTGGGTAAAATTGTTGCAGTGGTATAAGAGGAATAAAAGACTTGTTATAGGAAAATAATCAACTTCAGGGTGCTAACAGTAACTCCGCTTCATTACACCACACCGTCACTCCGACACACACACACACACACACACACACACACACACACACACACACACACACACAGCACACAGTTTATTAATTACATAAGGTGACTTGGTGGGAAACATTCATAGCCAGAAACTGTCATTGTGCTTCAGAAACATTGTCAGATCTAAATGATTACATAATGTAATGTGTTTTTGAGAAGTGTTCTTATTATTGCTGTTGGTGTTGTCATGACAACTCTAGACCCCCCCCCCCCCACACACACACACACACACAAGCTGAAAAGTCTTTCATACTCGTCTAATAATCTGGGTTTTTTTTCTTCGTTCACCTCGTGCTGCTGTTCCAGGTGTTCTTTGTGTTTTTCAGTTACTTTTGGTTTTCCTGTCTGGTCTAGGCGCTCGTCTCGAATTCGTTTTACCTGCATGTCAGCACGCAGACAGTGCAGCACTGGAGCATGGCCGCTTCATGATCCGCTGCCCTGCGTGCTTTACACAAGTCACTACAGCTCTTTTTGTAAAAAAAAATATCGAGGCTTTATCCAGCCGTGTGTCAGCGGTGGCTGTGTCAGACTGTAAGAGCTTGTCTGAGATTGTCGACGTGCACGGCTCTGTGTTTGATAGGCTTGAGGTCATGAACTCAGGAAAACTCTGAACTCATGATTGTGACATTCAGAAAAAAGATGAGAAGCGTGGGCAATACTAACCAGGAGGAAACGTTGGGTGTTAAGGTGTAACCTTTACTGTGCAAAATGAAAATGCAGTGCTTCTAAGAAGTTGCTGAATAGCCAGAGTTACACTCACACGCACACACACACACATACACACACACACACATACACACACACACACACATACACACACACACATGCACACACATGCACATACACACATACAGTAGGCGTTCACACACAGGAAAAATTCCACAGCAGTTTAAGAAGTGAAAAAGGACATTCTTTCAGTGAGGCACAAACAATGAGAGAGCAAGAGCGAGAGAGAGAGAGAGCGACAGAGAGAGTGAGAGAGCGAGAGAGAGAGGGTGAGAGAGAGAGAGAGAGAGAGCGAGAGAGAGAGAGACAGAGAGTGTGAGAGCGAGAGACAGAGAGCGAGAGTGAGAGAGCGAGAGAAAGAGTGAGAGAGAGAGAGAGAGACAGAGAGCGAGAGTGAGAGTGAGAGAGAGAGTGAGAGCGAGAGACAGAGAGCGAGAGTGAGAGCGCGCTTTAATTTAACTTATTTGCTGAAGTGTTAACACTCGGGGACCTAATCCTTCTCACTGGTACGTGTACGTACATTTTTTATTTTAACATTTTTTACATGAACTTGAACCGAACTAGTTTTGTGATTAGACGGGTATAATCAGGTTCCAGGAACCATAATAAGGTTTGAGTAATAATGCGGTTATAAAACTTTAATTCACTTTAAATTTAGTACACCTTGCTCACTTTATAAAATCCAATTCGTTCTCCTGTGCACTTGCTCAGGCTCCCTGACACTCGGCGTCTTTAAAGGCACTTTAGCAATAAATGTTAGTTTTATTTTCTTAATTTAAGAAACTAACAAGTGAACGAAAGAACAAATTATTGCAAAAATCGGAATTAATTCATAAACAAAACCTTGGGTTTTAAAACCAGTTCATTTTCATCAAAGTAAACTCAAACCTGTGATCTTTTTACTAACGAGTGTATTTTTTTTTTTTTTATCTCAGTTTCATTGGACGTAGATTAGATTAGATTAGATTAGTACTATAAGTAGTAAATATAAGCAAGTGTCTATTACACACACTTCACTTATGAATGTTTTTGACATTTATTTGATCGTATTTCATGTTTTTATTTGCACAGTTGTGTAATTTTGTGTGGATATGTGAACACATGAAGAAATATCACATCACGGTGTATGAATATGTTTAACCCGATGCAAGTCTTGGTCTCTCTCTCTCTCTCTCTCTCTCTCTCTCTCTCTCTCTCTCTCTCTCTCTCTCTCTCTCGCTTTCTCTCTTTGCTTCACACCGTTGTGAGAATAAAGCCCAGCGGCTGAGTCAGTTTCTGCAAATGTGTGTTTATCTAAACTCCTGTACGAGATGTGGGTGTGTGTGTGTGTGTGTGTGTGTGTGTGTAGTTGTTTTTTTTTTTTTTTCCTGGGTTTGGGGTATTGGGTTGGTGCATGCTGCAGGTCTGTGCAGGTTGCTGCGTGTGAATAACACATCACCAACACATGACTCTCTCAGTTGAAACCCGTGCTGGTGTAACGTGTTACGATTCTCTTAACCTCACCGAAATCTTTCACTTTTCGCTTCTGAAACCGACCTAAACTTCTGTAATGACTTTTTTTTTTTTAACACCGAATGACTTTTTGAGTCACCAGTTGTGGCCTCATTAGACTGGCCTTTTCCTCAGTTATAATGTACAGCTCATCGCTCACCACATACGCTTTCAGAAACTATGAAACGGTTTCAGAATTATGCTTAAAAACTTGTTGTTCGAATCTATAATCGTCCTGGGTTTAGTGCAGAAGCATAACCATTGTGTTATAATGCACTTACAGAGTCATTCATTAATAAATTAACAAGTTTATTTTCTGTTGGAGTTCCCACCCTGAAGTGATTATTTTTCTATAACAGCAAGCGTTTTATTCCTTTAACAGGTATAATAAAAAGTCAACGTTTATATTTAATGTTAGAGAACTTTGCAGAAAAAAAAAAACTTCACTCTATCATTTATCGATTACACAAGTTTTTTTTTCTTTTTAATCCGTTTATTATTATTTTGTAATTATAAATAAACCTGTGATTTTCATCTCTGCTCTCAGATATAATATAAATGGGACTCGTCTATATTAACAAGTGAGGGATTTTAACACAAATGTTCTTCTTCTGGGTTTTTTTTTTTTGTTTTGTTGTTGTTTTGTTTTTATTTGGGATGGAAACACACAACAAATACAAAACAAAACTCAGAGCTAGATTTGATTTGAGTCATCTGATCGTATCTTTTATCCATGACAAATCATGATTAAGAGTCACTTTCACTCTTTGAGTCACCAGACACCATCACCGTCTCGGGTTATAGTCGTTTGAGTCTGGGCTGTTTGGTTTTGTAAACGTGTCATAGGTGCGCATCTCAGATCCGAGACTTCATCCTGGAATGTGAGATTAGATATGCAACCCGGAGTGAAGAGCTATAAAAAACCTATAAAAAAAACCAAAAAACTAAACAAGCGCTTCTTAAATATAGAACGCGCTAAAAATATTCTCCTCCAGCTAAGCACGACGTCATATCAGTGTGTCACAGTAAACCGAGGAAGTCGTCGGCGTTATCGTGCTGGTTTTCTATGGAGGCGTTTCGAATATATTTTGGGATCGTATGTGTTCTAGTTCCAGGGTGATGTGTGTATATTGTACATAAATATTCTTAATGGCCTATTTTAAAACGATTGTGTCTGTGGTTTGCTTTGTAGAAGCGCTGCGATGGATCAGAGGATTGGAAACCTGCTGCTTGTCCTCATTATAACCGTTTGTGGTCATGGTGAGTAAACACAACGGTATACAGTGTTATAACTGCCGTAACACCGATTGAAGCAAACGAACATTTGTAGTGTAGTGTGTTATCTTATTTAGGATGCACGCTGAGTTTGCAGGTGATTAGGAACGTTCTAGTCATGCTTCGCACCGTGTTTAGCCGTGAGAACCTTCCGGATTTCCTGAATAGGAGCTCTCGAAGACGGACGGTTTTTTTCCACCTCGTTCCAAACAACACGAGGATTACGGCAGGTTACTAAAGCAATCAAACCTCGCCATCGTGTCTCCCGGTTAAACATAGCCGTGACGGGATGAAGTCGGTTAGCAGTGTGGTGGAGTTTAGACGTTCTTCGTTTGGTACCAGGAAAATGTTTCTTACGTCATCATACCTCCACCATCAGCCTGTAGAACAAAAATACTCGATCTAAAAGGTTCTTTGGTTCACGGTACTGACTTCACAGAGACTTTCACGTCTTCTAGAAACCTAACAACCTTATCAATCTATCCGGAGAACCACTGAAGAACCTGTTTTTACTATGATTCTGGGGTTTAACTGAAGCGTGGTGTGGTCTGTATCGAGTGTGGAAGCTCTCTGCCCTCAGAGCTCTGTGACGAGCGACGTGGTCGGTTCAGCTTCCTGTTTAAAGTTTGGTGATTGCTGGGAAAGGGTAAGGTATGGTTCTCAGAGAAGACGGAACGCCTTGCTGATATATGAAACCGGACGTATGCTGGACTGGAACCGTGTAATGATGAGCTTACACGAGATCAGCTCCTCGTTCGCAGGAATTCCTGCACGATGCATCCAAAAAAGCGCTGTTCTTCTAGGAGAGATCAAGCTAGAACCAATGATTTATATGACACTCAGTTTGTGTAAGATCTTGTGTGTGTGTGTGTGTGTGTGTGTGTGCCAAATAATCAGTCAACTCGGTAAATCATCTTCTGTCTTTGTTTATCTTTTAAAATTTTGTCTCTTGGGCTGGAACAGAGGGTGACCGAGACTTTAAGATGTGTGGAACGTGGCAGCACAATGGCAGCTCACGAACCCTGGACGTTGATTTAAAGACTGGATGTACAGGGATCAGTATTTCAGCCAACGCCAGCACGCTGTCCATCCACGGCTCGATAACGGCTCGGTGTATTCTGCCTAAGGTTCTGCTTCTGAACGATTCTCCAGGTTCCTCCAGTTCCTTCTGTGTGTTCTGGGAGCCGCTGCTGGACCAGCTGGTGGTGAACGTGAACAAGAATAACATCTCACTCTGTAATGCTAGTGGACTACAGCCCCAGTGCTGTACCCATCTCTCTCCTGGAGGTCAGACTTTTTCCCAGCGGTATGGAATCATTAATGGCAGCTTGCATGGGGACCCACTGAGCGAAAAAGTCATGGCGGAGTACAAGTTTCTTGGTGAACGGATTGACTGCAGTACGTTTCCATACACTTACATCTAACCTAAATGTATTTCTATTTCTGATTATTTCTATTTAATAAATGGAGTCTAATTGTTCACCTGTCTTTCATTCCTGCTTTCAGAGGAGTACTTCTGCAATAAGGCAGCTCAGGAGTCCAGAGGAGCGAACATGTAAGCTTTAATCCTAATTAGACAACCTTCTCTGTGTAATCGAATGTCATCTTTCTCCCAATATCAGATAAGATGTGAACTCGTGTCCCAAATGTCAGTCAAAATGCAAACTGCAAAAGAAATATGATGAAGAAAAGTGTTCTCTGTGAACAGGAAGAGCGAAAGCGAAGTCCAGGAAACCAAAAGTGTATTTTGGGGTCACACGGAGCACAATGCGTACTCATACAAAAGAACAAAAAAACCCCGCAGAGGCCTTGCAAACGTTTCCTATAAATATTAGGGCTGGATTTAAATTCATGAGATATTCAGGCGCGGATGTATTAAAGGTCTGCGTGTGTAAAAAAATGCGTAAAACTTGAAAAACACCCACAGAAAGACATGTAGGATTATTTACTAACGGAGCCTACAGAGGATTTCGATAAAATAGCAGGGAGAGTCAATGCAAATTGATTAATTATATTATCTGTTATAGATAGAAAGTACATTATTCATAAAAAAAATTAAAAAAAAAACCCGTCATTTTAAGTAAATCGTTACAAAGATCTTAATATCCTCATGCCATTACATTGGACGCGAGTTAACCTTATTTGATGTATTTTCTAATTCTGTGATTAAAAACTCAACACTGATCATCATTTAGGAGCAAAATGCAACAAAAGAAATGAGATTGTTGAAAAATAACTGATAAGCGCTCTGTCCTGAAGATCCCATGTCAGTTTGTCTATTTTAATGATGTGTCTGTTTATAATAATATTAATAATAAACGTGTGTGTGTGCAGGTTAGAGGAGGTCGTGATGAGGTCGAAGGAGGTCGGTCCTGTGTATCTGCCGTGCGTTCAGAGCACCGTGATCGAGATGAAGGAAGATTTTGCGGGAAATAACGTCACTCTGCCTGTAAGCAGCTCCATCCTTTCCTTGTTTATTCATACTGCGTATTCGCATATTGACAAAGTTATTGTTATAGCTGCGTACCACTGTGCGAAATTAAATAATGATGATGAGCTCCCAAGCCTTTCAGCTTTAATTTGAGGGAATTTACATCCAAATCAGTTGAACAGTGTAGGAATCACAGCACTTTTTATATGTGGCCCCTCCCCTTTTTAAGAGACCAAAAGTAAGCGGACAATTTGCCGCTCAGCTCTTCCATGGTCAGGTGTGTTTTATTTCCCCGTGATTTTGCTTTCACAAGTAAAATGATAAAAAGTCTAGAGTCTGAATCTGTCGCTGTTAACTCTCCATATGAAGTCCAAACAGCGACAGTGAAGCAAGCCGTCATTAGGCTGAAATATCAAAACAAACCCATCAGAGAGATCATAAAAGCATTGGGTGTGGGCAAATCGACTATTTGGTACATTGGTAAAAAGAAAGAAGGCACCGGTGAGCTCAGGAACACCAAAAGACCCAGAAGACCACGGATTATAACTGTGGGGGCTGACAGAATAGTTCTTTCCCTGGTGAAGAAAAAAAGCCCTTCATGACATTTGGCCAGATGAAGAACATCCTCCAGGAGGTAGGCATACCTGTGTCAAAGCCAACTGTGGTGAGAAAACGTCATCAGAGTAAATACAGTTGGTTTACCACAAGATGTACACCGTTGGTAAGCCTCAAAAACAGGAAGACCAGATTAGAGTTTGCCAAAAACATAGAAAAATTCAACGACGGTTCTGGAACAACATCATATGGAGAGATGAGGCAAAGATCAACTTGTAGCAGAATGATGGGAAGAGAAGAGCATGGAGAAGGGAAGGAACTGCTCATGATCTGAAGCATACCAACTCATGTTATGGCATGGGTGTGTACGGCTGCCAGTGGAACTAGTTCTGTTGTATTTATTGTATTTATTTAGCTCTGGATGAATTCTGAAGGCAAATTTAAGGCAAAGAAGTGGAATTCTCTGCAATGGCCAAGTCAGTCACCTAACCTGAATCCAACTGAGCTGCATTTCACTTGCTGAAGGCAAAACTGAAGGAAGAACATCCCGAGAACAAGCAGGAACTGAAGACAGCTGCAGTAAAAACCTGTCAGGTCTTTACAGACATCACCAGGGAAGACTTCACAAGATTCCAGATTTCAGGCAGTCAGTAACTGCAAAGGATTTGCAGCCAATTACTAAAAAACGACAATTTAATTCATTATTTATGTTCGTTTGTCCAATTACTTTTGGTCGCTTAAAAAGGGAAGGGACCACATATAAAAAGTGCTGTAACTCCTACACCATTTAACTGATTTGGATGTAAATTCCCTCAAATTAAAGCTGAAAGTCTGCATTTGGATGATTTCATTTCAGCTGCAGTATACAGTGGTACACCGCTAAAATAGCAATAACTCTGGCAATGTCCAAATGTTTATGGACCTGACCGTGAACGTAACATCAATGTAAATACGATGCTCCAGGCTCCGAGGGGTGTACCACGAGAGAGGATCCCGTCAGTGCATTTACCCGCCTGCCTCAAATCTGCGGGGAAAAAAACATCCAAAGTGGTGTGTAGCTACTACAAGAACAGCACATTTTTCCAGGTACAGTGCTCTTTCTGTATTTCTTACAATAATCAATTGCATTATTGATTCAATTAGGTTCATCTGTCATTTTGTGTATGTATAAGGCATCTTTATTGATTTCAAATTCTACAAGTAGAAGGTGAATTTATATATATATTAAATATTCAGGTGAAAAAAATCCAAGCAGTAGAAAATTCAGCTCCTTATTTTATTTATGTGACTGTAACTTAGGGAAAGTTTTCTCCGAAAGAGCCCTGGCTATTTTGCTTTATTTTTCACGACCACATGGCAAGAGGGTGGCAAACTTTTAAACTTTTTTAAAGCTAAATGTTCAATCCTTACGTTTCAAGACCCAATATAATAAAATACAAAGAAAACATTATACTAAGAATAAAATGATTGATTAAAGGAAATAAAACAATAAATCAATCAAATGAAAAAAAAAAAAATATATATATATATATATATATATATGTATGTATTATAAAACGATTCACACTGAAAATTGTTTGAGAATTCTTTGCATTGTGAATTCAGGTTGATATTCAGGTGGTGAAGATTGAATTAGAGATTAATGGTTTCTTCTCTAACGTGTGTCTGTGAGCAGAAAAGTTCTCACAGGATTTTGGAAGACGTTGTTGGGATTTCGGTGGAAAACGAGATCATCACAAACCTCCCGGAGCCCGTCAGAATCAAGTTTCGTCATCCGAGACTTGCGGTGAGTGTGTGTGTGTGTGTGTGTGTGTGTGTGTGTGTGTGTGTGTGTGTGTTTAAGTCGCATGACTCTGCAAACGTTACAGCTTCACAGCAAACACGGCTGTTTACTCTTCACACTGAAGAGCAAAATCTCAAGTGGTTATAACACGTTTATAAGCAGAGGCGACCTGTCATTCCTTTTTCCCCTTTAAACAGTCAAAGTGAAAAACCACTTGAGTGAATGTGGTGGTGAAGAACGAGGAATGTGAGAAATGGTAGAAGACAGACAAAAGACAGAAACAAAGCTGATCTTATATTTGTTTATTTAATCAACAGTGGCTTCAAAAAGTATTTCTACACTTACGGAATGTATGAATTTCTATGCATTAGAAAACAAAATGTCAAACCAAGTGGCATTTATTTTAAAGAAAGATACCACAAGAACACTTTTCAAGCAAAACTTTCCCCAGAAAATAGATATAAATATCTAAAATAACAATAACAGATATAATAATAAAAATAAATAAATAAATAAAATATAAAATAACAGATATACTGTTCAAAATCTGGGGGAAAAAAGTATTTGGTTGTCACAGTTAATGTGAGGAACTAAACCATGTGGTTACTGTGTAGAATCAAGAAAAACCTTGCATTAAACATTAACTACATGCAACTAGAGCAGCAGAAACCGTTCATCAGCCTCAACAACAAGAAGGACGAAATTTGCAAAAGAACATGCACATAAAGACAGCAGCTTCTGGAGAATGGTCTCATCTTCAGATGAATCCAAATGGAACCTGGATGGATTTGATGGTATAGTGTTTGCCTGGAGAACTTGGATGGGTCTGATGGTAGAGTGTTTGTGTGGAGAACTTGGATGGATCTAATGGTAGAGTGTTTGTGTGGAGAACTTGGATGGATCTCATGGTGGAGTGTATGGAGAACTTGGATGGATTTGATAGTAGAGTGTTTGTGTGGAGAACTTGGATGGGTCTGATGGTAGAGTGTATGGAGAACTTGGATGGATTTGATAGTAGAGTGTTTGAGTGGAGAATTTGGATGGATCTTATGGTAGAGTGTTTGCGTGGAGAACTTCTATGGATCTGATGGTTGAGTGTTTGTGTGGAGAACTTGTATGGATCTGATGGCTGAGTGTTTGCGTGGAGAACTTCTATGGATCTGATGGTTGAGTGTTTGTGTGGAGAACTTGTATGGATCTGATGGCTGAGTGTTTGTGTGGAGAAATTGTATGGATCTGATGGTTGAGTGTTTGTGTGGAGAACTTGGATGGATTCGATAGTAGAGTGTTTGTGTGGAGAATTTGGATGGATTTGATAGTAGGGTTTTTGTGTGGAGAACTTGGATGGATCTCATGGTAGAGTGTATGGAGAACTTGGATGGATTGGATAGTAGAGTGTTTGTGTGGAGAACTTGGATGGGTCTGATGGTAGAGTGTATGGAGAACTTGGATGGATTTGATAGTAGAGTGTTTGAGTGGAGAATTTGGATGGATCTTATGGTAGAGTGTTTGCGTGGAGAACTTCTATGGATCTGATGGTTGAGTATTTGTGTGGAGAACTTGTATAGATCTGATGATTGAGTGTTTGCGTGGAGAACTTCTATGGATCTGATGGTTGAGTGTTTGTGTGGAGAACTTGTATGGATCTGATGGCTGAGTGTTTGCGTGGAGAACTTGTATGGATCTGATGGCTGAGTGTTTGCGTGGAGAACTTGTATGGATCTGATGGCTGAGTGTTTGTGTGGAGAACTTGTATGGATCTGATCGTAGAGTGTTTGTATGGAGAAAGTCAGGAGAAGAATTAATTGCACACTAAGGGAGGAGGCTGGGGCTGTTTTTCCTACACCAACACTTTCCTTCTGTTGCTGAGCTTGTGTTCATTGATGGCATCATGAGCTCAGAAGTGTACAGAGACATTCTAGATGCAAACTTGATGCAGAAATCAGCAAAGAATGATTCAAGAGACAGAAGTGGATTTCTCAGCAGGATAATGATCCAAAGCACCAGCTGCCTTTAGAAACTAAACTCTATAGAGCATCTATGAGATGCAGTGGAGAAGAAATGAGTCGATGCTGTAGTGTGGATCAACTGAAAGTTGGTTGTTGGTTGAAACTTGGAGGAAACTAACACCATAACTGTTACAGAAACTCGCTGATTTTAGACCCAGATGCTATTAAGAAGTTCCGCGAAACTGACAGGATGAAACTAAATACTAAAACGCTGTAAATGCGATCTTTAATGAAGCCACGATTCAGTGTCCAAATATGTTACTTATCTAATTTTGAATTATTGTGTTTTTCTTTAAAATAAATGCCACTTGGTTTGATGTTTGATGTTGTTTTCTAATGCAGTGAAATTCATACATTAATAAGTGCGGCTTAAATGTATGAATACTATTTTGGGGCCAGTGTAGGTGTTTACTTGTGTTTTTAAGCATTTAATTAGTTATGTACTATGTCTTCTTTTACACACGCACACAATGTCCACAGTGGCTTGTGGGTTTTTTTTTTTTTCCTGTTGTTTACTGTCGTGACATTTTTTGTTGTTGTTTTTTTTACAGAAAACACAGAGCAGAAAATGTGTTTCCTGGGACACAAGAAAAGGTAAAAACCCATCATTCGTCATTTAGCGTTTCACATTTCTGTATAAATCACATCCATCTCTGATCGGTGCACAAGCCAGGAGTTTAATGTGTAGAAAATCTAGTCTAAGTCTGTAAAAAATAGTGTCTTTGTGTGTGTGCACGTGTGTGTGTGTGAGATACCAGACGAGACGTGACTACGTGTCTGTGACCCGTTTCTTTTTTTTCCTCTGCTGGTTAGATAACGAGGTCGTGTGGAGAGAGATGGGTTGCACAACGCTTCAGCTCAGCGCAGACGAGACAGAATGCTGCTGTAATCACCTCACGTACTTCGCTATTCTTGTGGTGAGTGACGAGTTCAAACGGAAATGTACACAGCAATCGATTAATGATTTCAGGCACGCACACAATTATTGGCACCCCATCATAAAAATGAGCGAAAAACTAAAATACCTGTATTAATGAACAGTTGGCGTTGTTATATTTATTTGTTTGTTTGGTTGGTTGGTTTCAAAATTATTGGCACCCCACCGAGAGACTTCCTGTAATGTTGGAGACGCATACGCATACACGCGCAACATTTTAATCTCCACTATTCTCTCAGGTTTGCACACGTGGGTGTCGTCTTCAGTTTGCAGCGCGGTGTTTAACAGAGTTCAGATCCACTGACTGAAATGTTCATCGCAAAAATATTAATTTCTGTGTTGATTCTGATTCGGTTTGGGCTCATCGTGTTGTTAAAAGCTTCAGTTAAGCCAAGGCTTAATTGTGATATAATAACACACTCAACTCCTGCTAAATTTAAACATTTTTATTATACTTTTAACAGTTTATGTGTTTGTGTAACCATTAGCGGACTTGTGCAGGACGACAATCTATATACGTTTTTGTTCACAGTGAAAACTGACTTTAGGTTTAAAATCTGTAATTTTACACGGAAGGACATAAAAATACCAATTAATTAATTAAACAAACAAACAAACAAATAAATACTATTTTTTAGATAGATAGATAGATAGATAGATAGATAGATAGATAGATAGATAGATAGAGTCAAGGGAAAAAGCAAATACACCCTCCTTCAATTCTGTTTTTATTTATCA
Organism: Cranoglanis bouderius; assembly: GCA_023630585.1. Lineage (NCBI taxonomy): Eukaryota > Metazoa > Chordata > Actinopteri > Siluriformes > Cranoglanididae > Cranoglanis > Cranoglanis bouderius. Next base: position 2,122,745 of record CM042567.1, read on the forward strand.
GGGCCTAAAGAACAATTGTGTGGTCATCAATAACCTCAGGTGACAACAAAAACACAACAGATTACAATATGTAGTAATTTTTCAAAAAGTAAAGCAACATTCAGGTGGGAAGAAATAAGTACACCCTATAATTCAGTAACATGTAGAAGCACCTTTAGCAACAACATCTTGAAGTAAATATGTTCTGTAGGAGTTTATCAGTCTCTCAGAAATTTTGGTCCACTCTTCTTTACAACATTGCTTCAGTTCATTGATGTTTGAGGGCATTCGTTTATGCACAGCTGTTTGGCCACAGTAACAGCAGACATGTTCGGCGCAGAGAGGGACAGCTTTTCAGGAGAAGCACCTCACACCAATTGTGAAGCACGGTGGAGGAAATGTTATGGTTTGGGGTTGCTTCGCTGCCTCAGGGACTGGAGAGCTTGCATTCATTGATTTAACTATGAATTCTGCATGATATAAAGAGTGCTTGAAGATAATGCGAGGCCATCTGTCCGAAAGTTGAAGATGAACCGAAAGTGGACCTTTCAACAGGATAATGATCCTAAGCACACTAGCAAATCCACCAAGGAACGGCTCAAAAAGAAGAAAAGGAGGAGTTATGGAATGGCCTAATCGAAGCCTGGATTTGAATCCTATTGAAATGTTGTGGGGGGATTTGAAACGGGCAGCACATGCAAGAAAACCCTCGAACATCTTGCAACTGAAAGAATATTGCATGGAAGAGTGGTCAGAAATTCCAGCAAGCCTGGTGGACAATTATGCAAAACGCTTACAAGAAGTTATTTCTGCTAAACGGGACAATACTAGCTTCTGAGGCCAAGGGTGTACTTACTTTTTTCCACAGAAGAATATCACATCTATTGATATTTCTGTTGAATAAATGATTGGAAAAGCAAAACCTTGTGGTTTTGTTCAAATATATCAAATTTATTAACAGGCACTGTTTCAAAGATGATCAAATGTTTGCGTGTCCAAATATGTCAAAAAAGCCAACAATTTCCATGGGGTGTATTTATTTTTTCACATGACTGTAGATAGATAGATAGAATAATTTTTGCCCATTCATTTGAAGGGTGCCAATAATTACGGACTGACTGTACTACACCTTGACGACCTCAAATAAATTAACTTTCATTACCTTGGATTTTAAAGGACACTTGTCAGGAAATAAATCTTTATATCTCCGTCTCTTGCTGTAGGATCTGAACCCTACGAGAAGCGTGCGCCACCTGGAGGCTCTGACCTTCATTACAGCGGTGTGCTGCGCCGTATCCATCGTCAGCTGTGCCATTCTCTTCATATCGCTCTGCAGACAGAGGTCAGAGGTCATTCTGACTGTATCACTGTAACGTGTGATACATAGAAGGTGTTATAAGAACTGAGTAAACACTTCAAATTTTGGTTTGTTTTTAGGAAATCGAAGAACCAGTCGAGTCTGGTGCACCGTGGTCTGGTCGTGGCTCTGTTCTTCCTCCTCGTGCTCTTCGTCCTTACCGGCACCGTGGCCAACGCTGCGTCCGACGGCGTGTGTCGCTTCATCGGCGGCCTGCTGCACTACACACTCCTCAGCGTCCTCTGCTGGATGGCTGTGGAAGTGATTCACACCTTCTGGATGATGTACATGCTGTTTAGTCCGTCACCAAAGCCATGGATCTGGTACCTGCTGGGATTCGGTACGTTTACTCGCTAATTTTCAGAGCAAGGTGTTTGAAAGTTTCCTTAATAAGAAATTTTGGAGCAATCCTTATCTTTTTTAAGGCAAAATATTTTACATTTAGGTGAATTTAGACACAGAATATTTGAATATACCAGCTTTGCATTTTTTAATTTAAAAATTAAGGTATTCCAGGTAACAATCCAAGCAGCAGAAAAACTAACCTCCTTTTTCATTTAAAGAATTTGGTTTATAGGAATTTAGGAAGAATTTAGGTTTTCCTTGAATTTTTCCAACCACATGAATGAAGTGGGGCAAAAAATTATTTCTATTTTTTTTTTTAAATTTTTATTTTTACCAATTTGTTAAAGCTGAATCTTCAATACTTAAGTTTCAGAAAGGTGAATTCGGACCCTGTGTATTAAAATACAAATAAATGCTATTTTTATTATTATTTTACACTAAAGCGGCACAAAATGTGAATCCATAAGAAATAAATAACCCTTGTTTTTATTTGTGCATTGTGGAGTTGGTTCAGAGAAATGTGATCATGCTGGACGATGGAAGAACTTCCTTGATTTGGAATTGAGTCATTTCCGTGTCTGTTCCAGGTGTTCCAGCTGTGCCGGTTATTATTCTGGGATCCATCGGAAACATTTATGGCCAGAAGATGGTGAAGTCCGTCGATGTTCCCACAACTCCGTATCGCATGTAAGGCATAAAAATAATTTCACAGTCTGCGTGTATGTGGACTATTTGGATTCTCAGTAATAATAATCCGGGTGTTGGATGTTGCGTGTTGGTTCAGGTGCTGGATGAGGGACTCTCGCCCAGCTCTGATGGCTCACTTCATCATCAACACGGGCCTGCTGGTGGCGGTGGTGAGCTCCGGCCTCGTCATGCTTCTCCTGGTGTTCCGGAAGATCCGTCACCGGGACGAGTGGAGGAGGAACCGTGTGGCCTTCCTCAGTATCTGGGGTCTCAGCTGTCTGTTCGGTTCCACCTGGGCTCTCGCATTCTTTACATCTGAAACCTCAGAAACCGTCCTCTTCCTCTTCTGCATCATTAACTCGTTACAAGGTGAGTTTCTGGGCGGTTTCTCGTTTCCTGTCGCCGCACGGACCGAGCCGAGGGGCAGCGCCATTGTTTATGTGGCAGGAACTTCCTGTGGAGATGATATCAGGACCAAATGTTCCTGCTGTGTGTTTACTTTATAAGCTGCTGCTGTTTAACTCCTCATGATTCAGTCTGGAGTTTAGTGAATGTCCGAAAGCCTTCATTTAGCCTAGATTTAATATTTAATATTTATAGGGAATCAATAAATAATGTAAATTATGAAATAAATTAATTACATTGGCTACTGATTGGAAGGTTGTGAGTTCAAACCCCAGCACCACCAAGCTGCCACTTTTGGGCCCTTGAGCAAGGCCCTTAACCCTCAACTTCTCAGATGTATAAATGAGATAAATGTAAGTTGGTCTGGATAAGGGCGTCTGCCAAATGCCATAAATGTAAATGCTGTATGATTTGTAATATAATTTGAAATTCTGAAATTAATTAACTAACCGTATAATTGGCAACATAATAAAATGAATACAATTAATTAATTAAATTAAGTGATTCAGTAACATACTGAATTATTTTTGGAACATAATTGGAAATTATTAAATAAATTCAAATAAAAATAATTATTAAACATGCTGTAGGATTTGTGATATAATTATAAATTCTGAAATAAATTATTTAAATGAAATACTGTATGATTTGTCATATAATTGTAGATTATGGAATAAGTTAATCAACACATACTGCGTGGTTTGTGCAGGATTTTTCCTCATGTTGCGGTTCTTCGCTCTGGAGCGGATGCAGAAGAATTCTCAGTCCAGTTCTGACTTCAGCAGCACCGGATCCACGCGACAGCACATGCTGCTGGAGAAAAACCCGGGAGAAAAACTAGGAGGGACCTCCTGAACCTCCTAAACAAAAGCTAGGATTGTGTTCAGGTGTCATTTTAGAAACCGTTTTCAGAGACGGGCATTTATAAAGATTTATATTTCAGCATTAAACCCTGCTGGTCAGGTCTGTGTCTGTGCACTGAAGAAAAAAAAAAACAAAAAAACAGACCAAAAAATTAGAAGCTTCATCAACATTAAGCTGCATGTTCGACTGTATAAACTCCGTACGTTTATTGTGTGTTGTGAAAAAGTCTGTTTCATTCTGTCATTAGCACTTTAGCTTTATTCCTTATCCTTTGACTACTGTTTAGAAATACTGTGTCCATTTTAGATATAATGAAAAGTAGATTTTAAGCACAAAGAGGACAAAAGGTTTTTTTTTTTTTTTTTTTTAAATTCTTTATTATTTATTGGTTAAAATCTGGGGATAAACCCGACACAAATCGAACAGTTCTGTTTCCACAACGAGCCTCATTTATCGTTTAACGTTTATTGTTTATGGCACTGGATACAAACAAATCTATTCCTAATTCATTCACAGGAGCATTTAGAAAAGAAATGCAAAATTTATGAAAAGACAGTTAGCTGGGGAAAAAAAAATCATTCGTAGCCTAAGTTTGTGTAAATTTGCATATAAGGAGACTCGCTAAAATGAACCTCGACTGATCGTCTTCAATTCATATAACTGCTGATGAGTTTCTGCGATTTTATATATACGGCTTACACTGTCACGTTTAAATCACTTATTTATTTCAGTTACATACCAACTTAGGACGGATAAATTAACACCGGCTGTTCAGTCAGGACAAAAGTAACGGTGTCCTATAAAAGGAGGAGGAGTTAGCGTGTGTGTTTATGGTAGCTGACACGCTGCAGTGGCTGAGCTGCATTACTGGAAGATTTAAGCTGTGCTTAGGAGGAGCTCTTTCACCGTTTTGTCTTTTTTCAGCTCTCTGTGAACGTAGTTTCATGGGCGTGGCTAAATGCAAGTGTGCCGTGAACGCTCTTGGTGATTACAGCTGTTCGGCGTTTATCAACCTATAAGAACTTAAACTGTAAATCTGGAAGAAATGTTCTGTTCGGTTTGGACACGAAAACATTTACACACATCTTTAGTAAAAAAAGTGCAGATTTCAGGATTAACTGAAGAGGATACACACAGAGAACAAGCACAGAGTTTTATAGGTCATATAAAGTAAATATTAGCCCTTGATTAAAAGTATTTCTAACGGTAACTGACTCGCGTATTCGTGTCTAATCTCAGTGAGGAAACTTTATGATGTTTTTCTGGACTGATGGGGAATTTCTGTTTATTCCGTCATTTTAATTTTTCACGTTTCCGTGGTGTAAAATATTTTCCGCTTGTGCTTGTGCTATTTTTAAAAAAAAGTTCTCACTATTATTGTACTGGCAATAAACTGCAGCCCAGCCAGATAAAAATTCTGCAATTTTCAGCACTTTTATTAAGTGATTTTATTTATTTAATGAGGTAAATCATTTAGCGGAACCTGAGCCTAAATTCATGATGTGTAATTTGATTTTAGTGGAAATGAATTGAATATTATATATAGGCCAAAACTTTCCTCTTTGAAACTGACATTTTGAAATTTTACATTAAAAAAAAAACCATGTAAATAGTACAAACATAATAATTTAGCTTATATTCGAGTCTTTCTGATGCTGTTCAAATGTTTTGTTCTGAACTTCTATGATTTGAAAACAAAGAGCTAAATTTTCTACTGCTTGATAGTTTTTCAAACCTGAAATTTTCAAAGATGTGAATTTAGAGCCAATATATTTAAATATCTGAGCTTAACACTGATCTCTTTTTATCATTATATTGATATTTAAGCTATGAGCATCATTTATTCAGGTCTACGAGATTTTCCTACACCGAAGCTGAACTTTTTAAGTGAATATATACGTTTTTAAGTTTTTCGTACTTGTGTATTTTGGAGCATTTCAGCTTAAAAATTAGGTTGTTATTGCGTTGTGTACAGTGAGAAATAAAAGCTGATGAAATTGTTTGCACACAAAAGCAGTCTGTGTTGTTTCTCGCTTTATACTTTTAGATTTTAATGTTATTTATCTCGAGAAGTCTATTGGGAAGACACTTTTATGAAGAAATAATAGATAAAGTAGATAAAGTAAACATTCACATCCACAATTCTTCCATTTGAAATTGAGACGCTGATTAAATTGCTTTTACTTTGCTACGAAGATTATTATTTTTAATATAGTATTCATATATAAGTATGAATGTAGTTACATTTTAAAGCTTTACTTTATATGTGATGTAAGATGGAGTGATAATTGCGCCGGCCCCACAGTCTTTATCTGATGGAAGTTTCCTGGATGTGACGTTTCATAGCTTCGTTGTCGGTTTTTCTCTGAAATCTCCGATCTGATTATCTTCAGAGCGTCTCTCTGGTCAATTGTTCTGTTTGTGGTTAATAGGGTACAGACTATAAACTGAAGAGTATAAAAAGAAAATAACATCGTACTAATATCCCACAAGACGGCACGGTTCCTCGGCTCAGGGTAGTAGAAGCTCAGTGGTTAAAGATGTTGGACTACTGATCGGAAGGTCATGAGTTCAAATCCCAGCAGTGCCAAGCTGCCATTGCTTGGCCCTTGAGCAACGGCCTTAACCCTCAACTGTTCAGATATGAGATAAATGTAAGTCTCTCTGCATAAGGGCATCTCCCAAACGGCGTAAATGTAGTGTGATGTCATTTCAATTTGTCTCTAAAACATGTCTGTACACTTCATGTCTTCTCACAAGCTCCAAAAAATAAAGGTATTGTTTTCAGGGTTTTTTTTTTTTTGGTTTTTTTTTCTGTGCAACAAATCAAACTAATGATGAGAGGTTTAAAATGACTAGTCATGATTAAACCTGTTAAAATGTTATGTTAATATTTTATTGATAATTTGCATAAATGTTACTGACAGCACACGCTCATTTGCATATTTAGTAAGTTAGTAAGCCTGGCCTAATTAATTGTAGCTATAACTTACATCATGTCGTTTTTAAGCCACACAGCAACCTGATCACAGACTGTTTGATTAAACACATTAAATGTTTGTTGACGTTATGTAATTATCAATATCATTTCATGCATTAGAGCTTAATTGCAGAGGCAGTTCTGGAAGCCTGAGGAGAAACAGCCACTTTGAGTAAGAATCTATTTCTGAGGTGTTTTATCACTTTTTACATCATGTGATGAGAAATACAGCTTCGATGTGTTTCAATACACGGCTAATTAGATTAGATTAGATTAGATTAGATAAATTAGAATAGCTTTAGATTTAGGAGAACAGAACCATGGTTTGGTTTTCATTCCCTGCTTAAGTGAGGAGATAAAATAACCGAACATTAAATTTCTCCGCTCTTGTCTACAGCACAGTATGGACTATAAAATATATCAGCTTGCTGCTTTTTTTTTGTTTTTGTTTGTTTGTTTGTTTTTTTTAAAAAAAATGTCTTCAGAACCTGGCTAGGAATAATGAAACCTATTCATTAACAAATCAATTAAATTCAATTGCAATTATATAAAAAGTGCACCCTAAATCTGTAATAAAAATGTTTGCCTTGTACTAAAAAAACAATGAAATAGTTTAGTGTGTTAAATAATTAGGTAGCTAGTTAATTATACCAGATCAAGGGGAAAAAATTATTCCTAATTATAACCTCCCACTTCAATTCAATAATAATAATAATAATAATAATAATAAAAACTCCCTGAGATGATACGAGGAAGAAACCTTAAGAGGAACCAGACTCAAAAGGGAACCCATCCTCGTCTGGGTGACACTGGATAGTGCGATTATAAATAAATAAATCCCTTCTATAAATGTAACAATACTACATGGTCAAATAGTGCAGTTGTGTAACCAGGAACTTATTAGCTTATGAGTCATTTATATGAAAACGAGCACCAGAGTCATTTCTGAATTCATTATAGTTTTAACTTGAAGTCTATTGTGATGAACTTATCAACTGTTCAGTGATGGAGACACTTCTGTCCAGTCTTTTTTATTTTTATTTTTTTGCTTCCCGGATTGAGATGATGTCAGTTGTGAGCTGTCTGGAGAATAAGATCATTATAACGAGACAGAATGAGGACACTAGAGGACGCTATAACATTCTCAACATTCTAATAAAACCATCAGTCTTGCATGTTGCGTAATTACTGAAAGAAAAACATGGCTTCCGTTGACATATCAGATTTCATCAGATATCTGATCACAGAATGTACCACATCAACAGAACCGACTAATATAATTTGATCCATGTTTAAGGAAAAATCTGCTGTGACACAAAAACATCCACATGATTAGTGTCCTGCTTTTACTTTTTGTTAAAGTTAGTATTAAAGATTTGCATTAAAAAAATATGTATTTTATTTGCTATAAAATATTTAATGTATTAATCACGTGGATTATATCCTGATGTTTATGACGGGTTTCATGGTGATGCTACCTCTGTTGTTATTGATCGATTGATTTAAATTTATATTTCATTATTTATACTTCATACATCTTCATTGTCCATTTGCATGGAAATTTGTCTTTGGCTCCGCCACAGGTGGAAATAACTTATACATACAGCTTATACATATAAACACATAACATACATGCACATAAATTCAATTTTAAAGAAAATCAGCCTTTGTCAAAAGAAAACGATTGACAAAGGAATAAACGATCTCTTAAAAATCTTTTTAGATGCTCTGGGTATCCTGTAGCATCTTCGTTAAAAAGAGGAGGTGAAGGATCATTTGATATCATTGATGCTTTCTTTGTAGTATGTGTTGTAAAATATCTCATGTATCCGTCTTTGTGGTCTTCCTATAATTTTGCTTGCCATATTCAACACCCTGTTAAGTTTATTTTTACTTCTTGCTCCTATATTTTCGTACCGACACGTAATGTTATACCTCAGGACACTCTCAAAAAGATTTCTATATACCATTTCAAGCACATCTTTACTCACACAAAAACTATTTAATTTCCTCAGTATGTACAATCTCTGCATAGACTTCTTATATATACAATCTGTATTTAGAGTAAAGCTATCAAGAAGCAATCCAGGGTATTTAAACTGTCCAACCTTTTCAACAGCTTGCTTGTTAATTATAACAGGCTGGCATGTCTGACCATATTCCCCATGACTGTAAAGGATGAGCTCTTTTGTTTGTGACTTTCATTAATGAATAAAGCGCTATCCTGACACCACTGCAGTAAAATATCAACATAACTCATATCAGAGCTCTCCAGTTCATCATTAGTGCTATCATTCCTCATTAATCCAACCAAGGCCATATCCTCAGCATATTTGATCAGACTAAAATTGCTTTCATGGATATACATTTCTTCGGTATACACAGAGAACAGAAACGGTGATAAAACACATCCTTGAGGCACACCTGTATTTATAATGATTTCAGCAGACAGATTCCCTCTGAACATAACTCTCTATGGCCGATTTGATAAAACGTCCTTGATCCATACCAAAAGATTGCCATTTTTATCCATGTTAGCAAGACGCTGTAATAAAATATCGATCTTAATAGAATTAAAAGCAGAACTAAGATTAATAAATAAAACTCGACAATTGGATGCGCTTGGTGACCATATTCAATAGTTGCATCCTCAGTTCCCATTTGTTCTCTATAGGCAAACTGATGGCTGTCTAGCTGTCCTCGAGGGAGTGAGAGACGTTTAAGTATTACCCTTTCCATACATTTACACAGAATGCTAGTCATGGCAATTGGCCTAAAATCATTTGGTGTTAACGATCCAGTATTTTTTTGGTACTGGTATCATTGTAGATAACTTCCATGAACAAGGCACAACATTTCTATCCAGTACATATTGAAACTATCTTCTCAGAACAGTCTTCAACTGGTGCATACAGCCTTTAAGGACCCTTCCTCTCAGGCCATCCGGGCCTGGGGCCTTACTAACTACAACCTCGCTCTCTGTCAGAGTTATAGGGTCCCAATTCTTAACTAAGCTATAAACATTATTCATGGACACATTATGGTCACTTGTATCAAATCTACTATAAAACTGGTTCAATTCATTTGCAGAGATGATACTATCAGGAGAAAAATTTTTATTTTTTATTCACATCTCTGCCCATCATAATACTGAGGCTATTCCAGGCTTTCTTTGCATCGCCAGCACTAAAGTGTCTTTTGGTTTTATACTCCGGCTTGGACTTCTTTATAATTGCCCCCAATTCACGCCTTTTATCTTTAAAAAGCACTATATCACCTTTAATAAATGCTATCCTTTTCTCACAAAGGCACCTCTTCATTTCCTTTGTTTCACTTCCTAAATATTCTTATCTTAATAATGCTGATTTGTACAACCCCAATTCCAAAAAAGTTGGGACGCTGTGTAAAATGTAAATTGAAAACAGAATGCAATGATTTGCGAATCTCAAAAATCCATATGTTATTCACAATAGAACATAGAAAACATATCAAATGTTTAAACTGATGAAATGCACCATTTTAAGGGGGGAAAAGGTAATTTTGAATTTGATGGCAGCAACACGTCTCAAAAAAGTCGGGACAGGGCCATGTTTACCACTGTGTAGCATCCCCTCTTCTTTTAACAACAGTCCGTATACGTCTGGGAACTGAGGAGACCAGTTGCTGGAGTTTTGGGAGAGGAATGTTGTCCCATTCGTGTCTGAAACAGGATTCTTGCTGCTCAACAGTCCTGGGTCTTCTTTGTCGTATTTTTCGTTTCATGATGCGCCAAATGTTTTCAATTGGTAAAAGGTCTGGACTGCAGGCAGGCCAGTTCAGCACCTGGACTCTTCTACTACAAAGCCATGCTGTTGTAGGGCAGTGGTAGCTCTGTGGTTACGGCATTGGACTGCTGCTCGGAAGGTCGTGAGTTCAAATCCCAGCACCGCCAAGCCGCCACTGTTGGGTCCTTGAGCAAGGCCCTTAACCCTCAATTGCTGCGATGTATAAATGAAAGTTGCTCTGGATAAGGGTGTCTGCCAAATGTTGTAATAGGTGCAGTATGTGGTTTAGCACTGCCTTGCTGAAATATGCAAGGCCTTCCCTGAAAAAGATGTCATCGGGATGGAAGCATATGTTGCTCTAAAACCTATAGATACATTACATTTATGGCATTTGGCAGACGCCCTTATCCAGAGCTGCCCATTCCATAGGCACTAATGCACCCCCATACCATCAGAGATGCAGGCTTTTGAACTGAGTGCTGATAAAAAGCCCGATGGTCCCTCTCCTCTTTAGTCCTCTTTAGTTGAGAGGACGCTGCGTTTGGTTTCCATAAAGAATTTCACATTTTGATTCGTCTGACCACAGAACAGTTTTCCACTTTGCCTCAGTCCATTTTAAATGAGCTTTGGCCCAGAGAAGACGGTGGCGTTTCTGGATCATGTTCACATATGGCTTCTTGTTTGCATGATAGAGCTTTAACCTGCATTTGTGGATGGAACGGCGAACTGTGTTCACAGACAATGAGTTCTGGAGGTGTTTTTTAGCCCTTGCAGTGATTTCCATTACAGAATCATGCCTGTTTTTAATGCAGTAATGCCCGAGGGCCTGAAGATATTGATTTTCACCCTTGTCCCTTGCGCACAGAGTTTTCTCCAGATTCTCAGAATCTTTTGATGATATTATGTACTGTAGATGATGAGATATTCAAAGTCTTTGCAATTTTATGTTGAGGAACATTATTCTGAAATTGTTCCACAAATTGTAGACACAGTTTTTCGCAGATTGGTGAACCTCTGCCCATCTTTACTTCTGAGAGACTCCGCCTCTCTAAGATACTCTTTTTATACCCAGTCATGTTACTGACCTGTTGCCAATTAACCTAATTAGTTGCAAAATGTTCCTCCAGCTGTTTCTTTTTAGTAACACTTACTTTTCCAGCCTTTTCTTGCCCCCGTCCCAACTTTTTTGAGACGTGTTGCGGCCATCAAATTCAAAATGACCTTATTTTTTCCTTAAAATGGTACATTTCCTCAGTTTAAACATTTGATATGTTTTCTATGTTCTGTTGTGAATAAATTATGGGTTTATGAGATTTGCAAATCATTGCATTCTGTTTTTATTTATATTTAACACAACGTTCCAACATTTTTGGAATTGGGGTTGTACTTGACACAAACCTAGCGTCTTTTCTGCTTTGGGTTTTTTTCTCTTTAATTTAACTGAATATCAGTGACAACATAGATTTGGCAAAGAAATAAAAGAAAGTGGAAAAGAAAGTCACTCGTTGGTAAAATGTGGAAAAGAAAACCAGAAGAAAGTTGCGACGCCTCCGTGGAAAATTACACAACAGGGTTTTTACTGCAGTCCCTGAGTGACTTGGGGAGATCACTCAATTACCAAATTACACACACACAGACACACACACACACACACACACACACACACGCACACAATTTTTTTTTCCACACACATTTTGCCAAATGCATGATGTCATGGAGTGGATGAATTATTTATGCCCTGTGTGTGTGTGTGTGTGTGTGTGTGTGTGTGTGTGTGAGTGTATGTGTGTGTGTGTGTGTGTGTGTGTGAGTGTATGTAGAAGGGATTTTGGGTTGTTTCCTCTTTTAGTGGAACGGGGTGAGAGTTTGGTTGAATGAGTTGAATGAGAGGTCCGTCATGTTATCGTTTTTGAAGCTGGATTTGTTAAAATAAAATTAAATACTGTAAAGTTATAAATACTGATTGTTACTGTAAGCACCAGAAAGTTAATTATTTTCAGTGTATCCTGAAGTGTTTTATTCCTCTTATACCACAGCAATATGCCAACAACTGTGATTTTTTTTTTTCTTAAAGAATGACACGTCACAATGTTTTATCCATTTATAGTTACATTTAATGTTCATGAAACAAGTTAGTTCCTGATGGAGACTCCTTCCATCAATGTTACATAAACATCTCCTTACAGTAAACTTCACCATGTCATTTATCAATTACAAGTTGTTGTTTTTGTTAAACGGGTTTATCAGTGGAGCGTCCGCTGTACGAGTCGCTGCGAATGAACTGTTACTATAGAAACGATAACGTATTAGAACTGTCAGAGCTGCTGTTATAGAAAGTTAATCAACAGCCTTCTGACCAATCAGAATCCAGAATTCAGCAGCACCATGGGATAAAGGCTTCTTTGATTAAAAAATAAATGAATAAATAAAAATAAAAATAATTATTAATAATCTATTGCTAACTAGAAATAAAATGAATCACTTTTTGTCTTGTTTTTTTCTATTTACAAGTTTAAGGTGAATATATTTTGCTATCAATTATCAATTATAAATGGATGTGAAAGTCCACCTATCAGATCTCACTTCCTGTTTTCATTGTTAGGTTTTCTGTACTACAGAATGATCATTTCCTGTAATTTGGTCATGGAGTCCTGTGAGCATGACTGAACTCTATTGACAAACTTCATCAGAACAGTGAGACAACAACAAGAACCAAAAGCTTTTTGCAATCCTGGTGGAAAATTATGGAACGTGATTCATCATATAACAGAGCTACTTTTGTGTTATTCAGTGAAATGCTCATTGTGTTATAGTGAGAATTAGCGTCATGATCTCAGATCAACTGCAGGCTGTTGAACCTGAGACATGGATGCATGAGTCATGTGCACTGTTTCAATAGTTTCCGTCGACTTTATATAGACACAAGTAGATTAAACTTAAAATCTGGTTGTGCCACCTTTAGCAGCAATAACTGCGACCAAACGCTACTGATAACTGGAGATCAGTCTTTCCCTTACTTCTAAGACTAGGACTTACTCCTATGTTTTGGATCGTTGTCTTGCTGCATAATCCAGTTGCGCTTGAGGTTCAACTTACAGACTGAACACCAGACATTCTCCTTTAGGATTTTCTGATAGAGAGCAGAATTCATGTTTCTCTCAATTTTTCCAAGTTGCCCAGGGCCTGAAGCAGCAAAGCATCCCCACACCATCACACTTCCACCACCATGCTTGACCGTAGGTATGATGTTCTTTTTGTGGAATTCTATGTTCGGTTTACACCAGATGTAACGGGACCCCTGTCTTCTAAACAGTTCCACTTTCGACTCATCAATCCACAGAACATTCTCCCAAAAGGTTTGAGGATGTTCAAGGTGTGTTTTGGCAAAATTCAGACGAGCCTTAATGTTCTTCTGGGTTAGCAGTGATTTTCACCTCGCCACCTTTCCATGGATGCCATTTTTGTCCAGTGTCTTTCTGATAGCGGAGTCATGAACAGTGACCTTTATTGATGCAAGAGGGGCCTGTAGGTCCTTTGATGTTGTCCTTGGCTCTTTTATGACTTGCTGTGCTCTTGGAGGAATTTTGGAAGGTCGGCCACTTCTGGGAGATAATGGCTCTCACTGTGGTTCTTCGGAGTCCCAGAGCCTTTGAAATAGCTTTGTAACCCTTCCCAGACTGAGGTATTTCAATCACCTTGTTCATCATCACTTCTGGAATTTCTTTCAACTTTGGCATAGTGTGTTACTGGGTAAAAGCTTTTAACCAACTTCATGCTGTTGAGAAAAGTTCTATTTAAGTGTTGATTTGATTGAACCAGCTGAACCCCATTATGATTGCAGTGTCATAGATTTGGGGAATTAGTAACTACCGGGGCAAATACATTTTCACACAGGCCCAGTTGGTACTGGATAACTTTTTTTGCTTCAATCTGTGTGCAATCCTCAGCATTTGGTCCAGATAAACATGTGAGCGGGGGAGAGAAGGGACTTCCCATTATTTGTCATCTTCACTCTAGAGGAAGGATTAATGACTCACAACTAACGCTCTGATGGGTGTAAACATACAGAGGTCTTATATATTTAGAAAATGTCTATAAAAGTTTAAAGACATTCTGATTGTAGAATTAGTGACAGTTCATTGGTTGAGGTTCTGTGCTAGTGATATGAATAAACCTATACAAAGCAAAACAAATCTGAATCTAAAAAGAATCTAAAATTAAAAAAAAAAAAGAAGAAGAAGAAGAAAATCTAGATAAACACAACGATATCACAAAGAAAAACATCTTTCTTTATAAAGATATTGTGGAAGAATTATTGCTACCCAAATTAATTACTTAAAAGTAAATGCACACAAATTGTCATATTTGCCAAGAAAAAATGGTGAAAAACAGCTGTACAGTTGTTTTTTATTGTCATTGCCTTTGATGAACATGATGTCGGGGAGAGATTTTGTGGCTCTAGTGAAGATGTTGCCAGGAAATTTTACCTCAAGACCAGGTTGTCTCTGGAAGGAGGTTAAAACTTAGCCATAGATTAATATTTCAACATGATAATGAGCCAAATCTTTCATCCAAAACAACACTGAAATGGTTTTTGGGACACAAAATCAATCAAAATGTTTTGCAGCGATCATGTCAATGTCCAGATTTGAACTTTGTTGAAAATGAAGACAATATCCATGTGTACAGAATACAACAGCAATTAAAATGTTGTGGATGGAGAAGAATCTGAGATCCTCTACATGTTCCTCCAGCCTCAGGAGTGTAAGGGTGTTGAAATGGAGGTTCACATGTTTTTTCACATGTAATCACACACTACTCACATAATCACAAATGTACTGCATGTGATTTGTCCAGACGGATTCTCTCCTAGAAGTAATTCACCAAATATTAAAACCAATCATTTTTTATTTCGGTTTTTGCTGTTATTGGACCTTAGCGCTGCTTTTGATACTGTAGACCACAGCACACTCCGAGCCAGACTGGAAAATTGCGTAGGGCTCTCAGGAACAGTCCTTAAATGCTACAGATCGTACTTAGAAGGCTGTGATAATTTTGTTAGCAGTTACGGATCTGATTGGATCACACTGACATGTGGAATCCCACAGCGGTCGATTCTGGGATCCGTTTTATTCATTCTCTGTACACTTCCATTTGGTCAAATCGTACAGAGCTACAACAAAGTTTGAACTACAGCAGAGAGACCCGACTCAGGATCAGTGCGCATCTCGACTTCAGGGGACTAAAAACCAACGACCAAGTCTGAAATCTTGGTGTCCTAATAGACTAAGATCTGACCTAATAGATCTGACTCAGATCTATAATAATGTAATATAATAACAGATCCTAATGACCGACTCGGATCAGTCATTAGCCGTAGAATGTAACACATCTTAAACTCATCTTAAAGACTTTACCAGAAGTATAAGATTATTGTCCCTACAAGACCTCGAGAAACTACTTCACGCTTTTATTACCAGCAGCGTCGACTTCTGTAACCGGACTTCCTAAAAAAAAAATTTTTTTTTAATGATTAAAAAGTTGCATCTCATTCAAGACTTCTAACCAAAACCAAGAGAACAGAGCATGTTACTGTCCAGTCCTAAAATCTTTACTCCGGCTTCCAGTCAGTTACAGAATTGTTTTGAAAGTGTTGCTTCTAGTCTGCGAATTATAAAATGGTCTGGAACCTGAATACGTCTGTGATGTGCTAGAAGAATAGAGACCCAGCAGGTCTCTTAGATCCATGTGTAGTAGATCCAGTTGGTAGAACTTCAGCATTCAGCATCAATGCAGAATGAACTAAAATCAGCTCCCAGACATGCCAGAAATGTAGATATATTTAAATCTAGATTAAAATATTTCTTTTTCCCCCCCATGTACCTACACTTAATCTTGTCTATGTATTATCTTTGTCTATGTCGAATAATCTTTGCACTACATTTTCAGCATTTCTTTTCTTTTCTGTTGAATTTGATTATAAATATTACTGCTACTATAATTTTATTTAGATCTATAAGTAATAATTGATTTTATTCAAATTTGATAGTCTTTTATATTCCTCATCTTATCTGTAAAGCACTTGTGAATTGCCTTGTGTATGTAATGTGGTGTACAAATAAACTTGCTTTTGCTTAAAGGGTGCCAATAATTCTGCATTTGACTCGTAAAGGTAAATAAAATAAATAAAAAAAAAACTACTTGATGTGATATGATGTAAATTATATCACCTTTTTGTGGATCTACACTGTAAAATTTCTAATCATTAATTATAAATCATCTCATCATGCCTGCTTAGCTGTGAGAGAAGAAGTTCAATGTGACTAAAAATGACCTGAAAATTCCTTCATGCTGAATGAAAAACTCCTAAACTCCTGAATATATATATATTGTAGGTATTTTTCTGTATTCTGCTATAAATGTCTTTGAGGAACAACATGTAGGTTTTTCTGTCTTGAACTTTTTTCTCAGTCTGACTTCTCTGTTTTGAGGCAGAAGGTGAAGAAACGAGGTGAAAGACAAGCAGGAGGAGCAGATGAAAGGGGATTTCCGCCGCTCCGGCAGCCAATCAGAAGCGACATAAACACGTCGCGTCATTCGACATGAGCGCGAGGTGCTTTTCATTTCACTTTACGTGAGCCAGTCAGCGTCCCTGTCCTCGACGCTCGTTATCTTCGTTATGCGCGTCTCCAGACACACGTTCATCTGAAAGAGGTGAATAAAATGGCCGCCGGGTTGCAGGAGGTTGATGAAGCAGGGCTGACCCGCGTGGCTTTAGTCCGAAGCAGCGCGGGCGCGTGCTTACGGGGCCACCTGAAGACATCCGCGCGCGCGGTCGCTCTCAAGCTCCTCGACACGGACAGGTGAGTGCAAAAGCTTGCATCCCCGCCATGTTGGCTGAGGGACAAGGAGAAAAGTAAGATATCTGTAGTGTTTTGCAATTTATTTACAAAAAAAAAAAAAAACAAAACAAGGAAGAATCACAAAAACAAACAAAACATCTGGAGTATTTCACCTGAGAGGAACCAACACCTGGGAAAGAGGATGTGAAAGAAGTTATTAAGGAAAAGAGTCTGGAGTTATTAAAGAATATATATCACATTCAGAAAAGGGAGGGTGCAAACTTATGAACTGATATTTTAAATATATTTTTTATTTTATTTTTAATTGCTATTAATCTTAGCATACACTAACTGGCTATTATTTGTAATAATGAAATGAAGATCTGTGAGGAAGAACCTAACACACTACACTTTCAGAATAAGGGTACTAAACTGTAGAGTACCACCGAGTACACCTTCGGTACCTTTAATGTGTACCTTTTACCTACAGATATGTCTTCAGTTCACCTTTAAATACATTAAAAACTAATTAGGTTTAACCTTAAATCGTTCTTATCATCATTTCCAGCCGGAAAATGTATAAGAAAGGTACTCTTAAGGAACCCCTAGGAACCCTTTAAAGAACCTTTTTTCTAATTAATTCTAATTCACGAAACAGCATCTTACAAGTAATTATAGTTCTAAAGGTTCACAAAGGTACCAAACTGTACTTTTCCATGTTGCAGGCGTGTGGTGGTACCCTCGAGCGAACATCGTTTGTAGCTTTAATGTGCATGTCGTTTACTGTCAGTGAACTAATTAGGTTCCTTAAACCATTACTTTGTAAAAGGTATAATAGGTGTTCGCATGACAGTACTAACCCAGTGACAAGGAGAAGTACCCTTTTTTTTTGTCTGAGAGTGTATGAGAATATTTATCACATTCAGAAAGGGTGATGCAGACTTTTGAACTGATACCATTAAAAAAACAACAACAAAAAAAAACCGTGGTCAGTAATTTTAACTGTTTATGATGATGAAAGTAACATATATATATATATGATATATAATAAAATCTGTGAAACCAAATATATGATGCAGGATTTCTTTGTGTCTTCATGTGTTTGATCTAAATAGTGTAAAATAGTGTAATGTTTAGATGCACTGTGCGCTGTTTTTGATCATTAGTTTGTCATGAATTTGACAAAAATATAGGAAATTTCTTGAGTGTTTGCCGACAGACAGTCCTGCTGAGTCATCACCACAAACTGAAACCTGGCGTAGGGTTTATTTTCACTTTCTTGTTGAGATTTAAAGAGATGACTGTGTGTGTGTGTGTGTGTGTGTGTGTGTGTGTGTGTGTGTGTGTGTGTGTTCTCCAGCTGTTTGTCACAGATGCAGGACGCGTTGGCGCAGGGTGGGTTGTGTGTGGAACGGGTTCTGCAGCCCGTAGGTGTGTATCGGAGTCGTTTTCTCACTGGCCTGCTGTGGGACTGGATGCCTGAAGGATCTCTACATTCTCTGCTGTATGAGGTGAGATCGCACACACTTCAGCAGGCTCGTGTGTGTGTGTGTGTGTGTGTGTGTGTGTGTGTGTGTGTGTGTGTGTGTGTGCGCAATATCTCAGAAAAGCGTACTGTAATATGATTTATCGTGATACTGATATCATACGATTATATCACCCAGCTCTAATTAAAAATCCCATATCATAACAGATTTACTCTTATTGAACTGTTTCGTTGTTAAATGTTCCACTCAGGAATGGCAGGACTACAAACCCGGAGCTCAATTTTCCTTTAAAAACTAATAAGTCTTAAAATGTTCGATTTTTTTATTTTTTTTATTTTATTGAACCGCTACACAGGAAAAAGTTCATAGCTAAAAACGTCTTGTTTATTCATTTAAACCCTTTCACACGACAATCTTATACGTAAAGTATATAAAACTTATATATATAAAGTATAGGAATATAAATAAAGTATAAATATAATTAAATCAATCATAACAAAAAATACAATCAAGTCTCTTTATTTGTAAACATTTCCAGTTCCACAAAATATATTTTTCAAATCTTCGTTTCTCTGATATCCGATCCGCCGTGCTCTTTTGCTGGAAAATCTGATCCTGGGTATCGGATCGGCGTGATCTCTAATCAAACAAAACAAAGATGAATAAAAAAAGAGAAATGAGCAAATGCAGAAGGAACCCAGCGGTCATGCTCCGCTACGTTTCACTGAAGTGGAAGATTATACAACCTCTCAATCTATTTTTAGCAACGCTGGAAGGGAACGTTTTTATTTTTCAGTCTGGAATTTCCCAACATACAGTTTCCTCCTTATCAACGCTCGACATGTGACAAAACATGTCCGGGTTTTAGCGCTTCATCAATCTGAGTCACAGTAAACCTGCTTTGGTGCTGTAATAAATCTGATCCTGATGTACTGAGAGCTTTTACAGCGTATTAAATCACTTAAAATTCTGAAGTGACTTTAATGTTTAAATCTAATCTGATCTCAAATCTAATCTTTTATCAGACTCACCTGTACCCGGACCTGCCCCTGGTTCTCCGCTTACGCATCCTGCTGGACGTGGCCGAGGGTTTAAACGTCCTTCACTCCGTCTCTCTGCCTCACGGTGCTCTGAAGACCACCAACGTCCTGCTGGACCACCAGTACCGCGCTAAAGTACTGCTAACATTACAACATTGCATCACGTTCATCATCACACCCATGAAGTTCCTCAAACACACTCCACTAACCGCTTTAACACTCTTCATTTGGATGTCCTTTAGATTTTAGATTTAGTGTGGCTCAGTTTTATTATCAGTATTTAGGTATTGTGATTTTATATCAATTAGAAATTTGAGTTGTTTTATTTTTATACTCTTATTTCAGTTGTATTTTTAAAATGGGCCTACATTCATCTGTAAAATTTCCTAAATCAAAAAAATAAATAAAATACTGCATAAAATACTAAAAACAATCAACAGTATACTGTATATCATTATTACTCTATATTTGATAGTAGTATATAAGAAGTGAAATACTTATAATACTGCATATAATAATTATTATTATTATTATTTAACAATCATAATTGTTCTTCATGCAGTAGTTTGTGTATTTAATTTATTTATTATTGTAGATTATAGTACTGTAATATATAATACAATAATATATTAAATACAATTTTTATTTATATTAAAATACTAATATTAATCACAATATTAAAGAAATTAAAGATAATTAAAATTAATAATAATAACAACAATACTACTATTGCTACTACTAATAGTAATAATAATGTAATACAGTCAGCATCGTTGTGATGATGATGATGATGATGATGATGATGATGATGATGATTATTATTATTATTTGCTGAGTGTGAGTGTTTTCTGAGTTACAGCTGTGTGACTGGGGACAGCAGATGCTCGTGGACGTGAGAACCCGTAACGGCGGCGTTCCGTGTTTTAGAGACCTGGCTTTCCTGGCACCGGAGGTTCTGCTGGGAAACGTTCCGAGTGTGAAGTCTGACGTGTACAGGTGAGTTCCACATCTTCACACCTTCACATCTTCACACGGATGAGCAGCTCAGTGATGTCGGCGCTTCACTCCTCTTCTCCCTCACTTTTTTCAGTTTTGGTGTTCTGATGTGGGAAACGCTGAACAGACGACCGCCGTGTGAAGGTACATCTTTTCTTTACCTGTCTATCTCTTTTTGTCTGTCTCTCTGTCTCTATTTCTTTGTCTATCTCTCTTTCTGTCTCTCTGTCTATCTCTCTTTCTGTCTCTCTGTCTTTCTCTGTGTCTGTATTTCTGTCTGTCTCTATGTCTATCACTTTGTCTCTCTGTCTATGTCTTTGTCTGTCTCTCTATCTGTCTCTCTGTCTATCTATCTCTCTCTCTATAATGGTCTGTCTCTCTGTCTGTCTCTCTTTCTGTCTCTCTGTCTATCTCTCTTTCTGTCTCTCTGTCTTTCTCTGTGTCTGTATTTCTGTCTGTCTCTATGTCTATCCCTTGGTCTCTCTGTCTATGTCTTTGTCTGTCTCTCTATCTGTCTCTCTGTCTATCTATCTCTCTCTCTATCATGGTCTGTCTCTCTGCCTATCTCTCTGTCTATCTCTCTGTCTGTCTCTGTCTATCTCTGTGTCTGTCTCTCTGTCTGTCTCTCTGTCTATCCCTTTGTCTGTCTCTCTGTCTATCCCTTTGTTTATCTCTCTATCTATCTCTCTGTCTGTCTCACTGTTTGTGTCTTTGTCTATCGCTCTGTCTGTTTCTCTGTCTTTCTCTCTCTCTCTCTCTCTCTCTCTCTCTCTCTCTCTCTCTCTCTCTCTCTCTCTGATGTGCTGTAATTAATCAATCAGTAATTTCTCTGCATTTATCAGACAGTCTATTTTTAGATCTTCTCATTTCAGCCTTCATTCATTTGTTCCTTTTCAAACTACCACTTCTGTTTTTTTCCTTCTTTTTCTTCCGTCTCTGTTAGATAATAAACAGATGTAATAATGTACACTTCACAACCACTGGATAAATCTTTACAATTAAATTCTCCTCATCTAAAAATTCTCTGATAGAAATACATCTTTAAATTCTCTATCGGTGTTAAAGCACGAGTGCAGACTCTTGAAAAGTACTTACAATATGAAAGTAAAATGACAGAACTTGCGTAAATTAGTGCGTCTTTTTCCAAGGAACCCAAAGAACCTGTTCTAACATTAATGAACGCTAACTAACGACTGCTACGTAACAACCTCATCCCCACACGTTAGCTAGCGTGGTAACTGACCATACAAACTAGCGTACATGCTAATAGCTAGCTGTGATGAAACAACATGACCTGTAGTGACATGAACAAACTTCCAGTCACATCACTCTTCTCACTTCCACTGTTTTATTGTCACATGGTAGAGTTTTTGATAATGAATCAGTCGTCTGATGAAACGAAGTCCGCAGATAATTAGATGTACACAAAAAAAGTAGACAAAAGGTCTTCAATAATCTTTAAAAAAGTAATTATGAATGCCTGAAACTCACACTTCACGTAATGTTGAGTAATGAGTAATAACAAAATATTTTTTTTAAATTAATTTTTGTAATATTTCACATTTCCATTTGGTTTGCTCTGTAAATGTACATGATGCTGATGTTTCTAGGTATGGATCAGCTGCAGAACCTGGTTATGTGCTCTCAGGAGCCAGGTATGGAGATTAATCTGCTGCCCCTGGAGACATCACAAAGCCACGCCCTCGCTCAGCTCATGACCAGATGTTGGTCTGTTGATCCGAAACAGCGGCCGCTGGCTGAAGGTCAGATAAATGTCTAAAAAAAAATAATAAATCGTAACATTTATGCATTAAATTTTTTTTTTTGTTTGTTTACGACATTCCAACATTCCCTCTGTATACAGAGTGTGTGCTGGAGCTCAGGAAGGTTCTGGAAACACTGGACTCAGGAGCTCTTTGTACGGCGGTCCACGTGATAAAAACGTGCAAGGTACTGAACAGTCATGCAATTCCTCATTTAAAAGAAATCAGACAGGAATAAAATGACATTAATACTTAATCAGGAGGGTGGTGGAGAAGCCGTGAATTGTGTTTTGTGTGTTATCACCAGGAGAGGGCGCTGCTGAGCTGTAAACACACTCCAGCCTGGGAGTTGCCTGTCGAGCTGAACAACCTGGAGGTAGAAGATGTATTTCATCTGGTTTCAGATTAAACGATCCGCTCTTTTAAGACGAGACACCGCAGGTAGAAACAATGACTCTGGTCTTGTGAGTTGGTGCGTCATTTAAAACCTAAGCTCCGCCCACTTTATAATCACATCACATGACTTATCACTAAAACGCTTGTTTCTTTCATTCTTGCCCGCATTTAGAAAGATATTACAGAGGAATTTCTCAAAATGTTAATTACTGTTGGATTCGCATTCGATTTCATCCTGACGAATAGCATTAAAATAATTTTTTGTGATGTTTTGTTGATTAAAGAAAGTTTCCAACAAAGTCTTTCTCCTTAGCGTGTCTTCACACAGCGTGAAATAAACATTTAACGTTTCATCCTAACAACATCCAAAGAGCAGATTTTCGGTTTGATTAAGTATGCAAATTTACAAAGCCTTATTAGCGTAAATGCCACCAGTAGCGTCTCGCCCTCAGTTGACTGTAAACACTTCCGCAGGGCTACGGTGGCTGCACACGTCCAAAATCCCTGATGTCTAAGACGATACCAGTGACGGTGCCATACTCACACCAACGCGCCGCTCGAAGACACAGATCGGACGAGACGATACCGAGAGGAAGTCCGCCTTTTCCCACCCCGGCACGGGCGTCACCTCCGACACCGTGCTGCAGGGGTGAGGGAGCCTTCCTTTCTGATACTGTTGATTTTCTTTTAAAAATGTATTTTTAAAAATCGTATTATATCTTCTTTTCTTGGTGTTGTTTGGATTGTTTATTTTTGTCTGTTTTTTGTTATAGATGCCTCACACAGTCCAGGAAGTTTATCCAGCAGTAATCCTGGGGCGAGACACTGTGGTGGAGTTTGGGGAGTAAAACCGACTCGAGCATCTCCACCACCAAACACACCGTGCGGCTCGCCGAAGTCACCCGTACACAAACCTCTACATCCTGCAAACCAGCGTAAGGGTGAAGCGTATTATATACAGGTGCATCTTAAAAAATTAGAATATCGTGGAAAAGTTCTCTTTTTTTCTCCGTAATTGAATTCAAAAAGTGGATCTTTCATATATTCTAGATTAATTACGCATACAGTGAAATATTTTAAGCCTTTTTTTTTTTTTTTTGTTTTAATCTTGATGATTACGGCTTACAGCACTCGGAAATGAGATACTGGAAAAATCCAGTATCTCAAATATATTAGAATAAAGAATTTATAATACAGCAGTGTGGACCTGAGAAGACTCTAATCAGCTAATTAACTCTAAACACCTTTTTACTCAAAACACCATCCAAAGTCCTCTTTTCAGATGAAAGTAAACTTTGCGCTTCATTTGGAAATCAAGGCCCCAGAGTCTGGAGGAAGAGTGGAGAGGCACAGAATCCAAGTTGCTTGAAGTCCAGTGTGAAGTTTCCACAGTCAGTGATGATTTGGGGTGCCATGTCATCTGCTGGTGTCGGTCCACTGTGTTTTCTCGAGTCGAGAGTCGATGCAGCGTCTACCAGGAGATTTTAGAGCACTTCATGCTTCCATCTGCTGACGAGCTTTATGGAGATGCTGATTTCCTTTTCCAGCAGGACTTGGCCCCTCCCACAGAGCCAAAACTACTAGTAACTGGTTTGCTGACCATGGTGTTACTGTGCTCGATCGGCCAGCCAACTCACCTGACCTGAATTTTGTCGAGAGGAAGATGAGAGACACCAGACCCGACGATACAGACGAGCCGAAGGCCGCTATCAAAGCAACCTGGGCTTCCATAACACCTCAGCAGTGCCACAGGCTGATCGCCTCCATGCCACGCCGCATCGATGCGGTAATTCGTGCAAAAGGAGCCGCGCCCGAGTATCGAGTGCATAAATTAACATACCTTTCAGAAGGTCGACATTTCTGTATTATAAATTCTTTATTCTAAGATTTTGAGATACTGGATTTTTGATTTCCATGAGCTGAAGCTCATTTTATTGTGCCGAAGAACCGAGCAGCAGTAACACGTGAAATTCACGACGTATTTTTAGGTGCGGTGTACAGTAAGTCAAGATTTGTTGACATGCTGGAACTCGCCTCCTGAGTGCAGCTAAAGCAAATTTGTCCTTAACAAACATGGCGAGAAGTTCCTGTGTGTGCAGTGCTCCGACTTGTGCACAGTAAGCACTTCTGCGAGGTTGTTGGCTAACTTCCTGAATGACAGAAAAATCCACGTCGATGCCTTATCTGTGTGCACGGAGTTTCCTCCCGGGAGGGTCACTGTTTTTCTCTTTCTCTGTTTTTCTCTTGATCTTTTTCACTTTTAAAAGCCGTGTGTGTGTGTGAGAGAGAGAGAGAGAGCAAGAGAAATTTGTTGTTTGTTTGTGTCACAGGGATGTTAGAATTTAAAAAGTGTTCATTATCTTTTGCCTAATTCAATCTGCTTCAGTTCAAGACTACTGTCAAAAATACATCCTCTTTATTTTACAGTAAATTAAGTTAAGCTGTAATATTCTACTTAAGATTTTATACTTTCGCAGGTCTTGAAAATGGAAATAATGATGTTTTAACATGCACTGTTTACACTATTATCAGTTTAGGACTAGAATTGATCATGGAAATATTTGAACGCGATCATCTGTACCATAATGAATTACATTTATGAATCGCATTTAAAAGTATCACGCTGTCAGTAAACTATTATAAATGATACTGCATTTAAACAGTAGAATTCAGGAAACAAACAAAAACAAATTATTATAATATCAGCAAATCGCCAAAAATGTAATGCTGCACAACGGGATAAAGAAATGACCAGCTCTTTGTTTTTCTCCTTAAAGATTTTTTTTTTTTCCAAGAGTTTAATTTATAAATACTAGAATATTAGACATGTGGTGATATAGTTGTTTAAAATGATATGACTTTAAAAAGAAAAAGAATTAAAAATAGCCAGGGCATCGCGGTGGTTCAGTGGGTCTCCGGTTTGATCCTGAGCTCGAGTTACAAATTCCTTTACGTTTTACAGGATTTTTTTTTTTTTTTCTGTTGTTTTCTCGGGATCCGAATCCAGTTTACTTTAAAAGATTAAAAGTTTAGCTCTGTCCACCGTTTTGTGGACGGATGAGACCAAAATAGAACTTTTTTGTTTAAACGAGAAGCGTTATGTTTGGAGAAAGGAAAACACTGCGTTCCAGCATAAGTGCCTTATACCATGTCTGAAACATGGTGGTGGTAGTGTCATGGTTTGGGCCTGTTTTGCTGCATCTGGACCAGGACGGCTTGCCATCATTGATGGAACAATGAATTCTGAATTATACCAGCGAATCCTAAAGGAAAATGTCGGGACGTCTGTCTATGAACTGAATCCCAAGAGAAAGTGGGTCATGCGGCAAGACAACGACCCTAAGTAATGGTTAAAGAAGAATACAGTGAATGTTTTGGAATGGCCGAGTCAAAGTCCTGACCTTAATCCAACCTTAAACCTAAAGCGAGCCGTTCATGTGAGGAAACCCACCGACATCCCAGAGTTGAAGCTGTTCTGTACTGAGGAACGGGCTAAAATTCCTCCAAGCTGATGTGCAGGACTGATGAACAGCTGCAGTTATTGCTGCACAAAGGGGTCACACCAGATGCTGAAAGCAAAGGTTCACATACTTTTGCCACTCACAGATATGTAATATTGGATCATTTTCCTCAATAAATAAATGACCAAGTATAATATTTTTGTCTCATTAGTTTAATTGGGTTCTATTTATCTACTTTTAGGACTTGTGTGAAAGTCTGATGATGTTTTAAGTCATATTTATGCAGAAATATAGAAAATTCTAAAGGGTTCACAAACTTTCAAGCACCACTGTGTATTTCAAATATTTTCATTTACTATGATGTAGTAGATATTTTGTGCAGTGTGATTTATTTCCTCAGGTCAGAAAAGCAACTCATGAAGTATACAGACTGTCTGTTCTACTCTGTCTGATCTAATCTGATGTTCTTTTAATCTGATCTCTAACCCGTCTCCTCTCCGTAGCCGTGTGTCCCGTGTCCTCCGGCCGGACGTGCTGTCGGCTCCTGCAGGAGAGACGCGAGGCCATTGTGCACTTCATGACCGAGGGGCGACTCAACAACCTGCTGGACGTGTTGCGGGCGAGGCGGGTGGTCACACGCGAGGACTACGAGTTCATCACGGCGGCCCTGACACTGAGCGCACGCACACGCTGCCTCCTGGACACGTGCGCTTGTCTGGGGGAGAAGGTGGCCGTCCTGGTAGCCACCACCCTGGGTCTGGTTTCTCTCGAGGCCGCAAACGGACACGCCCACTCTCTCTCTCGGATATCTCCTAAAGGCCAGGCGGGGTGAGGGAATGAGATCGCTAAAGGGTTCCCTTGTTATTGTTGTTATTATTGAGTTATCTAACGAGCATCGCTTACAGAGACGGAGACGGATTTGATGTAAATTTAGGACGCGCGACTCGATCAGACGAAAGCTGATTTGATCACAGAGCATTAAAGGTCATCAGCAGCACTCTGAGCTTTTACGTAAAGCTCAGCCTTTCAACGGGGTCAGTGATCCATTACAACCTAATTAAAGGAGCGCATTCATTCATCAAAAAAAATAGAAGTGTTCAGTTTCTATGGACGTTTTTTTTTTTTCCCTGTTCAGCTTTAAATGTACTCATTGTTTCTGTCGCTTTTAAAGAACCTATGTGCGAGTTGGGATTTTTGATATTTTTCTCGGTATTTAAGCATCGTACGCTCGCCTGTTGGAGACGTCGTGCACGTTGCACAAGTGTTTCCTCAGCTAGAAGTGGATTTTATCCTGCAAGTATCTTGTAACAAGAACTTCTTTATTTTTTATTGTTTTATACACCACCATGTTCATGTTTATTGTGTGACACGGGTTAATGGAATCAAGTATTCAACAAAAAGTGCTCATGTACCGTATGTGATTAATCAGTCGACATTAAACCAAGTTTAAACTGAACGCCGTGGTGTGTTGGGGTTTCATTTTTCAGGTCAGGCATCACTCCACCTCTCTCACACACTCGCTCTAATTACAAGCCATCTCTCCACGAACCGGCTCGAGTTCTCTATACGCTCCTCTCTAAAGTCACTTTTATTCTGAACGTGTCAAATTTGTCACTCATGCAATACTATGTAATGTGCAGCGCTGCCTGAACCTCATGTAGCTGGAGATCAGAAAATTGGCGATGACGTGGCGGTGTTAAAAAAAAACAGCAGAGAAGGTGCTGATTAGTTTCCTATAACGGCAGATCCGACAGCTGCAAATCAGAGGTTTATATATAATCAATGCGCTCGTTCTAATATGGTATCGTTTCTATAGTAACAGCTGGTTCGCAGGGACGTGAACACTGATAATAAACGGAATATTCCAGGTGAAATCGTTGATCTGTAAGGAGACGTTTATGTGACATTGGTGGAAGGAGTCTCCAGTGTCAGCACTCGGAGGTACAGCTGTAAAGGTACATTTTCTGACGTTCTCATCATGCACAACAAAACAGAAGAGGCGGGTTTTTTTTTTTTAGCAAATGACAGACATGGCACGACATGATAGAGGTGATAGGGAGTTTCGTCCGTGGTGCGTCCCAAACTGTAGCTTTACCTTCATTGTTAGTTAAATTAGCATGGCTTTTTTGAACGAAATGCTATTATTTACCTGAGTTTTGCTCAGTTCTGGTGCTGAAGTACACGTATACTGCATTATTTGGTGTGGGGTTTTTTTTTTTTCAACTAATCAGCTGAACAGCAAGTCTGAACACAGCTGAACTGGGCGTGTTAGGGCAGGATTAACACTCAAATCCCGAATAAACTGAAATCCAGTCATTACTTCTTCTTCCACTCTGTCTCACATACCTCCACTACCTCCCACACACTGGTCACCTCAATGACAGCTCAAGGACACTCATGGACAACCTCTTCACATGGTTCTGTCACTTTTGGGCATGTTGCAATAACACTATTACCACTTCACTGCTGCTAAGGACTAAGTTCTGTCTCTGTTGATATATTGTACATATTTATTAAACACTACACATACAACCACATCTGATTTAATTGTCTTTTTTTTTAATGCTGGTTCATCTGCTTTTTATACTCTCCTATGCCTATAGAGGACTGAGACACTATGTTCTGCTGTCTTGTTCACAGACGTGACACATATTCCAGTGTTTACTGTTAGGATCTGCACATTACTTACTGTACATACTATCTAGGCACACACACCATATGTAGTAATATAGCCTACATATTTTGTATATATATACTGTATTTCGAAATAATATTGCATTGCAGTTGTCACTGACATGACAAACTTGAAACAAATGTGCAGGAAGTGTTAACCCAGGACCAGGAATTTAACAAACCCCAACCAGATGCATCAAACTGATTAAAACTCGTTTTTTTTTTTTGTTTTGTTCGTTTTGTTTTTTTTGATGTGCTGATCTTGCAGAATAGTATTAGTGCACATGGTGTACTTTTATTTATTAGGTCACAATACGAAACGTTCTTAAGGTTAAAGGGAAGATCAAAGGCATTCATAAATACAGAAACAGATAAAAGAGCTGTTATCTGGAAAGGTATGTCGTGTTAACGTGTCAGTGTGTGGGCTAAAGAGAAGCGGATTTTGTTGCAATGTGTGATTTACAGTAAATAAGAAATAAACATAAATGTGTGTGTTGTTACGGTACATTGATAGATTTTCTCTAACAGCAAGTTATAGTGTTTTATTCTTTATATAAACATCAGTTAGAATGGTACAGTGTGTGAGACACCGTACATCATTACAGGTTTAAAACAACAACAAATACTTTTAACCATCTTTTATTAAAGATGTTTTCATTAAGGAGCTTTATCAGAATTATGTCGTTTTTTTTTAAATAATATATAACCCCATATAAACTAATATCATTTGTAATATAGACAGGGATGAACATACTGTATCGGTGCGATATCTAAGAGATAAAGTCATAAAAATGAAATATAATTTTCATCAGTAAAATCAGTCTTTTAATATTTACTACAGAAGTAAAAGCTGTGTAAATAAAACACTATAGTAATATTGTTCATTTCATTTTTTTAAAAATTGAACAAGTTATGATTATTTAATCACATGAGTGTTAAACATGAACATACAAAAAATCATTCATTTAGTAGTAAAGTAGTAAATATCAAAAGGCAGAATGCACAGAATATTTGTTTGTTTGTTTGTTTGTTTGTTTGTTTACTCATTTCTGGCAAACCTCTGTGTTTTTACAGATAGGTTCCAGAATTCAATCATATGATTCTTTGTTTGTTTGTTTGTTTGTTTGTTTTTTCTTCTTTTATTGATTTTTTTATTATTATTATTAAATATCTTATTTTAAATTATTGAAATACCTTTCATTTTGTTTTTATAGATTTAGTGTTCAGGTCAAATTTCACAATTTTAAGCTAAGAAAAGATTGTTTTAGTTGAGCATCTGACCAACACAGCAGTTACAACATGATGCCTCATATATTACTACTACTACTTATAATAATAATAATAATAATAATAATAATAATAAATTCACCAAGGGGCACAGTCCAAAGATCCAACGACATGCGTTGTGGGCTGATTGGCATTTCCAAATTGTCTATATATATATATATATATATATACAGACTGTGAATTATAATTCAGTACAAAATGCAAAAGGAGAAGAAAAAGTACACACACGTGTGAATTATTTTCTCAAGTCACAGATTATGTTTATGAAGACTAACACGTTCGCAAGTCAATTAAAAAAAAAAAATCTAATCAAGATTATGACGTAAGAAAAGGGAGTGAATTCTGATTGGCTGATCGTGCTATTAAAGCACGAGAGAGACACGTGACCGCAGGGGTTTTTTTTTTTTTTTTTTTAACCGGTATCACGTGACCCGCCGGCTGTGTGTCCAGCGTGTTGAGGAGTGAGAGGAGTGTGAGAGGAGTGTGAGAGGATGCTCCTCGGTGTGTTCGGTGTTCAGGAGCTCTGATCCAGCTGAGACCCGGAGGACGGGAGGAGGTGAGCGCGTGAACTCAATTTATTAAGAGTAAAGAAATGATAAAACGACATAATGAGAGACGAAGAAGAGGAATAGATAGATAGAGAGAGAGAGAGAGAGAGAGAGAGAGATTCAGAAAGCCAAGTCATGTGGTTTTTATATATTTCTCATTTCGGAATGTAGCACTTTAACAACATGACATTTCAGTAGAAATGCAGAAATGATCACAGCCTGTTCAGGTATTTCTGTATTTTCATCATGTTTTGAGCTGTAATGGATTTCCTGTGAGTTAGTTGGTGTTCTGTCATAAACAGGATGTGGCATTTAAAAGGCTGTTTACAGTTTGAGCTCCGAACTGAATGTTTGTGTTGGGTTGTTTTGGTTTGTTTACAGGAAAGTCGCCCCATAATCTGAATAATCCGAATAATCAAAATAATCTGAACACCTGTCCACGAGATCAGGTCGGATTGCAGCATGCTGGAATTAGAGCCATGCTTCTGGTGATCAGTGTTTGATATTTTTCTAAGTGAGAATCTCACACTGGGACATTTTTATGATTAATGTGAAGTGATGGTGTTTTTCATGAAACCCTGATCTGAGGGGGAGAAAACAAGCTTGTGATCCTCTCTCAGCTGATAAACACCTGTAATCCCTCAACTCTTCCTCAATTAACTAACATTTACATCCCAAATCCAGCTGTTTTTCATAAACTGATTCATGTAGAAATATATTTAATTGTGTATATAATCGTTAACCTTTATGTTTTAGTGTCTGTATGTCCCGCAATGCAACAAAGGAGGTTGCCAGGTCTCTCTCTCTCTCTCTCTCTCTCTCTCTCTCTCTCTCTCTCTCTCTCTCTCTCTCTCTCTCTCTCTCAGGGTTGCCAGATTGTTCTTAATTCAGTGTTATGCTCTTTCTATTTATATCTTCTTGCGTTTCTGACAGAAGCTGTTTTTTTAAATTTGTTTTCTTTGTTTGTTTGTTTGTTTGTTTGTTTGTTTGTTTTTACTTGCAAGGCCAAAATTAAATTAAACCAGGCTTGAAGTTTCTAACCAGTTAGCTGATTGTGCTGATGCTTAACAAAAACACTGATGAAAGCCTTCAGTTGTCCTTTTTCTCCGTCCTTCTTTTAAAGCTGATTTGGGGGCGGAGCTACTTATGAGCCCAGTTTGTGATGTCACTAAATAAAATCTACTCCACAGATTTGAACTAATTGTGTCTGAGGTTAGAGGATGAGAACACGGTACCTGGGCATTTTTGTTTGCATGCTAAGCTAGCTAACTTGGTGAATGTTGGTTACCTACAAATGGTGGTTGTCATGGTAATGCTGAAACCCACTTGTGACTAATGCCAGAGAGTTTACTAACGGTTACTTAGCCAATGTAGCTAATATT
>CM042567.1:2160000-2395000 GCA_023630585.1 Cranoglanis bouderius
TCTCTAGACTCTCTATTGTTCTCAATCTTTCTAAAAGATTTTTGTCTTCATTACATATTTTAGACCTGAATGATAAAATCTTTGGACATGGGAAGATTTATTTATTTTATATATTTCTAGCATACTGTTTTAGCCTTTTGGACTCCTTTAGACAGGACAATATTTAGACAGAATCAAAATTTCTTATATTGTACCATTTTAAGTTCTTTAAAAAAAGGGAAGAACTATAGAATCTGGATATGCATATAAACAAATTATACACGAAAGGGTTTAATCTGTAACTATAAACTGGTCAAAATAAATAAATAAATAAATAAATAATAATAAGTAAATAAAAAGACCATGTTCTTTGATAAATTTCACCGCCCTGCATCAGATTTGCTGAATAGGATCTGATAGTTGTTTCTTACTAATACTTAGATGCTGAGTCCAGATGTGCTGTTAGTTTTGCTGTAGAACATCACAACTTTTCACAAAGCCTGATGTCCAGTGTAGAGCTTTTTTGCCCAAGCTGGACCATAAACGTTAGAGCTATTGCCAGATACACTGCCACCAACACAGGAAACACTATGTTTATGTACAATAGGTGAGCAACATTTATCACTTTTCCTCTGATTAGCCCTTATATGAATGCTAGGCACACTTACATGCACACAAAACTCCTGATTTCAGGGATTTATAATGACCGGTGAAAGACGGAAATGCGAGCACAGCCCAGATGATTTCTGCTACATCTGTGGGTGTTTTGCAACGTCCAAACAACGGCAGAAAATTACAGACTTTGTAAAAAATAAAAAAATTTTAAAAAAGGCATATTCTGCATATTTTGGAATGAAGCTGGGTGACGAGGACAAACCGTGGTAGATGGAATGTGAACACGATGGCCGACTACTGCTGGAGCCTTCAGAGAGATTGTCAAGAAGTCAGCCATTCCAGAAAATCCCTCAAAAGGAAGTTCACTCCTTAAACGCTCTGCATATTATTATAATGTTCGTCTTTTGAAATAGCTTTATTTAGAGTTTCTCACAAACATTTCACAGACTATTTGTGTTTAAACAAGTGTTATGTTTTGTGTGCCTATTGTTGTAATTAATAAATAATAATAGTGAAATTTGACAGCTTCTACCAATTTAAATAAAACCCTGAAAGCAATATAAATTTAGCAAAATTATTAAAAACTTCATTCTTATTTTGTGGGAAAACAGTACGTGGTAGGGGATTTTCAGTGGCACATTTGGACTCGGCGTGCCCAAAACAGGTAAAAACAAGTGTGATTTGCAAAACAGCATAATCTTTTTTTCTAGATGCAGGGCGGTGTAACAGTGAAAACTGTCAGTTTGCTGAGGACATGCTGTTATAGGAAAATGAATCATTTTACTGTCTCACAATGTTCTATTCATGTCTCAGGGCTAACCTGATGCAAATGTTTTCCATGCTACAGAGCTGTTAATTTGCTACATTTATTTACAGAGAGTAAAACTAGCCAGAGCTTTTCATTTCACGCTGCTTATATATGTTTACAGTAATTTAATGTTGCTCTTGTACTTCGTCTTAAAGGCCATACGGAAAACTTTGAGGGTTTCTTCCAGGGGTCGTCTCATGACCCGGGAGGCATTGCCCTGGCCCTGTACTCCGCCCTGTTCTCCTACTCGGGCTGGGACACTCTGAACTTTGTCACTGAGGAAATCAAGAACCCGGAGAGGTGAGTACGGGTTTAACTCTGACTTGCACCGTTTTAACGATGAATAAATCCCGATGTGATTTCGGTAAGCTCTAAAACTGAAGCGTGTCACGTTTATCCGTTCAGGAATCTTCCTCTGGCCATAGCCGTGTCGATGCCCATCGTCACCGTCATCTACATCCTGACCAACGTGGCCTACTACGCCGTGCTGGACATGAGCTCCATCCTCACCAGCAACGCCGTGGCTGTGGTGCGTTTACAGAATTAATAACCCAGGACGGTGTTTAACACCTGAGAGGTTTCATGTTTCATGTCTGGATCCTGATCACATTTGTATTGTACCCTGAAACATCTCCGGGTGGCTGGAAGACATCTGAAAGCTGGAGTGTGTTGATGTCCGCTCATTACACTTCACACCCAGCTTCCTGTATGACGTAGTGCACCGAGTAGTGTTCTGGTTTGAACGGTATTTCTTAGTATTTTGTACTATTTTTTTTCAGGGTCGTCTATACGTACACTCAAATGCGTCACCCGATTGGTCAGAAAGGTGACCAGTCACAGGTTTCTATGACTGCTCGTTCTATACATTCCTATACAATCGATGCCTAATAATAAATGGATACAAAAACATGTGTACTCATTGATATGGTGACATTTTCTATAAGGAGAAGTATATTTAACGTTTATGGAAGGAGTCTCCAGTGTCAGCGCTTTGTAACAGTCAGAGGTAAAGCTGTAACTTTAAGTTTTCCGACATCTCCAGGACAGAGGAGTTTCTTCGCGGTTTCTCAGGAACATGTGTAACGAGCTGTGTCTTGGGTTTTTTTTGGGGTTTTTTTTACTTCAGGAGAGAGAAAAAAAGAGAGGCTGGTGAGGTGAGGTTCCACGACATTGAATGTAACTTTTAACAGATAAAAAATATGACGTGTTGCTCTTTAATAATTAATAAAAATTGTAATTGTTGGCAAATTGCTGTTGTATAAGAGGAATAAAACACTTGGGGACTCTAATATTTCTAGTAGATTTAATGTGTGTGTGTGTGTGTGTGTGTGTGTGTGTGTGTGTGTCCCTTGCAGACGTTTGCTGATCACACTTTAGGTGTAATGAGCTGGACAATCCCCATCGCTGTGGCTCTGTCCTGCTACGGTGGACTCAACTCCTCCATCATTGCAGCGTCCAGGTCAGATTCATTACACACAAACACACACACACACACACACACACACACACACCACCTCCATTTCCTGACACATCCTGACTGTGTTTTAGGCTTTTCTTTGTCGGCTCTCGGGAAGGTCATCTCCCCAACGCTTTATCGATGATTCATGTGCAGAGGTTCACGCCCGTCCCTGCGCTCCTCTTCAATGTAAGTACAAGCTTGGATCATTATCATTTATGGCTCTTAACCCAGTGTGTGTGTGTGTGTGTGTGTGTGTGTGTGTGTGTGTGTGTGTGTGCCACACCTTAAACACGTCGCTACATTTTTACTCTGGGCTCCAGGTTGTGTGTCAGAAGAGGGCGATATCTTCATTTTAATCCCAATTACATAGAAAAAAATAACTTTGATAATAGATATAGGCTAATTTAGTGTAATTCACTCCAAGTTCACACTTGGACATGACTAAGCAACAGGCGACATCTGAACTGAGATTTTCTCAACTCTATGCAAAATATGCAGGTATGACGCTGTAAACGTGCGACAAATCCAAACAATCGTCTCGAATGATTCCTCAGCTCGATCATACGGCACGTGTGGTCCGACGTTTCTTCAGTTCCCCCGTTCGCAACTTTAGTTCCTACCTGCAGTTAGTTCCTGCAAAAATGGAAAAAAAAAAAGTTATGGCCATGGCTACAATTTCTTATTGGAAGTAAAAACGAGAAACGCCGGATAGGCCACGCCCACCAGTGAGAACGGTAGTGATCACCACACACCTACAAGAGATAACCTGCAAGAGACTTGTGAACGTAGGGTTCGATGAAAATTGCCCGCAGTTTTAGATGTTTGAAGAAATCAGGGTTGGTCCTTGTTGCTTACGTAGTCACCTCTTTTGAAGCTGCGCATCTGATGAACCAAACTTTCCTGGGTTAACAGGAAAGAAATCACAATTTGATTTCTAGTAGTTTTGCTAGTAGTTTAGTGATCTCCATGTAAATGCATTTTCAACTCTTCTGGCTTGTGCGAATTGTTTCTTAATTATCATTTTGTAAAATAAATTCAAATCAAAGAAATGTGAAGAATACTGAGCTGGAGCATGAAGTCCTGGAGATCATCCTGAGCATTTAAGGAGTTTGAACCCAAGAAAAAAACCCCACCGAGTCCTGCAGATGATTTAATCCAGTAGGTCAGGAATGTAGATGGTGAGCTGTAGCTCCCTCTGGTGGTCAGGTCGATGTCACTGATGTCAGACATTGTTTTTTTTTTTTTTTGTGCTGGCAGTGTGCCATGGCTCTGATCTACCTGACCGTGCAGGATGTGTTCCAGCTGATTAACTACTACAGCTTCAGCTATTGGTTCTTCATCGGTTTGTCCATCGCTGGGCAGATCTACTTGCGCTGGAAAGATCCGGACAGACCGCGGCCTCTGAAGGTGACGAGCTGTATAATAATCCTTACATTACGTTGGGGGGGGGACACAAATTCTAAATGTGTTTATATTTACAAACATTGAATATCTGTACTTTGTACTTTTGTCAGTTAATTAAAGTTTCAAGAGACTCGACAAATCAGATTTTTGTTCTTACTGCATTTTAGAAAAAATCCCAACTTTTATGGAAATGGGGTTATATAACCGTACGTCCTAAACTGCTTTATTCCTCCTATACCACAGCAATTTACCAATGATACCAATTTATTACTTATTAACAAATTACACGTCATACTCGTTATCAATATTGTTCAATTAATCTTGTCAAGAATACGTATCATGTACCACGTTTTATGGTGGAGCGTATGCCGTACACGTCCCTATGAATGAGCTGTTACTATAGAAACGATAACTTATTAGAACGAGCGCATTAATATAAACCTGTGATTTGCAGCTGCTGTTATAGAAAATTAATCAACACCTTCTGAGAAATCAGAATCAACTGTGCTGTGGGATAAATAGGTTAAGAACTGTAATTGTTTTAATATTGTTGATTGAATATGGTGTGTGTGTGTGTGTGTGTGTGTGTGTGTGTGTGTGTGTACAGTTGTCCCTGGTGTACCCCGTGGTGTTCTGCATGTGTACGGTGTTCCTGGTTGCAGTACCCCTCTACAGCGACACGCTCAACTCCCTCATCGGCATCGCCATCGCTCTCTCGGGCGTTCCCGTTTACTTCCTGGGTGTTTACCTGCCCGAGTCCAAACGGCCGCCGTTCATCACCACACTGCTGCGTGAGTGTTTCTTCACCTGCTTGTTAACACTCTTAGTGTCTTTAACTGCACCGTTTAGAGCTGTGTCGCTTAATCAGGTGATATGATGATATAATATATCTTTGTATACCTTATTTATTTATTTATTTATTTATTTATTAACGGTGAAACTGGCTTGCATTTGTACAGAATGGTCAAATTAAATTACAGAATTTTATCCAACATTTTAGTGTTAAATAACAAATAAAACGCCGTGTATGTGTGTAGATAGATGAATGAGGCGATGGATCAGAATCTCAGCTTTCATTTCCTGATATTTACATCTAGACGTGTCAAACAACATAAAACATACGAACTTTTGTATCAGACCACCCAATTTTTAGGTGAGCAAAAGTATAGGAACAGATAAGTCTTGAAGTAAATGAAAGTAAATAACACTTGATATTTGGTTGCGTATCCCTTACTTATCCCTTATTGCACAATAACTGCATCGAGCCCGTGACTCACTGACACCACCAAACTGTTGGTTTCTTCATTTGTGATGCTTTTCCAGGTTTTTACTGCAGCCTCTTTCAGTTGTTGTTTGTTTCATGGGGTTTCTCCCTTCAGTCTCCTCTTCAGGAAGTGAAATGCTGCTCAGTTGGGTTAAGGTCTGGTGATTGACTTGGCCAGTTTAAAACCTTACACTTTTCCCCCCTGATGAAGTCCTCTGTTGAGTTGGCAGTGTGTTTTGGGTCGTTGTCTTGCTACATGATGAAGTTCCTCCTGATTCATTTGGATGCATTTCTCTGTAAATCTGCAGACAAAATGTTCTTGTAAAGTTCTGAATTCATTCTGCTGCTACCATCAGGAGTTCCATCATCAATAAAGATTAGTGAGCCTGATCCAGAAGCAGCCATGCAAGCCCAAGCCATGACACTACCTCCACCATGTTTCACAGATGAGCTTGTATGTTTTGGATCCTTTCTTTCTCGACACTTTGGCCTTTCCATCACTTTGGTAGAGGTTAATCTTGGTTCCAGAACGTTTGGGGCTCATCTCTGTATTTCTTTGCGAATTCCAATCAGGCTTTCTGATTCTTACTGCTGATGAGTGGTTTGCATCTTGTGGTATGGCCTCTACAGTGGATATAAAAAGTTTACACATCCCTGTTAAAATGGCAGGTTTTTGTGATTTAAAAAAAAAAAAAAACTAAGTTGAATCATATCAGAACCTTTTTTCACCTTTATTGTGAAGTTGCAACATATAAATATCAATGACAAACACCCAGAAATGTTTCTGGGGAAACCCAGCCTGCATAAGTGTGCACACCCTTTTATAATTGGGAATGTGGCAGTGTTCAGAATCAGCCGATCACATTCAAACGCATGTTAAATACTAATTAGTAAACACCTGCCATCAATTAAAGTGACTGACTAACCCCAAATAAAGTCCAGCTGTTCCTATAGGATTTTCTTGACATCTTCTTGGTGACATCCGACTGGAAAAGCCACGGGCCGCAAAGAGTTTACAGAGCAGGTACGGGATCTCATTGTTGAAAAATATCAGTCAGGAGAGGTTACAAAATAATTTCAAAGGCACTGGATACACCATGAAACACTGTAAAGACAAGCAACGAGTGGAGAAAATATGGCACGACAGTGACCCTACTAAGAACAGGACGTACCTCTAAAATTGAGAAGATCAGGAGAAAACTGGTCAGGGAGACTGCCAAGAGGCCTACAGCAACATTAAAGCAATTGCAACAATTTCTGCCAAGTACTGGTTGGTCCCTACATGTGACAACAATCTGCGTGGCAGCATCATACTTTGGGGCTGTTTTTCTTCAGCTGGAACTGGGGCCGGAGGGAATAATGAATAGCTCCAAATACCAGTCAATTGTGGTGCAAAACCTTAAGTCTTCTGCTAAAACACTTAAGATAAAGAGGTATTTCACCTTTCAGCATGACAACGACCCGAAGCAAAGTTCCGGATCGACGAAGGAATGGCTTCACCAAAACAAGTTCAAGGTTTAGGAATGGCCCAGCCAGACTCCAGACCTAAATCCAATCAAAGATCTGCGGGGTGACCTGAAGAGGGCTGTGCACAGGAGATGACCAGCCAATCTGACAGAGTTAGCAATATTTTGCCATTCTTCCTTGTAAAAGTCCAGACGTGCCGAACCGATTGATTGACTCTTACCAAAAAAAGATTGAACGCTGCGATAAAATCTAAAGGTGCTTCAGCTGAGTATTAGTTTAGGGGTGTGCACACTTGTACAACCAGGTTATTGTACGTTTTTATTTTATTTTCTCCCTAAAATGTCTCATTGTTTTTCACTTTAATTAATAGGATACAATTTCATAATAAAGGTAGAAAAGGTTCTGACATGATTGATCTTCTCATTTTTTTTTTTTTACTTCACAAAAACCTGCCATTTTAAAAGGGGTGTGTAGACTTTTTATATCCACTGTATATTTCTGCTCTCGATTTCTTCTTCGAACGGTGAATTTTGATACCTTCACCCCTGCCCTGTGGAGGTTGTTGATGTCATTGTCTGTTATATGGGGTTTTTTTTCTTCTTCTTCACAGCTCTCATAATGTTTCTGTCATCAGCTGCTGCTGTTCTCCTCTGGCCGACCCGTTCCACGTCTGGTTGTTGGTACACCAGTGGTCTCTTTCTTTTTCAGGAAATTCCAAATTGTTGTATTGGCTATGCCCAATGTTTTCTGTCTTTTCTCAGCTTCAAAATGACTTGCTTTTCTCCCATAGACAGCTTTCTGGTCTTCATGTTGGTTTATCATTTTTAACAACAAATGCAGTCTTCACAGGTGAAACTGAAGGCTCAGACCATGAGTAGACATTTATTGTTTAAACAATCAATCTAACAGGACGCACCTGGGTAACAAGAAACACCAGTCAGTCACACGTCAGTCCAATATTTGTGCTCACCTACAAATCAGGTGGTCTGATACAAAATGCGCTATGTTCTATGCTGTTTAACACACAAACCTATGAAGGAACCAGGAAATGAAAGCTGAAATTCTGATCTAGCGCCTCATATTTATCTTTTGATCTCGAACCCAAATGTCTTCAGTGTATAGCGAAAGCAACAGAATTGGCCTTCCTGTTCCAATACTTTCAGAGGGGACTATAGATATTAGGGCTGGGTGATGTAATGATATAATATCGCTATTATGATCAATTAGGTCATAATACACTTCTCTGGCACATTGTGAGATCTTTTTATTACATTTTTAATGGTTTATTTAAATAATTACTAAGTGATTGATTTGGTGTTGAACTTTTATACTTAATCTTTTAAGTTATTTAAAATGTTAACATTTCTTAAACAATTTTCAGTGTTAAATATTTTTCAACTCTTTTTTTTTTTAAATATATAAGATATAAAGAATTACAATATATGTAATATTATATGCAATAATTACATATTTTCTAGTTTTTAATCAATAAAAGTTCTTTTTAATTATAATAAAATAAATAAATAAATACATGATTGTGTAAGCGTCAAATAAAGTATCAAACAGATTTTTTTTCCCAAAACTGCAGCACTACTGTATTGCTGGTAAATGTATTGTGATCTTATTTCATGTATGGTAGGAATGCCTAGGAATTGTATTTCCTGATATCTCTGTCATCGTTTCATTGAATTTTTATTTATTTATTTATTTATGTTTTTACAGCATCTAATCATATGCTTTATTTTCTTTCTCTTAAAAGTTCTACTCTGGTTAAGGAGAACTCCAGTCAAAACGGTTTCATCTCGGGTCACTTTTTCATATTATTTTTCTCTCTCCTGCAGGTGCTGTCACTCGATTCACTCAGTTCACGTGTTTCTGCGTTCTCACGGAGATGGACCCGGTGGATTAAATCCTCAAATCGCGTCTAAAAGAACTGCTTCTCCAGCCCCGTGTGTACTGGACACCTACAGTCAGGTGAAGGAGCTCAGTCATGTGACCCAGGGAGTTTCCTCCTCTCAGGGACGAGTGTGGGACGCCTTACAGAGGACGTGAGCTGATGGATTTCTGATCGTCTTCCTCAAAGATATTTATCCGTCTGTGTTGGAGGGCTAACGGACGGTGTTAAAAAAAAAAAAAAAGCGAGTTATTTATAAGCAACTTTTATTTTTCGGATATTCTGTAAATCCTTTCTACACTGCAAACATTTACGTCTTGGCGAGTGAAAATATCTCGAATATAGTCGGATTTATCTAATTTCCTATTACAGTAAACGTATTTAATTCAATTAGTTTTTTTATTTTAGAATAAAAGCAAAGTTATCTGCTAATAGCACAATAACATATAACGCTCTAAATTTGTAAAAGTGTAAAAACAGGCTGAATAATCTCATTTTATTATTAATACATTAGAAATTCTAGATAATGTGATCTTTAATATGGACAAGTTTATCATTTTTTGCAGTTTGCTTTGCGAATTTTATTTCATGATGTAATTAGTTGTGTGTGTGTGTGTGTGTGGATTTTGGAAAGGGGAAACACAATGACCACAAACCTAACACTACTGTTTTTTTGTTTAACAAGAAGATGAGAGAAATGGCTGACACGCAGATGTGCTTTTCACGTCATCACATATTCTGTGTTTGTTTAAACAGGTTTCGCAGGTGATCACAGAACGAAAGGGTTTATCACTATAAACAGCCTAGAACGCATCGTTCGATTTCTTTTGTAGACGGGGTGCCGGCTTCACTCGACTCTTCGCCTCACAGGAATTTATATTTCCAGATTTCTTTAAAGGGCGTGTAATCAGCAAAGCGTGAAGACGTGGCTCGATCACAGACGCCCTTCAGCGAGGACTGAAGGGGTGCGTGTGTGATGTACACGTGTATAAAATAACCAAGTAGGAATGAACGCTGGATTCTTTATGTCTAATAATACAGTAAACTGATTTTGATCTTGTTCACTTTCATAAAGTGCAGCTGAGAGAGAAGTTTTATTTTTAATTTATTTTGCAGCGCATTAATAAACATTTCTGAATTTTGAAATCTTTAATTTTTTTTATTATTTTGATTTATACACATCTACATATTTACAGGAAATCACCACTGCCCTTTTTTTTGGTAATGTATCAACACAACTCAACACACACACACTTCTGATCACACTAGCATGCACATCAGTCACTAAACACTGCAACATCACACATCTCACTACCACAACACAAAAAAATACACATCAGCTGGCACACAAACACAACACTGCATCATCATAGGAGTAAAAACACAAACACACACACACAGTATCTCAATCAGAATCGTATTCTTCTCTGTCCTCATCTTCATCCTCGTTCTCGTCAAACTCCTTCATCACCTCCTTCTGATAGCACTCCCAGCTCCTCCGGCTGTACGAGTGCTCC
This sequence comes from Cranoglanis bouderius, assembly GCA_023630585.1. Classification (NCBI taxonomy): domain Eukaryota; kingdom Metazoa; phylum Chordata; class Actinopteri; order Siluriformes; family Cranoglanididae; genus Cranoglanis; species Cranoglanis bouderius. Next base: position 2,170,408 of record CM042567.1, read on the forward strand.
TCGCTCCAACAACCTGGAGGAATAGAAATATACAGAATTAAAAGTAGTAAAAGTTAGTTAGTGCTGAGAATAATAAAACGTATATAAAATTCTTTAACTTTAGAGTTACAGAATACATTAGTTTCTCTTCACATGCTCCCAGATCAGTTCATTAGCCCTGCAAAATTAATAGCACCCCTATTAGAAAACAAGGCATGGCTATTACAGCATTCCTACAGTCACCCCATATGTACCTGACGGTCATGTGATCATGACCTGCCTTCTGATTGGTCAATTAGTTTGCTTGGTTGTTTTTTTTTTTTTTTTTCTTTTTAAAGTCACAACGATTTTAAAACTGACTCTGTGTGATAGTTTCCAGAAATGAACACGCAGCTCCAAACGTAATGTTTACTCAGGACAGAACCTGACCCACGCACCTCCGTAGCGCTCCACGTTACCCTCGTCCTCGCTGTCCTCCTCGTCTGGGTAATCGTTCCTCCAGTTGCTTTCAGCGTTTTCATCATCCTCATCTTCGTACACTTCCTCCTCCCAAGCGACCTCCTCGGGTACCTGTGGATTAAATCACATTACTTTAGGTTTCTTCTTCCTGCAGCCTCAAAACTAACTTCTCGAATTTGGGATGAAGACGGGCTGTGACACTTCAACAACGTTAAGGTCACCTACACGGGTCTGGAAGACCATAGAAGTGTACTAAAAAATAAATTGCTTGATGAATATACAGGTCACAAACTCCACCCTCCTCTGGAAAACCCTTTTAAATGATCTGCATTTGAATACCGGATCCTGATTGGTCGTTAAATTTTATGACACAACAACATCGGTACAACAGTAAGGTGATGTTCAGAAAATGGTTGTTTTAAAATTTCAGTATGGCCGAAACATCTCCACTCACCAGCTCTCCTTCTTCAGTGTAGGGTCTGACCGATAAGATGTCCTGAATCCAGCCGGGCGTGGCCGTCTCCTGGTAGTACAAATCGTAAACGTAGTCATCCTCCTTCTCACGATGTTCGGTCCCGGGTCCGCGAGTCGACACGCTCAGCTTCTCGCGTATCATCTTCACCGAGTTACACAGAATCGTCTCGGGATTGGACTTCACGTTCTGGAGAAGACAGAGAAGCGATAAAAAAAAATAAATAAAAAATCACTGAGTTCCAGTAGAATTCCCAATAATCATCACACACACACACACCTTTACACACACCCTTACCTTCTCAGGATCTTTCTCGTCCTCCTCGACGTCCTCCTGAACGATATCAAACACCTGGACGTCTCCCAAACGAGGTTCCGTGTCTGTCTGAGCGTTCTCTTCGGGTTCCCGTTCTTTACGAGGTTCTGCAGGAAGCCCGGCTCGGTGGCTGGAGAGGATCCGGTACCGCTCCTCTCGCCTGGTGCTCCATTTGGCGTTGCGCAAGTCGCCGATGATCCTGTTGGAGCTGCCGTGAGACGGACGCAGGGCGTGTGTAAGACGTGGACGTGACAGGGCTTCACGCACGTGTGTCTGCACCGGGGCATCCTGTAAAGGAAGACACAGAACACAGAAATGTGTTAAAACATGAGATGTGTTTGTTTTACAGCTTTAACACTCAAAGATATGGGGTTTAACTGACCAATAATAAAAAATAATAACGGAGCAGGTATTTTAATTATTAAAATTATAATTACTACCATGTCATTTCACAAGTAAACTAGTGTTACATACTGTAAGAAGCAAATATGTGTCCTGTCATATTACCAAATTAGAAATTATGGCTTAAAATGTAAACTAAAGTTTACTAATGTAGAAATTATGGCTTAAAATGTCCACACAAATATAAATAGTGTATAAACTAGGCGAGCTAATCAGCCAAGTAGAAAATACCGTTATGTTTACTCACGCTAGTCAAGTTAGAAGCTAACTAATGTACGCACCTGAGGCTGATTAGCAATGTTAGCTATCAAAACCTAACTGTCACGGTTGTTAGCTAGCTAGCCGATTAGCTCGTTAGCGATTTCATAAAACGGTCATTTTACGCAGTCCGTGTATGGTTAAGATTAAATAACTAAATAAGCAGCCAGATAAGGAGTTAGCATATCGGCTAGGTATCATCACCTGTGAAGCAACCGTGGCCACGAGCTTAAACACGGAGTTCTCGATGCGCGCGTGCTCGGGTTCGGGTTCGGGCTGCGCGGCGCTGGACTCGGCTCGGATCCGCTTACAGGCCAGCAGCAGCGCGTCCGCGGGGTCCGTGCCTCTCTTCCGCTTCACCCGCAGGATGGTGGTCCCGGGATCCATGACACTAACGACGCGCTGTGCTCGGGGGAGAAAATACCGCTTTCTAGATAAAGCCGCAGTGACGACAACGACAAGAACAACACAGGCGGCGCTCTTCTTCTTCTTCTCCTCCGCCGTAGACTGTTTATGGTCCATCTTCTTACTCTTTTGTGTTATGGCGGTTGTCAAACAACAGATTGGTGTATTACCGCCACCTAATGTCATGGGGGTGTGGAGCGGGATTACTTTACAAACAAACGAACAAATAAATACATTCTGACAAACAACTTATATTCTTTAAGACACTAGAATATATACAACACGCACTGCTATGCTGACCACTATATTTTTCTTCTTCTTCTTCAAATTTTCTCCTCCTTCTCGTCCTTCTGCTCATCATCATCGTCATCATCATCTTGTTGTTGTTGTTGTTGTTGTTGTTCTTCTTCTTCTTCTTCTTCTACTACTACTATGGGAGGTATTTTGTGCCAAAATTAAATTTAAAACACGAAAATTAAAACATTTGCCATTTCTTTTCTCATATGTGCGCCCAAAATATGGTGCCAAAATGGAAGAAAAAAAAAAGTAATGAAATTATACCATTTGCATTTACTTTTCCATGTAAGCATGCAACATTAGAGCCACAAATAAAAATAAAATCAAAACATCATTTTGTCATTTCATTTTCTTTATCATATCGGTATCATATCAGTTATTATACTGTTATTCTACCTTTTCTTCTACTCTCCTGGCTAGGGTGTCTATGGCAGACCATCTGGTAAAAAGTTGCACATTGATTTGGTAAACGGTCTGCACTTATATAGCGCCTTTTAACCTTATCGGTTCTATAAAGTGCTTTACACTGTTTCTAACTCACACACTAGCTTGCCATCAGGAGCAACTTGGGGTTCAGTGTCTTTCCCAAGCACACTTCGGCATGTGGAGGCATGCGGGCTAGGGATCAAACCACCAACCCTATGATGAGTGGACAACCCGCTCTACCACCTGAGCCGGGGGGGGGGGGTCTAAGAAATATTCAAATTTGGGTCAAGTGCTGCCAACAATCTAGCTCCACAATCGGGTCAAATTTGGGCCTAATTTTTATGGTCATAACTTTTGAGTTGTGTTTCCAAAATATAAAAGTCAGGCATCACTGGATTCCCTGGGTCAAGGTGAGTTCATTGCACTATATGATGTCAGGTGATTGCCTAGTTAGATTTTCCACAATTTTGGATTATGTCAAAAAACAGTTTTTTCACTACTCCTCCTACAAAATTAATCCAATTATCACCAAACGTGGCAAACATCATTTTCAGAGTAAGCCTCACAAAAGTTCTCAAAAGAATTTTGAATATTCTAAATGGTTTGTCCGTAATGGGCTAATGAATACGACAGCGATGCTGCCAAACAGGAATGAGGCTGTATCTCAGCACCAACTTTGCACACTGACACTAAACTTGGTAGGAATACTCAGGACCATGAAGTAAATAAAGTCAGGAGGTAAATAAGTCAGTAAGTAAATAGTAAGTAAATAAAGTCAGGAGGTAAATAAGTCAGTAAGTAAATAGTAAGTAAATAAAGTCAGGAGGTAAATAAGTCAGTAAGTAAATAGTAAGTAAATAAAGTCAGAAGGTAAATAAGTCAGTAAGTAAATAGTAAGTAAAGACAAGTAAATAAAGTCAGGAGGTAAATAAGTCAGTAAGTAAATAGTAAGTAAAGACAAGTGAATAAAGTCAGGAGGTAAATAAGTCATTAAGTAAAGTCATTAAGTAAATAAAGTCAGGAGGTAAATAAGTCAGTAAGTAAATAGTAAGTAAATAAAGTCAGGAGGTAAATAAGTCAGTAAGTAAAGTCATTAAGTAAATAAAGTCAGGAGGTAAATAAGTCAGTAAGTAAATAGTAAGTAAATAAAGTCAGTAGGTAAATAAGTCAGTAAGTAAATAGTAAGTAAAGACAAGTAAATAAAGTCAGGAGGTAAATAAGTCAGTAAGTAAATAGTAAGTAAAGACAAGTAAATAAAGTCAGGAGGTAAATAAGTCAGTAAGTAAAGTCATTAAGTAAATAAAGTCAGGAGGTAAATAAATAAATAAGTAAATAGTAAGTAAATAAAGTCAGTAGGTAAATAAGTCTGTAAGTAAATAGTAAGTAAAGACAAGTAAATAAAGTCAGGAGGTAAATAAGTCAGTAAGTAAATAGTAAGTAAAGACAAGTAAATAAAGTCAGGAGGAAAATAAGTCATTAAGTAAAGTCATTAAGTAAATAAAGTCAGGAGGTAAATAAGTCATTAAGTAAAGTCATTAAGTAAATAAAGTCAGGAGGTAAATAAGTCAGTAAGTAAATAGTAAGTAAATAAAGTCAGTAGGTAAATAAGTCAGTAAGTAAATAGTAAGTAAATAAAGTCAGTAGGTAAATAAAGTCAGTAGGTAAATAAGTCAGTAAGTAAATAGTAAGTAAATAAAGTCAGTACGTAAATAAGTCAGTAAGTAAATAGTAAGTAAATAAAGTCAGTAAGTAAATAGTAAGTAAAGACAAGTAAATAAAGTCAGGAGGTAAATAAGTCAGTAAGTAAAGTCATTAAGTAAATAAAGTCAGCAGGTAAATAAGTCAGTAATTAAAGTCATTAAGTAAGCAAAGTCAGTAAGTAAAGTACAGTCATTAAGTAAATAAAATCATTAAGTGAATTCATAAAATTATTAAGTAAAAGTCAGTAAAGTCAAGTAAATTTGCACAGAAAGTGTTTCTGAAGCGGTGTACTCGTCTAAGTGCATCATACAAAAAAGATACACTTCCAATTTAATCAGAGAAATCCACACCAGCATCTTACTGACTTAAATTTACTTGCTGTAGTTTGCATCACTTACACTGTGTCCTCGCTGGGAGCCTGCTATGAGAAAAGGGATTGTAAACCATTATAATGACTGCTACAATCTGTATGTGGATTACAGATCGAGAGATAAGCATAAAGCTGGACGCGTAATAGTAACTGAACACTAAGAGGGAGAGTATAGCTGTATATCTGTAAAGTGAGAAGTAAATTCCTCATTTCTGTGCCTGTTCCTCTTTGTGTAAAATGGCATCAGTTATTCTCATTCAAATTCCCCAAATGTATGTAACCCTTGGTAAATAAAATAAAAAAAATCCGATCCAGAGACAGAAATCATTATTAATGAGCAAAAAAACCCTCCAAACTTTAGACTGAGTGGTAATGTGTCAGAAGCTTTTCATACAAACACTGAGGAAGTGCTTACAGGTGTGAAATGGTGACAAACCGACTCTGCGAGATTTTGATTTGGGGATTGATACGGCAAGAAAGATTTAGTCGAAGGTAAATACAACAGCCAGAAATAACTCGTGTTAATGTTTATTGAAAAAAAAAATATATATATATATTAAAAGTGTAGTGCCTTAAAAATCCCTTTAAAAACATTAAAAAAATTGATAGTTTATTTTGTAATCATGTCCTTTAGGGGTCAGAAATTGACATTCACATTAAAGGAACAGTTTAATCAAGTCATGCATAGCTAATGGAGTAAAAAATGTTCCCAGGTAACATGATCCGTTAATCCTCTTCATCCACTTGCTCCTCGAATAGAAGCAGCGATAATGAAAGCGGTAGTGTTTAGAAGTCTAGAAGTGGTTATCCTCTGCCTCCCTCTGCTGCTTCATCTGTCTAACGGTTCTGAACGCTCTCGCAGCGAGCACCGCGCTCAGCATGAACACGAAGACGCCCATCACGCCGAAGAACCCTCCTGCGATGTCCGTCCCACTCATACTGCACTCATAACCCTTGATGCCTTTGCTCGTGTACATCTCCTCCCTCTGCTTGCAGATCGGGTTGCTGTACGTCTCCTTGAGTTTGATGAAGTAAAAGGCCACGGCAGGGACATACCCCAGGCTTATCAGTGCGTCCAGAACGGCCTCGGGCAGCAGCACGGCCGGGAAGCGGTAGGGGACGCGCAACACCCCGAGTGCCAACATGACTAAAGCGTAAACCATCAGCGCGCCGCCGCACGCCATGGTGAAGATATACGGAGGGAGCTTGAGCTTGTAGAAGAGATCGTCAAGCTCGTTTACTTTCGCCGCCTCCTGCGTCGTGAACGCCTGCGCCCCGCCGTAATAGTAGTAGTACAGTCCGCCCAGGCTGGCCAGGTCCTGGTATCGACCCTTGTTGCTGTACGGAACGCCGGCGCAGATCACGATCAGCAAGTTCACGAAAAACTGCACTGACTGGCAAAGGCCTGAGTGGGGACAGAAGAACGGTTACACAACATTAATGTGCTAAAAAAACCAAACAGGTTATTTAACAAAGAAAAAAAAAATGCATAATCGTCGACTTGGTGAAGTTTTCTATTCGGAGACAGTTATTTAACATTTAAGGAAGGAGTCTCCAGTGTCAGTGCTTTGTAATAGTCAGAGGTGAAGCTGTAAGTATTAAGACATCTTCAGGACAGAGGAGTTTACGCTTCTTTGCGGTTTCTCGCTAACAAGACAACTTTGTCATACAAACTTTAAAAGAGAGGGAAAACAACCTAATTAAGGACAACAACCAACTAATTTCACAGATAACGTCAAATGCATCTATAAATCGATTAAAAAAAAAAAAGCGTGATGTATCGTTCATTAATAAGTTAAAAATTGTAATCTGACAGGTGAAGTTCTTTTGCTGCTTCAGGCGAATACTTTTAGCACCTGGTTTTACAGTAAAATTCATGACACTGTTATTAATTATTACAAAATAATCACTGCAGTGTTACTGTAGCTGAACAATAAGGTGCTCTGATACAGTATCATCTACTAAAACTGTACATATTTTTCCAGAATTCCTCATTTTGTTGTACAGAAGTGAAAAACACATTTAAAGTATTATCACTGGCTCGAATGCAGTGTTTTACTGCACAAATGACTTACCTCTGGATGTGGGAATATACTTTAGGTTGTAAAGAGCCTCTTCGTTTCTTGACTCATAAGGTGTAAATCTACAGAAGTTATCCAATTATAGAGGTTAGTTAAAAAAAAACAAAAAAAAAACAAGTGATTTTGATGATAAATTATTTCGTATAAACTCCTGAGTCAGGATCATGATTAATATTACAGTAAGAGATGTATAGGTGTTTCCTCTTACACTTCCTGATCAGGTTCCCTGTAGTTCCTCGAACTGTCTTCGGAATGATAAACCGTGCTCCTGTCCTCCCTGTAGGACTCATTTCGTCTGTCTCTCCTGTACTGTCTGTCTCTGTCTCGGTCTCTGTCCCGGTCTCTGTTTCTGTCCCTATCCCGGTCCTTGTCTCGGTCCCGGTCCCGGTCTCTCCTTTCAGGCTCGGGATAGTTCTGATTCCTCGTCTTATGGTGCCGTTCAGGCATTGCCACTCACAGAGAGAGAGAGAGAGAGAGAGAGAGAGAGAGAGAGAGAGAGAGAGAGAAGACTTCTGACTACTGAAATGACAGGTGAAGAGACAGATATTAAATGCAGAGCTTTAATAATGACATTTCATTGAGGACGCTGTTAATAAAACGTCCTGTTTCTGTGAAATGTGAGAATATTCTTCATAGACTCCTGATTTCTTTTAAATCTTTGAATGTCTTGCATTACTGTCATGCCATTTTGTTGAATAGATTAATAATAGCTGTACTTCTAGTCAAAATACCTATCTGATTATCAAATCAGTCATTATTTTCCCAGGTATTAGACAATAACCAAAATTCTAGACAAGTGATAATTAAACAATTATACCATTTGATGTAAAATTTCTAGCTTAGTATGCAAAAACAGATGCAGCATTTTTGAGAATACTGAGTTGTTAATTAAACAGATTAATTAAAAAAAAAAAAAAAAGCTGTCAATTCACCCATCAAAACTCAGAGAGCTCAGTGATTGGTAGAATTGTTCCAAAATTAGATCGCCTTTAGAATTATTTGATTCACAGCTTTGGCAGGTACTTCAAGTATTTATTTCGTTTATTTACGTATAATACGTATTTACAATACCTCGAGTACAGAAACGTCCAATCAGCGCAAGCAGTCACCAATGATGCAGCAATCAAAAGCAGTGCTGACTAAAGTCCCGCCCCCTGAACGTTCATATGCGGAAGTGATTTCTTGAAGTTCAAGTTGAAGTTAGCGTTATTAATAAATGAATATATATATATATATATATATATATATATATATATATATATATATATATATATATATATATATATATATACATAAAACTTTCGTGCTGTTTTTTTTTAAATTACTTACTCATTTCTTGATATTATTAAGCATTTGTAATTTTACACAACATCACTACGCAGTTATATATAACTTCCATGGCGCTATTTATTTATTTATTTAGCCAATACTGATTAAGTCAGAAATCTTCCGCCATATAAAATGTTATTTATGCCTTAAATATCAAGACCACAACTTCCAGATCATCTGGGTTTAGTTCACGTCTACTTCTAGACCTCTCTGGCCTAATGGAAACATATTTAAAAACAAACAAACAAAAAAAGCCAACAACTCTATTCATAAACGTCAGAATAAATAAATAAATGAATAAATCACAACCATTACTTAGCCGACTAAAAACAAAAATACACAGTACCTTTAATTTAATGATTCTTCTTGTTTTGCTTATCGATTTGTTTCACGTTTAACTTCCACATTGAACCCCGCCCATTCACCTGCCTCAGGGGTGGGGTTTAACACGTCATCCGCAGGTGTTTATTCCTTATAGCCATTAGTTTATACAACTTAATAGTAAAAAGATATGAAAAGATATTTTCCAGTGGCCATTAAATGAGGTTTATACATTATCTATCTATCTATCTATCTATCTATCTATCTATCTATCTATCTATCTATCTATCTATCTATCTATCTATCTATCTATCTATCTATGTTTTTCTTTTTCTCCCCATCCCACACTTTGTATGCAAATTAATGTTTGTATGTTTGTTTATGTTTGTGGTTTGTTATATATTCACTTTGTTTATCGACCTGATCCAATATGTTTAATATATGTTTCCTATATGTTTAATACTCCTGCAACTGTATTTGTTAAAAACCAAAAACAGAAATGCAATAGTTTATGTGCTAACGTCGGTCAGTTTGTCCCTGATCTGCTTTCTTCTAAATTAAAGTTGATGTTTTTCCCCTCTTAAGGTTCAGTGCAGTCCATTGTTGTGTAACATCATCTCCACATTCCCTATACAGACCTATTAATAATTTTTAAATTACTGTGCAATTAATTTTCTACGAAAATCTATTTTCATAAACAGACATTCTTGAAAATTCACAATATTTTTAAAACAGAAATTAACCTACTGGCTAAAGTTTTAGAATATTTAAAAACAAAAAGAATACATCTACACTCATCTATGCATTTGTTGTTGTTGTTGTTGTTGTTGTTGTTGTTGTTACTAGCTATTTTCATTTTGGTCTGTTTTAGTTCTTTTTGCAATGCTTGAAACAATGTGATATTTATATATATTTGTACGTTCCAGTGAATTAACACAATGTTGTTTTGCATATAATACCGGAATAAAACATGTTTATAGTGTATGGCTAAAATATCTAAAGTTAATCACTTAGCCCACTGCTCTCCTATAACCAACGACGGAAATAGGTGCAGCGAAGGTTAATGCGTGTTTTAATGTACACTTTAAATATCTGACTCCATTTAATTGATTATCTGACTCCAATAGAATAATCTTCTAGTCCGTGCTAGAAGTGTTAGCACTCAGTGTTCTACTGATATTTACTCCTAAAAGAGAGAGAAAAGAGAGCCGTTCTTCTCTAAGCATATCATTATACACCCCTGAGTCTCTTTGAAATGTATAGTGACCAGGATACCAAATGGAGATTAAACAATGTGTTTTAAGGCAGGGTGGACCCCATGGTGCTATGATAGGATTATATCACCTTCAGCCATAGTATGTTGCCGTGGGGGCAGGAAGAGGTGAGAAGTTTCCCCGTTGCAAACCAAAGGGGGTGTGTGTGTGTACGTGTGTGTGTGTGTGTGTGAGTGTGTGTGTGGGTGTGTGTGTGTGTAGAGAGCACATATTGCAACATATATGGTAACTGTTATTTCCTAAACTTCATAATATTTATGATATCACCACATCGTTCACCATGAAATATGGATACAAATGACACCAAACATGCCCTGAGGAATACTGTAATTAAACACAGTTTAGATGAGCAGTTTTAGTTCACCTGGTGTCTCTGAAACACATTCCTGATCATTTTAACCTTAATCACAATACTGCCACAATTTTATAAATCTACTACAAATCCCTCCTCCGGGACGTCTGAATGCAGAGCCATTTTAACGGCCCGAGAACATGTGGCAGTCATCATAGGTTGAAGGGCAGTGATGTCTACAGGTGATCATAGAGCTGACCAGGACACGACTCCTGAAGATTCAGTTCCTCCAGGTGTCTTTAGCTGTGTGGGGTAACTGGTCAGGAATCTTGCTGTCTGGTTTGCACTCTGTTGCAGCTGAAGTCAGTTGCTTGGTGTGGGCTCCTGTGCCCCTCCCAGCAGGGTGTGTCTCTCCTTCCAGCAGAAAGATGAATCAGTGTCCAGTGGTACTCTTGTCTAAGATGCATGAATGTCCCATTTTGAAGTTTCTTCTTACTTCCTTTGCGGGACGCAGGAGAACCCATATTTCGAAGAGGTCCTCAATCCTTCAGAAACTTTTCTCTGTTAGTTGGACAAACACTTGGATACACTGATATACTTCCATTTGACACATATTGCAACTGTAAACTCAGACTGACAACATACACATGGCATAGTTTTATATTTCATGGAAACAACAATGTGGTGAACATATATATATATATATATATATTTTTATCTTTAAGTGATTAAACCATTTGGTCCCATTTGATAACCTGATCCTTGATAAATCTAGAAAAGTATGCTCAGGATGTATAAAAGGGTGTGCGTTAATGTTACTTAAAAATAACAATATGCTCAACAGATATTGAAGATAAGTTGCTCCTGTACAAACTGAACGTATATTTCTCATAGAAGAGTTAATTTAACTCATAATATAGTTTTTAATCTTAAAAAGCCTATGCATGGAGTTCAGCAGCTGTAGTGGAAGCAAACTTAAATGATTTAATATGGTAGGACTATGAATGATAAAACTCAAAATAAAATCTCACAGATGTGAAGAATAAAAGGATGTGATATCGGTTCACAAATAAACCTGATTTTGTGCTTAACTGGTATGTAGTTATAACAGTTGTTAAATTATATAAATACATTTTCTGCGTGTTGAGTAGACTATACTGATACCCTCCTCAGGTACTGAGAAGTAGTCTGATATAATCTAGTTGAAAGTTAAAACAAACAAAAAGGTAGAGAAATAAAAAAGAAAAATTACGTTGTTACTGTGAATGACCCATTTTTTTCTGATATACAAATCTCAGTGGACCAGAGTTTCTTCTGGAAACACTGGGTGCATGAATAAACATCGAATGGGAGACTAGCCCATTACAAAGGCTTCACACAAACTCTCACACATGCGCACACACACACACACCCATTCACACCTAGGGTCAATGTAGGGTGGTTAGAACACCTACGGGAAGGCTAATTCCTGTATGTATTAAGACACCTAGTTTGTGTTTCCTTAGGTGTGTCTGTTATTATGGGTGTGACTATGTGTTTTACTTAAGCGTAAGCAATAGAGCATGACAAGGCGTGCTGTTATAGAAAATTAATCAATGGCTTTGGACAATTGAAGATTGGGAATTCCACAGCGCTGTGAGATGAATATAATAAAAATGCTCCAGCAAGAGGCAATATGACATTTATTTTTTATCAATTAGTGTTGCAAAATTTGGAAAAAGCCTGGTGCTAAACCAGGGAGCCATAGTAATAATAATAATAATAATAATGCTCAAGTTGTGAACTGGCTCTATTTACTATCCTGTTGCTGTGTGAGAGCATTTTATATTAACTACAGAGGTGTAGCAGCTCTAAATGCTGTGGGGAGAAGCATTACAAGTTAAAATTCAACAGTCAACTCTACTCCTTTGTAGGGCTTTGTTGGTGTTATTTATGGCAGAAATAACCCACACAATGCCATTAGGGGAGATCAGAAAATGTTCAACATAGGTAACAGAGTCTTGAATAATCTAATCACTATTTCAAGATCAGATTGTAGTTTTAATCTGAAACGTAAGATCACTGGCTGTGGTTAACATTTATAAATTTGGTAGGCCTAAATGCTACAATTTTTATCCAGACCCAGTCTTATGCTACAATTTTAACTACTTTAGTCTAAATGTACTTCAGTACATTAACAACTGTAACAACTTTAGCTACATTAGCCTAAATGCACTATAATGCATTAACAACTATTCAACATCAGCTAAAGCCACATTAGTCTAAATGCCATGTGTTCCTATAAAAACAGTAGTGTTTGTATTTGATGTAAGAAACTGTGATTTTAACATTATAAGCTTAATTCAGATGTCAAAGAGTTTTTAAGCCAGTCTGTTTACAACAGATCGTTATTTGGACATCTCAGAAATCTTTGTCAGGACGGAAGTACATAAAACACTGAAGGTCATTAATCATGGCATCATCAAAAACAAAGTTTAATATTAGCGGACAGCTAAGCCCTTTGCTAAAAGCCCTAAAATTCTTGGCACTTCATTAAATAGAGCTGTAAGCTCACACAGTGTTTTTTGCACAGGCACATTTATGTGAGCTGTCTGACCTGAATGTGCATTTTTGCGCCGAAGGAAATGAGGTGATGGACGTCCGTTCCCTAAAGACCAGCACTTCTGGACCGCATGGCCAATTTTGTGGCAGAAGGAACAGAATTTTCCTTGCTTAGTATGTGACTGGGATTGCACATGTTGGTTTAAACATACTTCTGTGGCTTTAAATTCTGGCTTCTCATCTACTACCCATTGAACTGACGCAATCTGGTCTTTGTCCTGTCTATTGCGCCTTTTTATTTCGGATGCCCAGCTGACTATCGAATTGAACGTGTTTGCAGGTGGATTTGCGCCCAAACAAAGTGCCCGTTGCACATATTGACCTGCATTGTTTTTAAGGTACTCCAGCAGAATCTGATTGTCTTTAGTTGGTTCGGCGAAGCCGGAGAACTCCCTAAAGGTTACCCAAAGGTGCTCAGCAAATTCTTCAAAAGATTCCTCTCCTTGTTTTAAGCCCATTATTCTGTCCCATTGCGCCGGAACGTCTCCTCTAAGGTCTATAAGAGCTTGTTTAAGTCTTGCTAGCACATCAGTGTTTGTTTCTCCCAATAAAGGATTAATTATTGTGCCATTTTGTAACTCTTCTGGAATTTCCGACACTAATTCACGTGGGATAGTTGTGAGCACTATCTGCCAAACGTCTCTTAACTCCAGACTAAATGTACCGGCTTCTAACATTAAGCTACTCCAGTACGGTTCAGACGGACCCGTACAGGGAAGAGGGCCGAGTTTATTTGCATATGCTGCACATTCTTGAAAAGATAGCTGTCTGCTAATATCAAATCTCTCCCCGTTGGGGGCGGTCATTGTTTTTATTACAGCTATGTGTGATGAATTAGCTGCTTTTGATCTAGTATGGACAGGGCTACGGGCCCCAAGTCCTAAACCCGGAATGGCTGCGGCTAGTGTGGGGCCACTTCTCTGTCTGCTTGGGCTTTCTTCTAACATGGGTGCCGACGCGACTGTACGGACCTGAGCTAGACGCAGTCGTGCGGCACCGTCACCACGGCTGGCAGTGTGGGTTGGCTGAAACGGTGCTACGTCACCCTGCCGACGAGCCTCAGCTAAACTGGTGCTAGCCGCAAACATTAGCATATCATCGTCTTCCTGAGTGTTTTCTGACTCGTTTGGCGATGTGTTGGGGCCTGAATGTTGTTTGAGCACGGATATGGGAACTCCTACACGGTCACAGCACTTCTCAAGTGTTGGCACTATAGTTTTTACTCTCTTCGAACGCAGACTGCAGACGATTTATCTGTTGAATGAACATTTCGCGTTGTCTTGCCCAGTTCTGTTTATCATATAAGAAGCTATCGATCGTCGCTCGCATTCTCTTCATCTGTTCGGACTGAGCGCGTTGAGATATATACGCAAATTCTCCAACTCTGAATTACTTTCTTTTTGAGCGATATTGCAATTACGGTACACTAAATACCCGACAGCTGAGAGAAGCTGATGCAGTTGAAGCTTGCTTGAAAACTGCGCACATCTAGCCTTGGTGCCTAGTGTATAACCACCGGACGAATACCACTCATAAATGTCTTCGGTGTTGGCTGCTAGGTCTAGACCCTCATTGTCCAATTGGACTAAAATATCCTGTACCTCGGTTGCCCATGTTTCTAAAAAGACCTTCCGATCTCCCTTGCTCTTTCCCTGAGCCATTGTGTGTGAGCTAAAGTTATAACTCCAATTATACGCGTCGGAGCGTCTGCTACACTGTGGGTATCCCGACCCCTTCTATAAATGTCTATATATCGTGCACCTATAGCTTTCCCTGCTGCTGAAGAGTAACATAAATTTGTCTTACCTTAGAGGGGGTCAAACCAAAGCGCAGGCACAAATACTTTCAGTGTAGTGTCAATGACTTCCTGCTAATTCAAATCTTAAAAAGGTGTTACCAAATGCTCCTACAGTCACAATCGGCAGGCATATAATATAGTTATATATTATAGATATATAATTTTTATCACGTCGGGTACTAACTATGAACCTGCGGGTGAAATTGAATTCAGGCCGGGTTACTGAGTACAGGCCGTTTAGCGCCACTTTACTATGCCGTAGACAGACCACTTAGACACGTCTGGATATTCGTATCAGACGGGCTTTACTTAAACAGATTGTTACAATGATCACTTCAGAAAAGTGTTTTTACACTTAAAAGCCACAACTGTAGGAAGGAATCCTGGCTACTGGATTATTAATATTAAATCACGTGAGACCTTCAGTTGTGTGAGTTCAAATCAAACGAGGTTATCATGAAAAAGGTTTTAGTCGCGACGGTTAAGTGGTTTTATCACGTTGCAAAATTATTTTCTATCACGTCGGGGTCACCAAAACTGTAGGGCTTAAATATATAAAGTTAATTACTTAGCCCACTGCTCTCCTATAACCAACGCCGGAAATAGGTGCAGTGAAGGTTAATGCGTGTTTTAATGTACGATTTAAATATCCGACTCCATTTAATTGATTATCTGACTCCAATAGAATGATCTTCTAGTCCGTGCTAGAAGTGTTAGCACTCAGTGTTCTACTGATATTTACTCCTAAGCAACTTTGGGCGAAGTTTTCATTAAAATGACGTTCCTACATCAGAGACTTTTATATAGCTTCTTTATTAAACCATTATTTTGTTAGCTCAGAGGTTTCTATCGATGTGCAAGCCTAGGCCTTATTTTTCTTGTCAGAGGTTGACCTTAAACGTGTCTAACGTATCATACTTTTAGTTTAAGAAGTTATTCATAATAAAAATATCAAATATAGGCACGGAGTATTTAGAAGTAGAATAACAAATGCATTTAATATGAGACATAATTGAAAGATACATAAAATAGAGACAGGTGTAGCTTACAAAATTATAGTCAGCGTCATGAACCTAGGAAGCAGAATGGTCAAAGAGAAAGAGAGAGAAAAGAGAAAAGAGAGAGAGAGAAAAAGAGAGAGAGAGAGAGAGAGAGAGAGAGAGAGAGAGAGAGAGAGAGAGAAAAGAGCCGTTCTTCTCTAAGCATATCCTTATATACCCCCGAGTCTCTTTGAAATGTATAGTGACCAGGATACCAAATGGAGATTAAACAATGTGTTTTAAGGCAGGGTGGACCCCATGGTGCTATGATAGGATTATATCACCTTCAGGCATAGTATGTTGCCGTGGGGGCAGGAAGAGGTGAGAAGTTTCCCCCGTTGCAAACCAAAGGGGTTGTGTGTGTGTGTGTGTGTGTGTGTGTGTGTGTGGGTGTGTGGGTGTGTGTGTGAGAGTGTGTGTGTGGGTGTGTGTGTGTGTAGAGAGCACATATTGCAACATATATGGTAACTGTTATTTCCTAAACTTCATAATATTTATGATATCACCACATCGTTCACCATGAAATATGGATACAAATGACACCAAACATGCCCTGAGGAATACTGTAATTAAACACAGTTTAGATGAGCAGTTTTAGTTCACCTGGTATCTCTGAAACACATTCCTGATCATTTTAACCTTAATCACATTACTGCCACAATTTTATAAATCTACTACAATATACAGTATATGCTGAATAATGGTTAATAAATATCATTACATTATCCATATGTGCCCATTGAAAGACCACTGAGTTGGTCCCCCATTGCAATTATAATAACCTCCATTCTTCTGGAAAGGCTTTCCACTAGATTTTTTAGCATGGCTCTGAGGATTTGTGCCCATTCAGTGACAAGAGCGTAAGTAATGTGGAGTCCTGGGGTGCAGTCGGTGTTCCAGTTCATCCCAAAGGTGTAGGGTTAGTATTATTGTATTACTGTATTATTACAGTAATAATAAAACCACCATGCTGAAAAAACCCCCTGATAGAAATCATTACAGAAATTCTAATGGTTTCCACTACAAATACAAATATTAAAACCATCACCATTACCATTATTGGTCCTTAATGGTATCCATTGAACATAACATGCCACTAATAGAAGGCAACAAATTACCAGTAGAGATCCACAGGGACCATTACAGTTTCCATTAAAACCAATACAATTCCCATTATAACCATTAAAATTCTATTAATGTTTCTATTGTTTTTTTTTTTTTTTTTTTTTCCCAGCAGGGCAAGAGACATCTTTTCTAGAGACATCAAGAGACATCTTATCATGTTAACCCCAAGCAAATTCAAAACTTTAAAAAATTTAAACATCAATAAAAACAACACAGTAGTAAAAAAAAAAAAAAAAAAAAAAAAACTATGTAACGTCACATGTAGGCTAAATAATTCAAATATACGAAATTCATATTCTTAATATATTTTTCGTCAGCTTCCAAGCTCCATAATGTCTGCTCTTTTACACAATTTTTAAGAATGTGGTTAACAGTTTCTTAATTTTATTTTATAATTCCCCCTCCCCAACTTTGACGGTTGATTTCTCTTTTTTTCTTATTGTTATGCATGTGTGCGCGCGCGCCCCCTCCCTCTCCAGCTCTCGCTCTGGCTCCTCCCACCCGCATGGGAAACGCGCATGAGCCACTTGCAGCACAGAGAGTGTAGTGCTCAGGCAAGACAAAGATGGTAGCGATGGCGGGGGAAGCAGTGTGATATGCTGGGGCAGTTTAGTGGCACACGGACACGAGTAACAGCGCTCCAAACACCGGCGATTAGGCACCATGGACGGCATGTCAGAGTAGGCGATTGAGCTTGAAACCACTTAACGTTAAACCAGAGCGCTTCGTCCGCGACAGGACGGCCATCTTTCTGCTGAAGGAGACGGAGGGGAAAAGAAAATCCATTTCACCGGGAGCATGGCTGCGCACGGCAACCAGGTAGCGACTTGCCAAATGCACTCACTCAAGTGTCAGGGAAAAAATGTCTTGGGCATAAAGTTAACGTGTTGTTCCGATGTATTAGGACGCTTCCTTGTGAAACCCGGTTGTGTCCGGTATGTTATTGTGATTAAGAAATGTGAAATCCTTGAATTTGAATTAGTTCCTTCCCCCCTCTCATTGAAACACTTCAGCGTGGTGGTGCAGGCCTACAAGCCTGGTTTATTCCGTTTGTTATTATAATTCACTGAAATTAAGTCGCACCGTCACGCAGACTTTGTGTACAAAAGTTTTGCATGTCTTAAAACCTTAAATACTAATATTTCCTGTAAGGGGGGATATTTTATAAACTATGGGGATACCGAGCTCGTGAGGGCGTGTGCGTGCGTGTGTGAGGCAGCAGGCCTGCTCATGCGCGTGAGCACATTTTATTAACGGTCGCTAGCGCAGATAAAGCTAGCAAGCTAACCGTGGTTAGCTAACTAGAGCTAGCCCGAGTTTCTAATCACTGCTAATTTTGTGAATATACGACATGACCTGTAACGACATGATTAAATTGGAAAGGAGCATTTAATCTTAGGAGCTGTTAAGATTTGTAACGGACTTGTTCAGATTTTAGCCGCCGTGTGACTAGCTAGCTAATGACTTGACACTGTTTCGGGCCTGTTGATTTAAGGGGGGGGGGCGGGATTATTTCCCTTCTTTCCTTTTCATTCAAAGTAAAAAAAAAAAAAACAATTGTTTTATTATGGGCACATCTATTATTTTATTTTTTTTTTATTTATTCATTTTTAAAAAAAGTTTTAAAAGATTTTATCCTGCGAGTTAGCTTCGTACTGACGCTAGTGGGCTAAACATGCTCTCTTGTTTCATAAGGAATTAGACAAGCTCTCTTTAGTAACTTTATTACTATTAGACTTTCAGCTTCATTATTTTCCTTTAAAAAATGTCTAGCTGATAGCCTAACAAACCCTGCATAACTTTTCGTGTCACGCGTTTGTCAAACGTATACTTATTTTCCTAAGTTTTTCTGTGGGTCACCACAGAAGTATTTCACATGGTGCTTTTGCATAATTGCATCATTCAGTGTAATTCTCTTATTGTAATCATCTCTCAGTCTAGACGAAATTAATTTTATTTAAACTGTATTCCCCCCAAAATTGACAAAAGTTTAGTCGATGTCCGATTTAAACTGTGACTGAAGTCGGTGTCTGAACCTTTTGCACTCTGTTCCTTGTTCACCAATATAATACTCTTATCTAGTGGGGAAAAAACAAAAAATTTGTAGTTCTTCACTTATAGGTAAAACACGTCACAATTTTTTGATGACTCATCCTGTACTAGTCTTGTGTTTGTCCAATACTCTCTCTAGAATATATTTGTCCCACCCCCAGGGGCGGTTCTTGCTCTACAATATCAGTTTGTTAGCAGTGAAATGGTTCAACGGTGCGTTTTTCAGCGTACACACACACACACACACACACACACACACACACACACACACACACAACAGCGTCTCTTTTTCCATCCATCGCTTGGTGGAGGTTAAAAGTTTGGAGTTTCGTCACCATCGGCGACTACCAAGAGTCGACCTTGTCTCAAACACGCATAGTGTAACGTCGAAAACACGCCACATCTCATTGTCTCCGTATTCTCCATATTTAGCTAGCCCTCTAAGCTACTGTCAGGTTTGTTTAGATTGGACGGGGGTGTGGCATGGCATATCTCGAACGCTATTGGCTGTTGTGCACATAAACTCAAGCACTTGTAGCAACGCCTCCACTCCGACTTCGTGTTTCAAAGGGAAAATACGTCGACACGCGGAATGAAATCGCTGGAAATTGGTCTTTGGAAATTCATCACACGAGTTAGAGGTGTGGCTTATTTGATTGGCAAGCCATAGGAGTGACAGAGATTAATCAGTAAAGCAGCCAGCAAACATTATCTTGCTTTTAGTCAGTTTTGCTTCTAAGCACCCGACAAGAAACACAACCTGGATCTGTAACGTAACATTGACATAGCATTTTCACGTCTCTTAGGTTTACCGTTTAGCTCAGAGATGCCGTTTAGGGCGATAAAGATTCCTTGCGATTCAACTTTGTGTAAACGGTAGCGTCTGCTCTGCCCCAGTGAACGCCAGAAATGCTCGCAGGGTGTCACATACCTCGGCCCTGTCGTGAGCTGGTTGAGGTTATGTATCTATTAATGGTTGCATGATGGTTTCATTTGGCAGAACTTTTTTTTTTTTTCCCCCCCCCTGTCGGAGATGGAGCAATGCCAAACTTTTTCAGTGTGTCATAAGAGGGAGAGGTGGGTTCACTGTGGGGTCCTGGGGGGGGGGGGGGGGCACACAAAATGAGCTGAAAAAGGGAAGGGTAACACGTCTGATGAGTGTGCTAACAGTGCTGCATTGTTGTAATGAAGACTCGATAAGGCTGAATGTTTGTTTTGGTTCAATTAAACTTTGTCACAAAGCAGCTGTACAGGAATCTGGGTGCAGATTTCAATTCCTGATGAACAAGCCAGAGGTGACGGCAGTGAGGAAAAACACGGTGAAGCAACAACTACTTTTAAATCAGTTCTCTGCAAATTAGGTATGTCCTTGTAGAAATCCAGATGGTTCCTCGGAACAATCCTGTGGCATGTGGGGTCTGACGTGTCTTCAGTTCCCCGCTCACAACTTGCAGTTAGTTCCGGTTTCCTATTTGTTATCGTGTCGTTATACGACCTCATGAAAAGTGTACAGAAGTAAAATAAAGCTCGGATAGAAAGTAGCAGAGATCGTCAGTGCCTCTTTTCAGAGTACGCAGGTAGTACAGTTAACTTTGCTTTGCTAGTCAAATCTGACAACGAAACTAGTGCGTAGCCGAGCATGTAACATGTAAATCAAAAATTTTTTAAACAAAAACGTTGTGTAAATCCTAAAACAAAACAAAAAAAAAATCGCTAGACAGGCCACGCCCACAAGTGACAACTGTAGCGGTTGCCCAAACGAGACAAACTACACGCTACGTGAATGACGTGTTGCTGACGTGTAACTTTTTAAATGGATATCAAACAACTGCACACACAACACGGGTTTATATGTTTAACAAAGATTTTTTATTTTTTTTTTGGATGTGTGCAACAATTATTGGCACCCTTTTAGTCAGTACTAGGTGCTTACCTCCCTTTGCCAAGATAACAGCTCTGAGTCTTCTCCTATAATGCCTGATGAGGTTGGAGAATACATGGAAAGGGATCTGAGACCATTCCTCCATACAGAATCTCTCCAGATCCTTCAAATTTCGAGGTCCACGCTGGTGGACTCTCCTCTTCAGTTCACCCCACAGGTTTTCTATGGGTTTCAAGTCAGGGGACTGGGATGGCCATGGCAGGATCTCAAAACCACCTCTGCTGTTTATTGCCAAATATTTTGGTTTCATCTGACCATAGACCCCGATCCCATTTGAAGTTCCAGTAGTGTCTGGCAAACTGAAGACGCTTGAGTTTGTTTTTGGATGAGAGTAGAGGCTTTTTTCTTGAAACCCTTCCAAACAACTTGTGGTGATGTAGGTGACTTCAGATTGTAGTTTTGGAGACTTTCTGACCCCAAGACGCAACTAACTTCTGCAATTCTCCAGCTCTGATCCTTGGAGATTTTTTGGCCACTCGAACCATCCTCTTCACAGTGCGTTGAGACAATATAGACACACGTCACACTTCCAGGTTGATTCATAACATTTCCAGTCCACTGGAACTTCTTAATTATTGCCCTGATGGTGGAAATGGGCATTTTCAACGCTTGTGCTATTTTCTTATAGCCACTTCCCATTTTGTGAAGCTCAACAACCTTTTGCTGCACATCACAGCTTTATTCCTTGGTCTTACCCATTGTTATGAATGACTAAGGGAATTTGGCCTATGTGTTACCTCATATTTATACCCCTGTGAAACAGGAAGTCATGGTTGAACAATTTCCTGTTCCTAGTCACCCAGGTGTAATACAAAATGTAAAATATCAATGGGAATATACTTCAAATATATTTTTCTCATATGAATTCATAGGGGTGCCGATAATTGTTGCACATCTATGTTTAACAAAGATTTTTTTGGATAAACCTGTATTTTGTTTGCAATTATTTGAAATCCATGAGATTTATTTATTATTTATTTATTATGACAGATAAAACGCTTAAACAGTAGACAGTTTTTCACAGCCTTCTTTGCTCATATTTACCAAGGAGGCCAACATTAGCGAAGGGCGCTGTAGCTTTATTTTTTAAATATAATTTATATGAGCAGGCTAATGTTTTGCTATAAACGGGACGTAAACACGTTTCCATAACCAGAAACAACGTAATTACCGTTTAGCGGTTTTGGTATTGCCTTCCTCTGACCAAAACATGTGCTTTCACCTATTACCACTTCCTGTTTGCTTCTCTTCCCTCTCCGAGATATATCTTGTGCACTTTTCAGGCCACAAGCTTCAGGATCTCGATGGGTGCTCGAATCTGATTGGTTCCCAGCACATTTTCATGTGCTGGTTTTGAAAACTTTGACGCGAGTCAGCTTTTCAGACTAAGATACAGTCACCCGAGTGGGAACAAGTTCTGAAAGAGTTTTGTTTGGTGGGGAGTTAAAAATATATGCTGAGTTTGCGTAAATTTGCTGCGCTTGCGTTTAATTTGGTGTTTATTGTTTACATCTAGGGGGAAAAAAACCCCCCCAAAGAATCCGCCCTGTCAAATTTAGGATGTCTTATTCAGAAAGTCACGTTGAAGGCGATCTTTAAGTGTTTAAGACGAGTTTAAGACGATGACAATGAACATGCGAAGAGTTATTTAAAGTTTCTGCCTTGACTAGCAGTTTCTGTGGTCAGAATTAAGCCAATTAATTGCTACTTATTTAAGTACTTAATTGAATGAATAATGGTAAGTCGTGTATTTTTAATCAGTGCGATAAACGCTTTATTTAAAAAAGGAGAGACCTGTAGTGTCATTAATATCGAGCATCACGATACTAAAGTTGGTATTGGTATCGAAGTCAGAATTCTGGGATTGTCACAACCCCCCATGCTCCCTCACCATCTCAGGGAAAGTGGGTGATTCCTAGTAACGTTTATCGATTAAACATTTCAGAACACGAACGAGAGATTAAGCCCCGCCCACTTCGCTAAAGCATTAGGGGTGAGGCCACGGCTTTCGTGCTTTATCAGTTGTTGCCGTCTGAAAATCCAGTAACGGTTCCCAACGGTGCTCCCTGTCGGTCTAAGATAACTGTGTGTGTGAGTGTGTGTGTGTTCAACTCCAGATCTCATGCCGCAGAACTTTTGCGCGTCAGCATCATATGGAAATATGTGAATTTCTTTATCAAATCATTCGCCGGTACGGTTATGCAACTTTTTTTTTTTTTTTTTTTTTTTGGCGACGTTCCTAAACTCTGATTGCCCGAACGGTGTGAACTTTGTCCCCGGCCACGTCTGCGTCGTTCACGGTGTCGTCACCTCGGCATGTCAGAATAATACACATGGCCAATTTGTGTTAATCCTCTCTCCAAGCGAGCAGCGAGAGGGGAGCTTAGCGCGGTACGTGCGGCACGCCTGCAGAAAAGAAGCGAAGTGAAATTCTTTCTGTTGTGGGCCGTATTAGCGGCGTCGAGGCCGTCGGATTACAGCTTTACTCCGTTGTGCCGTTTTCAGCAGAGCTCCATCTGCGTCAGCTGCATTTTCTTTTCTCTCCCTTTTCACGCGCGTTGAATGCGAAGAGGCCGAGGGATTATCGTCGTGTTTGCAGAGCCCGTTTCACGTTTCTCTTCCAACCTGCTGAAGCTTTTTATTTATTATATATATATATATTTGTGTGTGTGTATATATACACACGTCTCTCAAGTTTATTTCAGAGAGAATGACTCCTGCCGTGCCCGTGTTCAGAAAATTTTCTCGCCGAGTAAATAACTCCCAGCGCCCGCCTCCTGGTGTGCACTCTGCGCTCGGGAGATTTTAGACTTAATGCCGGTTAGTGCAATCAGGATTAAGTTAATTTTAGCCCGTTGGATGAAAGCAGGTTAGCTGCAGACGAGCGGGATCACCAGATTTAGACGGGCCGAGGTCGGAGAGGCTCGGTTTTAGCAGTCGGTTTGGTTAACCTGTAGAGAGGAAGCTGTATTTCAGGGACAACCTTATTTCGGGGAAGTTTCCCCTGTGCTTCATTGAGTAGAGTTTTTAAGTTTCACGGATTAAAAGTTGATAAATTAAGCAAGCTTAGTGTGTAGGGGACGAGTGAGAGGTGAGGAAACGGTGAAGCCATTGGTTTAATTTTTTTTTTTTTTTCTTAGCAAAGATAATTCATAGTATGTAATGTAAGAAAAAACAATTTTAGTGATGCGGTTATTAAACAGTAGCCAAAAAACCCCCCAAACATGCAGATTTGTTCAAATGAAACAAAGATTTTAACAGCCAGTGAGTTTCCAGACTTCCAGTTCAGTTGGAGCTTCTGCTGTGTGTCGTCAATAAACGTAGCCAGGAACCGCCTGCTTTTACAGAACGGTGTTTGTTTGATGTGATGGATGACAAACCACAGACGTTTTTTTCTGTAGCCCCACAGCACCGACACATTTTACTCGTTTCCTCACTACTGACGGCTTCAAACAAGCTCCTCGACGTTGCGGTACAACTGGTGAAGTGTGAAAGGTGTTTTTGAGGCGGAGATTCGATCCGATCCGATCCGATCCCTGGTCCTCATGGTCTGGGGTCCGCTTGAACCCAACCGCTCTTGGCGCTGCATGCCGAGTGACGCGTTCCGTTGGATTTCAGGTTACTTCCTGTTTCTACTTTTGAGAAGCTGGGCCAAGAACTGTGATTATTGAGGTTGGTTCAACGTTTGCAGATGTTCCTGGGTCCATGCATTGTTTTTCACCACTTGATTGTTGGTACCACAGCAAAATAATGGGAAAAGAAACCAGCAAACCGATGAACCTGGGGCAAACGTGCGTGCCCAAACCTGCATGACCTTATAAAATTGTGCAATCGAGCCACAGTTCTGAAACGATTCTTCAATGTGAAAGCAAACATGAGATTATGAGCCACGCCTCCAAACGAGCCCAGAACCGGTCCTCGTGTTCATAAGGTCCGATGAAGTAAACTTCTTTTTAAAACTCTTTAAAAAAAAATCTCGTTCTGAAAAGCTCGTTGTGTCACAGCGCTCAAAAAGTGTCGGGAGCCAATCAGAGTGCAGCCTTAATGATCTGTGATCCCAATAAATCTGTGCCAAAGGTATTGAACGTAACTTTTCAAGAAACGAGCAAAAATATACAATGAGAGAAGCTGAAAACGGAAAATTTAAGATGGTCTTCAAATAAACAACATTCTTTAACAGTTTTCTAAGCTTCCATTTCGCTAATCACGGTTTATGAATGCGCTGCCAGAGTTTTCGTTTACGCCCCACAAGTTTACGTTCGCCGTTCTGGCACAGATCTCGCGTGTGGGCGGGGCTTGGCAGCGCTTTACCCTGGTTGGCTATTGAGCTTTGGATCGACAGCTCGAGTGTCGTTGAGGAGGAGGATCAGGATGATGACGACGACTACGAAGCTCCGTGCCGCTCCTGAGAGCTCATCTGGATTAAAATAGTCGTGTTGTTATTTTATTAATCGTATTAAATATTAATTAAGAACTAAAATGCTGACTCAGTAAGTAAGTCATATTTCCACTATAAAGTACAAACACTATAACTATACAGAGAACCGCATCCAGAACGCTCTCCAAAATGCGCGCCACCGAAGTCTCTACTTGCAGGTCAGGGGGGGCTGTCGATCCAAATCTCACTAGCCAATGAGAGTAAATCGCTGTTTAGCCCCGCCCACACGAGAGGAATGGCGAACGTAAACTTTCGGCGTGAAAACGAAAACTTTGGCAGCGCGTTCATGAACCACGATTAGTGAAAAGGAAGCTTAGAAAACTATTAAGTTACGTTCAATACCTTTGGGCACAAATCTAATCCCGTATAATGATCCTGAAGCTCACGGCCTGAAAAGTGTACAAAAGATGTGGCAGATTGAGATGAATGAAAACATTCACAGCACCCACGGTGCTCTCCGATGAGTCTGTTGTGGTGTAACTTATCATGGTTAAAAGGTTATCGTGCCTACATTTCCTAGACTAAATGTGGAATAAATGAAGTTTAAAAGATAAGAGTAACAGGGGTAATGTTTTGTCAGGTCTGTCAGAGTTAATAAAACAGCTGAGGTAAAGAAGAACAAAACAAAACACGTCTGTATCTGCAGGCCGGAGCACATCTGTGATTATTAAACATCCAGTTTAACAGGATTGAGCAACATGTGCGCGCACACACGCTGTTTTTACAGGAACAACCTGTTCATTTTTACCAAAATAGCATTAATGATTGCTAAATGTGTATTTTTTATAAACACAGTGTGAAAAACCACGGCGGCTTGCGAACTGCAACGTTTGGAAAAATGTAAACGTTTAGTAAAGTTAATATCATAATGTCGAGCGAAAATGGAGCCGCGGGCCGGAGCCGGGCGATACGATGATGTGATATTAATATCGTGATTTTTAAATTGATGTAAATACTATTAGCTTATTAATTTACTAATAAATCAAGTGCTTACTCATTTTGTCTGTCGGATAATGTGCACATCCATAGTTCATATTAAAGCCCTTAACTAGCTAGCTAAACATAATGTAAAACAAAACTGTTATACCAGCTAGTTATTTATTTATTTATTTACTTATTTATTTATTTATTTATTTAATTAATAATTTTTTGTTAGTGTGACCAAAACTCTAGAAAGCGAATTTATAATTGATCCAAACATGGGGCTGTTAAAACAAAGTAACAAATCTTAAACGTAGTACGAATATTCTGTATTAAAATGCGTACGTGATAAAATGACAGCGCTCACGCTTAGCGTCATCAGTTATCGTCACGTGTCATGGCTTTTATACCTAACTGCTTTGTTATTGGACATTTAAAACTATTATTTATTGATTTATTGATTTATTTTTAGAAACCCGAGATACGTTTCTATCACATTTGAATGATTGACCCCCATGTTCACGAAGCTCCGCCCCCAGGGTCTCCAGTGGCCCTTACAGTAAATTGTCTGACAGGAGGCGCATCCAAACACACACTTTCCAGACCGGAAATACGGGGGGGGGGGGGGGAAATGCCTATTGCACCTTTTAATCTTTCCAAGTAAAACACACACACCAAAGGTGCAAAAAAAACAGGTACTTTTCCACAACAGGACTTGTTATACACCGTGTGTGTGTGTGTGTGTGTGTGTGTGTGTGTGTGTGTGTGTGTGTGTGAGTGTGTGTGAGATATAAAACTGTGGTCTCGAGATCTGAAACACTGTAGACTCGAGCGACCTTTCAAGTTCTCTCACTCGCGTTGTTCCTCTGAGCGACGGCTGAAGCGACCGAGTCACTCGTCACGGACTCGTATCGCCGCTCTGATCCTACATGACTCATGGCTTTCAGGCTCGTCCTTTCACGCGAATTGAGAAATGACTTTGAGATCACCTTTACTCAAGCAGGTTTAATAAGAAGCATTCACTGTTTTTTTTTTTTTTTTTATTCCTCTTTAAAAGCAGACATGGAGCAGTGAATCACTGCGTAAACACGAAACTGCCTTTTATTAAAATGAAATCAGCATTTTATTAAAACTCTTTCCTGTGTCTGCCTACGTGGAGAAAAATCTGCTTTCTAAACACATTAACAGCGTTTAATTATTATACGATTCACCTTCGCGTCGAGACAGCGATTTATTTTTCTTTACCGAGTCATGATTTTACTGCCTCCACTAACCAATCTTCCTTTATTTACTCCCATTACGTCGTTATGCTTTGAAGTAGGGCTGGCCGATATATCGATATAATATAGATATCATGATAAATGATTACATGATACACTTCTCTGAAATATCGTTGGCATGGTGATGTATTTATTTATTTATTTTTTTGGTGCATTTTATTACTGTTTTCCGGACAGCTTGTCGGCCAAGTTATCTGTCGTGATGCACATTGTGTACCGTAGAAATGTCCTCAAGTATCGTGATATGATATTTTTGTCACATCGCCCAGCCCTGCTTGGTCGTCGCGGTTAGATTATTAAAATTTGAAAGTTACATTGAGTGTTGTAAATCTTTCTGTTTGTTTCCACAGTACATCTTCGGGGAGTTCAGCCCGGACGAGTTCAATCAGTTCTTTGTGACGCCTCGCTGTTTTGTTGAGGTAAAAAAAAAATGTCCTGAGATTTCTATGAGACTTTAAGATTATTTGTGACGTCAGAGCTAACTTTTATTCTTCAGCTGTCCTCGGTGTTGTCTGTGAAACGGCGGCCCCGTGCGTCCTGTGTCCTAAATGTACGTCTCGAGCAATCGAGTAGAAGTAACTAGAAAAATGGATTTGACACGTAGCTGGATAAAGAATTACTGAGCGCCGGATATGGCTTCATAATTTAACGCGTACAGGGATTTATGTCGGAATTGTTTCTCGTTTACTTGATTATCCAATCAGCCAATCATACGGCGGCAGCAGCATTGTGTGTAAAATCATGTGGACACGGATTAATAGACTTAGGTTAATGTTCACATCGAACTTCGGAAAGCTCTTGACCTGCTCAGCTCCGTATCTGCAAGATGTGCTACACTGCGCTGCTGCCACGTGATTGGCTGATTGGATAATTGCACGAATGAGCAGGTGTACAGGTGTACCCACTATTATAGCGGGTGTATATGTTGCAATATAAGGGCGACGTTGCATCGAACGCCGTTTTTCCTCGTAGTTTTCAATCAATCAATCAATCAATCTCGCTGAAGTGGTACTTGCCTTAAAAGATCATTACGAAAAAAACAACCTTGAGGATTATTAAATGCTTTTAAAACGCGGTTAAAACTTTTAGACAGTCGGACTGACGGTGAAAAGATTTTCAGAAAATCTCTGAGCTCGTCGTCCCTGACAAAAAAAAAGTATTCAATTTTACCGGTTGACACGGAAACCTGCCGTACCGCCACCGGACGGCTCTGACGTCTAACGGATATCACTTTTAATCGTTCACACGTGCCGAAGATACGCAAGAAAGTGTGAGCAGTGCTCACGTCGGCCATTTTTTGTCGCAGCCATAAATTAAAAGATATTAACTTCTTAAGAATGAAACTCCTCCTTCTTTGGTGTACGTGTTGTAAATGAGTATTTGATGCATTTCATAAAAAAACAAACAAACCGTATGATTTTTTTTTTCTTTGTTTCTGAACACACAGCTTCCCCCCTTCAACGAGAGAGCCTCCTGTGTCAGTCATAACTCAGGTAAGATCACTCAGGTCATTTACACCACGTTCAGGTGAATACCAGGCCTGTCACGACAATTACGTGATCGACTTATCGTACGATATATGGACGCGACCTCGATCGTTTTTTTCCCCTGACCTCGGTATCGCCCGTGCGTGTTCGTTTACATAAGGATGAACGTCACCGACATTTCAGCCGTTTGTGCTGCTTCTGTCCTCTCGTCTGATCTAGGGCCGTCGGATTAAAATGTCAAATATCCGTCGAATTTAAGATAAAAACGCACGTTCGAGTGCAAATCCTGTGCGCATTCGAGTGTAAGATGTGTAGCAGCACTAGCACCGATTTTACTTAAAACGTACTTTTGGGGGGGAAAAAAAAAAAATGACGCAAGATATTAACAGCGCATTTAACAATGTTTTTTTTTTTTTTTTTTTTGAAATAGAAAAATCTAGAAAGCGTTTCAGATGATCCGGTCGTAGTCAACAATGTGGGGGATCGAGGCGCTTAAGCTGAGCAGTGAATGATCAGCGGTAAACTGAAGCGCTTTATTAGCGGGTTAATTAACTCATCCAAACACATCCTATTAGATATCGCATTAGATTAATCGGACATTTACACAACATGAACCTAATAATCTGCACAAAATGACGCAAACGCACAAGCGGACATGAACGCAAGTAAGGCGCTAGGTAGAACGGGTATACGCCGTTTCCGTAACGACGCGCCAAAACACGGACAATGAATAACTAAAGCATTACGAATGAACACTATTATATTATGTTGTCTATTAAAAGTTCATCGCTCTATCGGTGGCACAGAATGGTCTTAAAATGACTACCATTTATTGCGATTATTTCCGGGACATTATATCGTCTGACAAAAGAAGTTGTCGTGACAGGCCTAGTGCTGCAAAACAAAAAAAAAGAAAAAGATGGGATGCACACTTCTCCATCTTGTTCCACAACCTTCAGAATTCGGGAGAAGTCCCTTCTTCATGCCTGGACTGTAATAGATATGAATAAACATGTCTTGTTTTTTTTTTTTTTGTGTTCATGTGTGATTTGAACCTGATCCTGCACCACAAAAATAAATAAATAAATAAATAAAATCGAGCAGTACTGATATATTGACCCTGATTTGTATTAATTATTCAGGAGGTTACTGCACTGTTGATGTGCCGTACATTACGGAATCAATGAGACGGCAGGTCTGCGGTGAGTTCTGGGTTCCACGCACGTCGCCTTTTTGTTCTTCTTGTGTTTCGCTGCAGAACCTCGATTTCTAAAACACACACACACACACACACACACACAGCTTTCTCAACTCTCCAACCCTTCCCTGTCATTTCTGCCTGCTGGATAATCTGTGAAGCTTTGCATGCTTTAAAAAAAGAAAACAAAAACGCCAGCAGGTTTCTCTCTGGCCTGAAAACGCGCTGCACAGCAGTTAACAGGCGGCTTCGGGTAATAATTAATTCCCCCCCCCCCCCCTTTATTATTATTATTTCTTTTTTAAACGATAATTACTCTTGGCCCTGTTCCTTCACTAATAACCCGGTTTGGACGAGAGCTGCATAACGGCGGTGTTCGAGGGACGAGATCTCTCCTCCTGTCCTGCTTATCTCTTAATGACTGTCCTTCGCTGCTGCCCTGGAATGAACCCTTTCAAATAAATACTAACAGGCGACATGGCAAATCATGGACACGACTGAAAGCTCTTCACGATTTAATGACTCTGTTAAAAATTTTTATTATTTTTTTTCTTCTCCCCCTGACTGCTTTTGGTGGCTTGCAGTTTTGTTGGTTATTGGTTAAATGTTGCGTTTGAGAATAATTAACACCGTTCTTGTTTTATTGCCAACTGTCTTCACTTACTGCTTCGGATTTTCACAGTGCAGCACAAACAGCCAGCTTTCAGTCTGATCTTGGGGTGATGGGGCAATAATAATCATATGAATGTTTTTTTTTTTTTTAAATTATACAGCGCCCTCCACTAATATCGGCCTCCTTGGTAAATATGAGCAAAGAAGGCTGTGAAAAATTGTCTTTATTGTTTAACCTTTTGATCTTTTGTTAAAGAAAAATTCACAAAAATACTCCGCTCTCATGGATATCAAACAATCGCAAACACGACACAGGTTTATCAAAAAAAAAAAATCTTTGTTAAATATAGATGAGGAAATTGTTCAACCATGACTTCCTGTTTCACAGGGGTATAAATATGAGGTAACACACAGGCCAAATTTCCTTAGTCATTCATAACAATGGTTAAGACCAAGGAATATAGCCGTGATGTGCGGCAAAAGGTTGTTGAGCTTCACAAAATGGGAAGTGTCTATAAGAAAATAGCACAAGCGTTGAAAATGCCCATTTCCACCATCGGGGCAATAATTAAGAAGTTCCCGTCAACTGGAAATGTTATGAATCAACCTGGAAGTGGACGTGTGTCTATATCGTCTCAACGCACTGTGAAGAGGATGATTCGAGTGGCCGTAAAATCTCCAAGGATCACAGCTGGAGAATTGCAGAAGTTAGTTACGTCTTTGGGTCACAAAGTCTCCAAAACTGCAATCCGAAGTCACCTACATCACCACAAGTTGTTTGGGAGGGTTTCAAGAAAAAAGCCTCTACTCTCATCCAAAAACAAACTCAAGAGTCTTCAGTTTGCCAGACACTACTGGAACTTCAAATGGGATCGGGTTCTATGGTCAGATGAAACCAAAATAGAGTTTTTTGGCAATAAACACCACACAGAGAGGTAGCCATATGGAAAAGTACCTCATGCCCACGGTTAAATATGGTGGTGGCTCTTTAATGTTTTGGGGCTGTTTTTTGCCAGAGGACCTGGACATTTTGTTAGGATACATGGCATCATGGACTCTATCAAATATCAACAGATATTAAATGAAAACCCGACTGCCTCTGCCAGAAAGCTTCAAATGGGCCGTGGTCGGATCTTCCAGCAGGACAATGATCCAAAACATACATCAAAATCTACACAGAAATGGTTTACTGACCACAAAATCAAGGTCCTGCCC
The DNA here is from genome assembly GCA_023630585.1 of Cranoglanis bouderius. Lineage (NCBI taxonomy): Eukaryota > Metazoa > Chordata > Actinopteri > Siluriformes > Cranoglanididae > Cranoglanis > Cranoglanis bouderius. Next base: position 2,202,498 of record CM042567.1, read on the forward strand.
TGGCCATCCCAGTCTCTTGACTTGAAACCCATAGAAAACCTGTGGGGTGAACTGAAGAGGAGAGTCCACCAGCGTGGACCTCGAAATTTGAAGGATCTGGAGAGATTCTGTATGGAGGAACGGTCTCAGATCCCTTGCCATGAATTCTCCAACCTCATAAGGCATTATAGGAGAAGACTCAGAGCTGTTATCTTGGCAAAGGGAGGTAAGCACCTAGTACTGACTAAAAGGGTGGCAATAATTGTTGCACACCTATATTTAACAAAGATATTTTTTTGGATAAACCTGTGTTGTGTTTGCAATTGTTTGATATCCATGAGAGCGGAGTATTTTTGTGAATTTTTTGAACAAAAGGTTAAACAAAGACAATTTTTCACAGCCTTCTTTATATTTAATTATATTCATATTTAAAAGGGTGCCAATATTAGACGAGGGCTCTGTATGTTGTGCACAGGGTATCTGTAAATCTTTAAAAAAAAACAATACTTTGAAATAAAATTTCCAAAAATGTGTTATTCCTCTTACACCACAACTATTTTCCAGTTACAATTTGAAATCTATTTTAAAAAGGGCACATTTTACTATGTCAATTTATATTTAATGTAACATGAAACAGATTAGTTCCTGTTTTCACTTGTTATAGCAGTCTCTCCCCCCCCCCCCTATTGAATTTAATAAGACCAAAAAAAAAAATGGTGTAAATACTTTATCTTCATTTAGCTAAAGTTCTTTCGTACTCTGATGAATTGTATCTTTATTACGTATAAATATTTAAAGTTAAATAAACGGGTAGTTCGGCATCTTTAACGCAAGATGAGACGCTTTTCGCTTAGAACGTTTTTAATTTCTCGACGTTCCGTTAAAAAGGTCTCAGACATTTAAATTGACCGTGGATACCCTGTGTACATAGTTAGCAAGGCTAAGAGGCAAGATGTTTTTGCTAGTGTTTATCAGGAATTAGTTCATCTTTGAAATCAAGGCAACCTTTTGTGCGCGTGTGTGTATGAACCGTCGTGTGCTAACGTGACCGTGTCGTCTGCAGGAGAGGACTACCAGCACATCGAGTTCGGTGTGGATGAGGTGATGAGTTCGGAGCCTGTGGTGGTGAAAGACTCCTTATACAAAGTGTCCAGCACTCTGAACCCTCAGGCTCCTGAGTTCATCCTGGGCTGCCAGCCGGCTCAGAAACCTCTTCCCACGGCTGCCGCGGTCTCCGGCGTCTCGCACGGGGCCGATTTCAACTCCGTGGACTGTGCTGACTCGGAGCCCTCGGCCCCGGACGGCCAGCAGGCCTGCTCCGATGTGGACGGCATCTCCGGCGGCCTGGGCCAGCGAGAGCGCAAGAAAAAGAAAAAACGACCTCCGGGATACTACAACTACCTGGAGGGCTGCGAGAGCGGCGGTGCTGTGGTGGACGGCGTGACCGGCACGGGGCTGGTGAACGGACATGGCCTCGGCACTCCAGCCCTGGCATCAGAGGACACCGGCACCGATCTGACCCCTTCCACTCTTTCTTCCACATCATCCACAGTTCAGCCTGGCCCTCCGACCAATCAGAGGACTTGTGACAGCCCTGATGAATCCTCTGTGGATTTGACGAGCGGAGCCGCCTCTTTGTTGGACGGTAATGCCGCGGCTTCCTCGTCCTCCTCCTCCTCTTCTTCTTCTTCTTCCTCTTCTTCCTCTTCCTCTTCCTCCCAGAGCGGTGGCCTTGCTAAAGGGGCCAGGACTGCAGAGCAGCACTCAGAACCCCCCGCTCTAGAGAGCCCCGAACTGCAGGGCAGTGATGGGAACGTCCCCTGCCCGACCTCCTCACCTTCTCCTCCACCTTCTGCTGCTGCGCTCACTGCAGATCCTGCTACTACTGACGAGGACGAGCGCCAGGCTAACGGGACGCCGGAGCAGTCGCCTGCCACCAGACTCGACATTTCCGATACTCAGGCAGGTGCTGCTCCGGTCCCGTCCCCCACGGACTCAGGGGTCCAAGCACCTTCTCTCTCTCCTGCCTGTGCACCCGTCCCCAACACCCCCAAATCCTGGGCTAGTCTCTTCCACAACTCCAAGCCTTTGCCTGGAGGTCCTCAGGCATACGTCGAGGTGAAGGCCGCAGCCGTCGCAGTGCCTGTGACTCCCACTACTGCCGCCGGGGAGCCCCAGAAACCGTGTGACGTCCAGGAGGGGCCCGTTCCTGTCTCTGAAGACCCCATGGCACCAAAGCTGGCAGGTACCGTATCTATAATGAAGCATTTATCGTCCAGAATTTCAGATGTTAAAAAACCTGTAAATTTTTTAATTTTTTTTTTTTTTAAATTAAACATCCAGCATCCACTTTAGTTAGCTTAGCTTACTCCACCTTCCTTGAAACTCTCTTTAACTTAAGAATAGGTCAGTTTGTGATTAAATTCATGTGATATAGAAACACAAATATTGCTCTGACTTTCTTATTAACCATACAGCTTCCTGCAGGTAGGTGTTTAAGCCACTAAAGGTGGCTATAACAGTGTATTGATTACGGTATACACAATACAGCAGGTACACAATTCATTTATATTTTTACATTTAAAGCATTAGCATGGTGGTACAGTGGGTTCCATCCTAATATTTTTGTCCGCGTGGGTTTCTTCCTACTTCCTAAAAACATGGCAGTAGGTGATGGACTGGGAATTGGTGTCCCATCCAGAGCTGTATTCGCACCTCACACCTAGTGTTCCTGGGCTAGACTGCGGATCCACTGCCCCTCTGACCAGGATAAAGCCCTTGCTGGTGAAAATGTATAAATGAATATAAACTTTATTATAAACGGAGTGAAAGTGATGAGACCGTCCGCTATGATGAATGAATGAATTTGGAGAAGAACCTAAGCCAATTCCATGTTTCATTGATTGTAATCAAGATGATTTTAAGAAATCCTACTGCAGTGTGCTGTGTTGTCCACAAGGTGGCAGCAGAAACTCATTCTGCTCTCATTACAAGGCTTTAAGAGCTTAGTCATGTTTTTTAAAAAAATTTTTTTATTAGAATATTTAAAAATGACATACAGTTCTGTTTCACCTAATACAATCTGGGATTAATGAAAGATGATGGCCGCTTTAGTGGTTTTGAAACAAGGTGAGACGGTGGTGCGGAGATCGGCGCCAAAGACCCACGCGGCAGAACCACGCCCCTTCGCCGCCGTCCCCTCCGTCGCCACTTTCGCTCGTCGAACACGGTGTACGAGGCTGAAGTGGCACCGTCGCAAATCTGCGGTTCTCGGATGCAGTCTGTTGTTTAGTCTATTGTCAGAGCATGCCTTTTTCTGGTGCTGTTATCCCGTCAGATCGCCGTCCTCCTGTCAGATCATCGTCCCCCCCCCCCTTGTACCAGTGTCAGAAACGATTAGCCACAAAAGTCTCATGGTGGGGGAAAAATTCCCCCAGAGCAATGAGTCTGGAGGAAAACTATTTTCAAATACTTCTAAACATTCTTCATCGATGTTATTTATCCTATTTACAGGCCACTCACTAATTTATTTTCCGCTGACTCATCATAAAAAAAGTGCAGCGTGTAAATATTTTGTCCCTTTTTTCCCAGTCTCGGTGGTACGAGACCGGTCCCTGTGCGCGCTGTGGGGTTTATTGTGATAGAAACACATGTTGGCAGTATTTTTTGTGACATTTATGAGCGTTAAGATCTCGGTGTTTCTTTTCCCCCCGTGCACAGTAATGGCTCTAAAAATCAAGTTCACTTAAACGTTAAAACAGTGATGTTTTCCATTCCAAAACATCCAGCTTGGATTAAAGCCAGGGGGCTTAAACTCTTGAGCCCCCCCCCCCCCCAAACCCCCGTGTCTTCCCCTGCTCTATGACACGGCTGCTTCATCACTTAAGAGCAGTCCATGTGGAAAAAGAAAGAAAGAAAGAAAAAAAAAAAGTAAAGCGAGATGCTGAATGATTTTCCGCCATGATGAAGCTGTTTTGCTCGAGCCTTACCTACGGCTTTGCCTTGATGGAACAACCTTACTCTTCGTACTCCGGATAATTTAGTGTCCAAACACTGTGTTCATTTCTAGCAGAACCTCTGCTCCTGACGGTCGGGACCCCGTAAGCAGGGAGGAGGGTTATTTATAGATCCCTGGTCGTGACGCCGGATAAGAGAATTTACATTCAGGCTGGGGATTCTTCATTCTTCAGCGTGTCTTTTAGCGTAAAGTTTTCCATTCCTAACACGGCCGCTGTAGCGTAGACGCCGACCTGAACACCACCAGTACTTCAGAATTGAACGTACGTGTAATATTTAGAGCAAGTTAAAAATGTATGCCATGCTTTGCTTAAGGATGAGACCCTTTGAAGTGTTTTGGCCCGAAGACTAAACAGTGGTAGTTAACATAGCTAGCTAACTAGCTCACAAAACATGTTGCGTTAAGTCCGTTCATAGAGACTAAGAGAAATGTTTTTATTAGTGGATTTTACAGGTACCGATAACCAAGTCAGGCAGTACCTGCCGATAACCGATTAATCAACCGCCGGTTTTTAAAATTGATAGTGAATGAAAATATAATAACGCAAAGTAACATATTGCTGAACTTTATTACAGAAATAAACAGTAGACTGTAACACTCCAAATAACGAATAAAAATAGACATCCAAAATGAATCAAAAAACACTTCAAATAACACAACAAAATTTGTCAGTGAATTTAAAAAAAATTTTTTTATTTCGCCTCTAGAGGCCGCTCTCGTACTGTATAATGACAGCGGACCCTTCTCGGTCGCTCCCGCAACGGATGCAGCCGGGAAAAACTGTCGGTGTGGATTGTTGCCGATGTTCCAGCAATCAGTTATCGGTGCCGATTAATCGGCAAAACCGGCCGACCTCTAGTCTTAATGATCATCATCTAATAAAGTTTTTTATGTAACATATCAAGTTGGAGCCATCGATAAATAACTAACAAGTCACTGGGCAGCGTTTCAGCTATGATGTGAGGTGTAAAGGATATAATTTGAGTCTTACTGGTGTCTTTATTTTCTGTGACTGTTTACTCTTGAGGTGCGTATAGTAAGCAGGAGTGTCGGGTTTTTAATTTTTAAAAAAAATTTGGCTCGGTTTCATCAGTGTTTCCACAAACTTGCGTGCTCCTGATTCTTGGGGGGGGGGGGGGGGGAAATCATTCTACCGTTAACTAGATCACACCTCTGCCAGTGCAGGAGGAGGCGGGCGTGTTGGTCACAGCAGGGAGGTACGTCGTGTCACCGTGAAACGTGTCGTTTAAACATAAACACCAAACGAAAACGTTTATTTCGTGAAAGCCAATAAGCTATAAGGTGAGTTCATGTTAAGAAAGTCCGTACCTGCGTGCTGTTTTAATTTAAAGATAATTTACAAACATTGTAACATTGACATGTCATAGATATGGTTGATTAATTTATATGAAGTTCTAGACTATTTTTTTCTGGCCCTGAAATTAGCTCCGCCCCCAGCCCTAACAGAGAGTTACTTTGCCTGTTTTCGATTGATTGATTGATCTATTTATTTATTTATTTACAAAAGCGTCTCATGCGGCATCCCAAAGTGGCCAGGGTGCGTTGGGGAGAGTGCTAACGTCGTCTTTTTCCTTCCATACCTTGATGGGTCAGAGATTTACCACGTTACCATGGGAGCCGTGTCTCTATGGCGGTCTCCCTTCCTAGGCGTGGCACAGCACGACATCGTCCTCCGTCTGTCTGCTCAAGCCTCACGCGTGTCCGTCGTGTGCGGCAGGTAGATGGTGGTGGGACATTTGGTTTTCGTTGAAAAATGTTTTTTCAACTTGAAGCAACAATTAGTTTGAATTTTGAGTTTTTATGAATCATTTGGTTGTTTTATTATCATTATTATTATTATTATTATTATTATTATTATTATTCATTTAAAAAAATTTCTGCACTAAGTTTTTTACGTCTTCTCTAAACGGGAAACCAGAATGCGTTCCAAATTTTTTTGTTTTAATTACATTTTTTATATTTATATATATAAATAACACTTTCTCTAACGTGATTGGTTCCCATTCAGTTTGTTTTGCAAAGCGAGTTCTCAACAACAACAACAACAACAACAACAAAAACGTGAAAAGTGTTGCATTTTGTCTGATTGTGGCCTTCATTCAGTTATGTAACTTTGCCTTAAGGGTCTCTTAAAAACATTAACGTTTAGAATGTAGCCATAATAAACCATCAGTAATTGTTTTTCGGTGGTATTTAAATTTATGTGTCGACTGTTTGTTTATTCAATCCATGTCTTAAAAATGCAACATAAATTAGCAAAAAATGTAATTACAGCACATTCCTAAATGTTCATTAAGATTTGCATTGTGGCCTTTCTTTTTTTTTTTGCTCAGTGATGGTGTGAATGTTGTGTAAGGTAGGTGTTGAATGTTGAGCTTATTTAACCCCCCTCCCCCCCCCAAAAAAAAACAACCACCATCAGTTAACAGCAGTGTTTATTACTTTGCAGAAAGCAATAAGATGTGTCGGTGTTTGTTTTCTCTGATTACGCGCACGTGGTGACGAGTCAGCGAATTTTTATGACAGATTCTGGAAATGAAGCAATCTTTTTAAGTGACGGTGCACAATATAAAATACACATATGAGCCTTTAAAAATGAGTTTGATATTAAAAAAAAGGGAAAAAATGTGTAAAAAGATATCGCGATATCTCAGGAAAAGTGTATTGACATCATTTATTGATGTTAAATTGTTGTATTTTCCAGCTATCTTCCTTAGTACCGATCGTATGATCGATTAATTCATTTTATCAATTAACATAAAACATTCCATGTGAAACTTTTTATTTACACTTGTTTATGGATTTGATACTGTTTTAAAAATGTCAGTTTCTTTTATGTCTCGTCAGAACTTATCGACAATGTGAAATTGATCCACAAGCCCGTGTCTTTGCAACCCAGAGGACTGATCAACAGGGGAAACTGGTGCTACATCAACGCCGTATCCTTTCACCTTGTGACATGTCTGTTCACACACTGTGTTTTTGTGCTTGTTCTTGTCCTGCTGTGTTCTTCTCATGGTCACATTTTCCTTGACTCTAAGTGTCAGACACTGCAGGCGCTGATCGCGTGCCCGCCCATGTACCACCTGATGAAGTCGATTCCCATCTTCGGTGAAACGCAAAGACCCTGCACCTCCACGCCCATGATGGACAACTTGTGAGTTCAGTTTTTGTCTTGTGTTCAGCTGTTGGGTTTATTAGAGAGGTTTCAGAAACGAAGGACGTCTCAAATCCTCCAAATTCGTTTATAGTAGACCTCGAACAACGCATTCTGAATTCTGTTAACGATAAGTAATTCGATTTTAAAACTAAAGCCGTTTCCCCGGAGCAATAAAACTGTCCAGGTGAGTCGGACACGTGGAAACCTTACACGGGGAGTCCTGCTTACGCTGTTCAGTGGAAACGATCGAGGCTGCCGACTTTGGCGTAGTCCGTGTAGGAACGTCACGCGTCAACATCGCAGTACAATGCTACGAGTTATGACTCGAAGCAAGGACACGCCAAATAAGAGTCGTACGTTTTCTCCACCGCAATTCAAACAGCAATCCGCAATGATTGACAGCTATGCAGTTGTATTAACTGACCCCACGGAAGCCCCGCCCCCTTCTCACCGTCTCGCATTCGTGACACTTCAGCCGGTCGTTTCATCTCGACTTCGATTTTCCCGCATGACGTTCTGGCTTGGAAAATGTTTAGCTAACATTTAAACACGTGTATAACTTAACATCAGTCAAGCAGAAATGTTTTGGTTAAGAATGGTACTTGAGAAATGGTACTTTTATTGAAATTCGGAACATTTTAAATAGTCCCAAGTCGGATCGATCATGTTAGGAATCATTTTAATCATCATAATAATAATTAGAATCCGATCACGTCGGGGACAGTTGGTTTGAGCAGCAGATCGGCAGTGGGAAAAGTCGTCCACGTGGAAACGATTCACGTTTCTTATGAGAGACGCTCGATATGCGATGAGCAGCGATGGCAGCAATAAATATTATTATTCTTATTATTATTGCTTAATTTATTTTTGCAACTGGAAACGTTTACATATAAAGACCATTTATTTCTTTTGTTAGGGTTATACTTTATATATACACCGTGGTCTGTCCGAATACTCGATTCTGATTTCTGATTGGCTGGAAGGTGTGCGTTAGAACCGTATTTACCGCAGGTAGTCCCAGTCAGTTTGGTCACCGTTCTAACTGAACGCGCTGCCTGTAATCAACTGTAACCATAGTAACATAAATTACAGTTGCATACAGAGCGAGACAGCTATTGTAGACATTTTGTAATTAATTATTGTGTCCTAATTTTTGCGTGCGGCACGGACGATTCGCAAACTCCCTCTCTCTCTCTCTCTCTCTCTCTCTCTCTCTCTCTCTCTCTCTAATAACTATTTATTATTCATTCAAGTAAATGTAATCTTATCACACTACTTCATCTCTGTGTATGGTCAAGAGAGGGCAGAATTCTAGATCTTACTACCCGTGTATAAAATAAATAACGGAAATGACCTGTTTTTATCCTTTCGGTCAAATCCTGCACTGCAAAAACATCAACGACGGCTTTAACATGTCAATGCTGGCGAGTGACCACGGTATAAAGCGGGTTGATCCTCGGCTAGGTGTGCGTTCTTTGTTTCTAGGTGGTTCTTTGCCTCCATATCGTGCAGTAAAATCGTGTAATTTACAATGTAAGTGATTTTTTTATTTTATTTTTTTTTGAGTGAAAGAGTTTAAGTTTAAAAAGTTTCAAAGGGAACGGTATCGTGGGGCTCATCGGTATTAGGCGATACTCGAGGTTTAAGTACGATATCGTGTTGTCTGTAATGATTAGTAAAAGGACTTGAATGCAAGTCCTTTTACTAACGTATCTCAGATCTATCTAGTATCTCATGTAACGTATCTCAGACATGTTTTTTCTTTCAGTCGTCTTTTCCTGTCTGGAGTTAAAATATTAAGTTAGAACTTAACAGCTTTCACAGAATAACATCTTAAGGCCTGTGTTCCAGTTTCAGTTTGGATGTCAATTATGGGAACAGAAAAGGTTTCACAGCGGTAAAGTTTTTGTTCTTTCCCCTTTAATACGGGTTTGTGTTAATTGTGAGCGTTGTGTCGCCGCAGTGCTCGGCTTGTGAACGAGTTCAACAACATGCCCGTTCCCTCAAAGGCCAAACAGCAAGGTGAGTGAGTCTCTCTCTCTCTCTCTCTCTCTCTCTCTCTTACACTCTCTCTCTCTCTCTCACACACACACACACACGGGTCGCTCTGTTCTACACAATCTTCTGTGGGTTTTTTTTATTTAATTTTTATTATTATTTTTTTTTGCATGAGGTTGATTAATTTGTTTGTTCTGTGCAGCTGCAGGAGAGAAGATGATAAAAGATATCAGACAAGGTGTTCCCCTTGAGCCTACGTATATCTACAAACTCCTCATGCTCATTAAATCCAGCCTCTCAGAGAAGGTAAGGGATTTCTTCACTGGCACGCGGTCGGTTTGCGGTTACAGCTAGAACAAAAACACGGCTTGTTCAGTGAGAGAGTTAGCGACCGAGTCGTCGCTTTCTCCCGTTAGTGAACCACGTGTGCTCGAGTACCTCCTGTAACGCGATGTAAAGAGTTGTTGAGTCGGCAATGCGGTTATCTGCGGGTTCACTGTGTGTCGTTTTTTTTCTTCTTCTCCTCCCCCCCCCCCCCCCCCCGTCAGGGTCGTCAGGAGGACGCCGAGGAGTATCTGGGCTTCACGCTGAACGGACTGCACGAGGAGATGGTGGCACTCAAGAAGCTCATCTCTCCCCCGGAAGAGAGTGTGTTCACGTTTCCTTCTTTTAAATTCACAGCACAGTCACTTCAGTCTGTTTATTTGTACAGTTCTGTTATTTTATAACAGGTTTATTACTTAACCACAAAAAAATACAATTTCGGTAAAGTAATTTAGACTCACGAACAGGGATTGGAAACATTATGAGGAATGGAAAACAAATGTTTTGATAGTTTGGTGAGATGATAAATAAGTACTTTACTAAAACAAATACTATTTATTTATTTATTTATTTATTTAATTAATTGTCTGGGAATGTGTAACTTTTTCCAAGACACGATACGCTTTGGTCTTTTAGCTTTTGGACTATATAAAATATAAATTCATAATTTAGTCAGCAACTAAACCAATACTATCTATTTTTGTGTGTTTGTGGGAATGGAACATCCAACTATTCCCAGGACACACTTTGGACTAAAGCTTTTGGACTCAAAATTGATAGATAAATACATTTATTGATTTAAAAAAAAAAAAAAAAAAAATATATATATATATATATATATATATTTAAAATTTTAAGATAAAATGTATATTTTTTTGTAATAAATTGGACAAGGAACATGTGGCTCTTTCCAAGACACAAGACACCCTTTGGCTTAAAGCTCTTGGACACAAAATAGATAGTTTTGCCAAAAAATTACATTTATTTATAAAAAATTACAAACCGAGATGGACTGTGTATCTATTCCCAGGACACAATTTGGCCTAAAGCTCTTGGATGCAAAATTTTGGAAGGGGGGGGAAAAAAAAGTAAACATTCAACCTTTAACGATCATCCAAAACATGTTTTTACACTTTACGTCATGTTTACTTAGTTTTTTTCCCCCCGGCAACAGCTACGAGACTAATGTAGCTAATGGGTACAGAAAGCTTGCAACCTCCACTTTAGAAGCCACATGTCAAAACCATCATTTTAAGATTGACATGAGGTTCGTGTGATACTAAACTGGAGACTTTCTTTACTTGTTATCTATGTTAGAAACTTCAGACACCAGTTGTTTTTTTTTCCACTTGGATAAACTGTTGTTTTAGCTGCCAGTTTAATTAGCTTGTTTATGTGCAGAAGCGTCCACACCGAACGGGCCGGGTTCCCACAAGGGCGCTCAGGAACCCACAAACAAGGGGGAGGGCGAGGAAGAGGAGGGCAGCGAGGACGAGTGGGAGCAGGTGGGACCCAGGAACAAGACCTCCATCACCCGGCAAGCAGATTTCACTCGCACCCCCATCACCGACATATTCGGAGGGCACATCAGGTAGGAAATGATCACGACTTCGTAGATTTCTGTCACTGAAAAAAACAAACCACGTCTGAATGTTTAAGATTCCAAGATTCCTTTGAAACATGACTTTGCTAAATGTTTTGACCCAATAAAAGGGACTTTATTTTAGCATCTTTTTATTATGTATCAATTTTACAAAAATGAACAAAACTATGCATGTAAAAATGTAAATTTTCAACAGACCCTGAGCAAATAGTGCACCACATTATGTTGTACCCTATGTAGTGAGCGCTCTGTGGTGATTAGGAAGCCATTTTGGATTTGGACACGATGCTAAATTTTATTTTCGTGTGAAGTCTAGTGAAGAAATGTCACTCTTTAAAGGAATTAACACACCTCTATCACACCGTTGACTAGAGCTGATATATCAGTATCGTAACCAATAAGATCACAGAACACTCGGGGGGGGGAAAATGTAACGTTAGCAATTTGTTAAACATGTATATAATATAATATAGTATAAGATAAGAAGAGTAAAAATGTTTCAAGTGAAATCACATTTACTTATTTATTTATATCGTTCAGCCCTAGTGTAGACGTTTTCCAAAGCAAGCCTTTGTCACGTACAAATACAACACGGAACATTTTCCTCGCATATCTAAGCTTGTTAGAAACTCGGAGTCAAAGCGATCAGCCGATTCACCGAAGGGGAAAGGACGTGACGTGCGTGATTCATGCCCAGTTTATTTATTTTTTGACTTTGACCTATGAATTTCTGAAACTGGTGCTGCGTCCCAATCCGCCTACTTCTACTATACGCTAAAAGTATGTCCTCGTTTTGTAAAGGACAGAGTACATACTTTCGTGTGTATAGCAAAAGAGTATGCAAATACTGGGACATACTGACACGTCATGTAACGGACGAGAACGTTGCGTAGTTACCCATACTGACACTTTAAAAAAAAAAAATTTTTTTTTCTTGTCCAAACTGTGGAAAATCTGAAGTTTTGTACGTTGCGATGCATCTAAGCGTTCAGTCTTTTCCCTCTTCCAGCGCTCAATTTGGTGGTGGATCACGGATCATCCGTGTTCACCAATCGACCTTCTGCTCTTTTCCATGAGCGTATTTTTCCTCGCCACGGGTTAAACCCGAACTCTTCTCCGTGCTGGTTCTGCTCAGTGTTTAATAGGGTGTGTGTATGTGTGGTAGATCTGGCTCTCTGTGCACGGCCTGGCTGCTTCTCCAGCTGTGCTTATGAAAAGCAAAACCCGTCTGAGCCAAAAGGCTTACACGAACCCCGTCTCACATCGTGTGTGTGAGGTTACAGCTTGGCATCATTCATGACTAAATTTGGAGACAAATTGCCCGAAGAGGTGATGTTTGGGTAACCGGGTTATGAACTGAATTCATTATATAAGAGAACGGCCTTGAAAGCCTTTGAAAGTCTTAACTAATGTAATGTATTTGCCTAGTTCTCATATTCCTGGAAAAAATAGTACACCCTCCCCCCATACCACCCCCCTTTAAAAAATATTTTTATTTTATTTTTTAAATCTAGCCTTTTATGTATTTTAGATTTCACTTGGTTTGAGCTCTCCAGACAGATGCTTTGGGCATTTGCAGAAAACAGGAGAGATGCATGTTTTGTATTTTAAAAGAAATATTTCAAGTCTTTCACAAGGCCCTGCATGAAATAACCCACTTTTTTTTGTTTTTAAGGCTCTCAGCATAGAATTTCAGGTGCCAATATTTCTGGAATTATATTAAAAATATATATAAACTAGTGAAAGTTACCGGCTTGAAGACGGTCCCTCCAGGATTTCGCGATTGCAGAAATTAACGCACAATCGATCAAACGCAGCGATAATTTTTCAAAATTACCGCAGATTTTCCGCAGATTTGGGCCAAGACGTGTCACGTGAAGTCATCACAGCGCACGTTCGGCCAAAGCCCTCTTAGATTCACGTGCGTCGAACACGAGTACAGCTGAAAGGTCTCGTTTACCGACAAACTTCACTGCGAAAAACAATTTCATGCGATTCAAGTAGTTTTCCGCCAAAATCCCACCCCCCACAAAACTGTGTGAAATCCCATCCGGGATTGATTGTGGATGTGACGTGATTACGCAGGCATGTTGTGAAGGTAATGATTTTGCAGAATCCTAGAAAACCGTTGTCTTGGCACCTTTTAAAACAAAAGATTAGGCTACTGATGTGAACTGATAATATTTTACCAAAGCATCAAGCTCATCGTTTACCTTCAACAAATTAAATTACCTGTTTAAAGGTGTACTGGGTAAGATTTGTTTTGTTTCTTCTTTCCTTTGATATTAAGTCTCCATTACCCTCGTATGTTTGCAAAGCTCTGGGGTTCCATAGAATGTCTATAAAATGGCTGACAGGAGGCCCATCCAAACACAAACGAGCATTCTGGACCGAAAGTCGGTTTTCCAAACGGGCTTAAAGCTATTGCACCTTTTAAAAACTGAGTAAAGATGACAATTCTTCACAAACACTGAAGACCACAGTCACACACCAGTCCGACTGAAAGCTTCCTGATACTAGAACGAGCATCCTGGACGTTGACCAAACGCCGAGTTGTATAAATGACTGTGAAAAAATTTTTTAAATCCTAAAGGACACACAATCTGTTTTTCCTCCTGTCATAGCACAGCGCTCTTGAAGCAAACCAGAGACGGCTTATGAATAAAGATAACGCGGCGCTCTCGCGAAAACACGAAACAGCTGTCGTGCACGGTCATGGGTGTGTTCTTGTTTGTCTACATGATTTGCGCGTGTGTGTGTGTGTGTGTGTGTGTGTATAGATCGGTGGTGTACCAGCAGAGCTCGAAAGAGTCGGCTACGCTCCAGCCGTTCTTCACCCTGCAGCTGGACATCCAGTCGGAGAAGATCCGCACGGTGCAGGAGGCGCTGGAGGCCATGGTGGCTCGCGAGTCTGTCCAGGGCTACACCACTAAAACCAAGCAGGAGGTATGTGACCACTGTTCAATTCTCAAATCCGATTGGTCAAAAGGTGTTGATTTAATTTGCATTATAATAGCAGCTCATTCAAAGGGACGTGTATGGCGGACCCTCCGCTATTAATAAAGAGATTTAAAAAAAATGTGTTATTAACAGTCAGAGGTGAAGCTGTAACGCTACGTTTTCTGACATCTTCAGGACATTATATTGTTCATAAATTAAAAAAAAAAAAGAAAATCCATTACGAGATCCGTTACACACTTCAACGTTTCCACTTTCAGGCCATGTTCGGAGTAAACATGTTACACACAAACACTGCGTGTTTAGTTTGGCCGCAGTGGCCAGTGTGTGATGGATCACCTATCCTCTAACCTCCAAAACACACCACTGTTGTATACATGCGGTCTGCACGGCCCCGTTTGTAATTTTATGGACTCTTGGTTGGTTCCTGTTTAAGCACTTGAGACCCCAAACAAAAAAACGAAGCTCCGCAAACACATTAAACTCTGTCTGTTAAACGTCTCGAATGCTGATGAAGAGGAACATCTGTTGCACATGTGTACTTCTCTTCAGTCAGCAGTCTTTGTGTTCCTGCCATCTACTCGGGACACAGTTTGTGGGTGTGTGACTAATAGCAAGCGGAGTGTTGATGACCGTTTGTTCAGCCTTGTTTATCAGCACTGTGTGTACCTTGAGAAATGAATGAAGGACTGGTTTGGGGGAAGGTGACTCATTCGATTATCTAATCACCAGACACTCTGTTTTCTCTCGTTTTATTTTGTCCTGGCCTCAGATCGAGATCAGCCGAAGAATGACTCTGGAGGAACTTCCTCCTGTGCTCGTGCTCCACCTCAAGAGGTTTGTCTTTGAGAAGACCGGCGGCTGTCAGAAGCTGGTCAAGAACATCGATTACCCTGTGGACCTGGAGATTAGCAAAGGTTCGGCTTTGTGTATTTAATTACATTTAGTGATGATGTGATTATTGCTACACAGGTTTTAGAAATAAATCTCTCTTGGACTAATCCATTCGCATTAATCAAAAAGCGCCTCAACATTAACATTCAGCATTATAACTTAGTGTACATGTATTTATATTATACCTCCGATGATTATTACAATTAAATGTACCATTTAATATTTTCTCGTAATCCTCAATGTTTCAGATGATATAAGTTTTTTTCCAAACAAGCCCATCTACCCATTCATCCATCCATCCAAACATCCAAACAAGCCTATCTACCCATCCATCCATCCATCCAAACAAACAAGCCCATCCATCCAAACCCATCCATCCAAACAAGCCCATTCATCCATGTATCCATCCATCCAAACCCATCTACCCATCCATCCAACCAAGCCTCTCCATCCAAACAAGTCCGCCTGTCCGTCCATCCGTCCAAACAAGTCCATCCATATAAGCTCATCTATCTATCTATCCATCCATCCAAACAAGCCCATCTATCCATCCATCCAACCAAGCTTATCTACCCATCCATCCATTCAACCAACCAACCAGGCCCATTTACCAATCCATCTGGCCAACCAAGCCTATCCATCCAACCAAGTTTGTCCATCAGTCCCACCAAGCCCATCCTTCCATCAAATCATGATGGATGTTGCTCTAGCCAACCAAGCCCGCCCTTCCATCTGTCTATCAAACCAACCAAATGGTTTGTCTATTTGTCCGTCCCAAGTAAGCCCGCCCATCCATCCAAACAAGTCCATGGTTCCAAGCAAGCAAACTCATCCATCCATGCAAGCCCGTCCACCCATCCAAACCCATCTTTCCAACCAGACATGTCAATGCATCTAAGCTTGTCCTTCCATCCTACCTAGCAAGCCTCTGCAGAATAGAGTCAAATTGAATCCTAAATGATTTTCTAACTAGCAAAAATGCTCACTACGTAGGATACAACACAATGGTCACACAAGATGACCATCCAACCAAAACTCAGATTAAAGTGTTGGCACCCTCTGGTTTGTAGGCAGGTCAACAAACATTCTGTGTCTCGTTCAGTAGTTCACCCTGTTAGAAGGACAGGCGAGTACCATGAATTCACATCCTAACCTAACATATGGTATTGGACCATTTAAGAAAGAAAAATAGGAAAATTATTTATTAGTTGATTAGGTTATGGACTCGACACACAATGAAAACCATTGCCTGTTGGGTCAAAATGGGAGAAATCTTTAAAAACTCCAGCGAGAAAGAATTGTTTGATTGCGTCCCAGCTGTCTGACAGTATCTCGTGCCTTTATTGACGTAAATCCTTCTAGGCCTCATCTCTCAACCGCTCGCAGGTTCACACCTCATCAGTCCTTAACACGTCCATAAACACTGTGATGATGGCTGACTTGTAATCCTGTCGGTCCTCAACACTCCAGTCATTCTTAGTGGTTGGGGTAAGGCTCTGGATCTGGTTTGGTGCAGTCCTGGCTCCTTTTGGTTGACTCAATCTCCAGTGAAGTATTGGAAAAGCAACAAAATATTGCTTACAGCCCGGTTAAAAATACATCTTATTCTAATTAGAAAAGCAAAAACATTTCCATTCCTTGGATGCGCTTTAAAATGCAGTCTGGAGTCAATTTGACTAAAATGTTGCTTTTGCTCTGTAACAGCTAGTGTGTCAACCAGCTGATGTTTACCGCTAGCATGTTTTATGCAATACGATTCCACTTCTCTGTGCAGATCTCCTCTCACCGGGTGTGCGGAGCAAAACTTTGAAAGGCCAAAGAACCTACAGGCTCTTTGCAGGTATGTATGCATGTCCACCTCTTACCACGTACTGCGTCACGATGCGTGAATCACATACAGGATAATAAAGTAGAGCTTGTAGATTTTGGAGCAGAGTCATCACTGAAGGCCGTGTTTTTGAGTCAGCCCTGGTTTCAGGGTAATGAGATGAATATGGAAAAGTTCTGTCACGCGTACGTTGGCGTGAGCTGCCTCTCGTGGTGAGGAACGCTTCACGTCTTAATAAAGCAACGCAGTCGTCTGTCGGGTAATGTACAAAATTGTCACACGGGATTTTTTGCGGTCAGTTCCAGCTAAAATCGCACTCGTCAGGTCTATCATGGGACTAATCAACTGGCGGTCCGCAGAAAATATACACACACACACATATGTATGTATATATGTGTGTATATGTGTGTGTGTGTATATGTGTATGTGTGTGTATATACATATATACATACATATGTGTGTGTGTGTGTGTATATATGTATGTGTGTGTGTATGTGTGTATATATATATATATATATATATATATATATATATATATATATCATTTAGCCGAAAGCAGCTTATCAACCAGAGAGCTAGAGGTCAAAAAGGGAGGTTTTTGAATTACATTTTGTACTAATGACATGAATTGTTTGTTTTGTGCCATCAATAGATAAGTGTGCGGTTATTTTCCGCTTCAACAGACATCAGTAGTTGCAGTACCCATTATTTTGGTACAAGTGATCAGATATGAAGTTTGCGGGAGCTCATGTGGAGCTGTGTGATGCGTTTATCACATTCGTTCATTCATTAATCTGTGTTTTATGCTGAGTCATGGTGGTTTAATATGAGAGCCATGTTGGTCAAACGTTCACTAATCACTGATGTTTAAGCATTAAATGGTATCCGTGGTCATCGTTCCGTCACGTTTGTTGCTTATGCGGACTTTCTTAAGCGAGGAATTCTGAGTGACTAGGCCGGTGCTCCACAAGCCTCCTTACTTACCATCGACTGTATGCTTCGAGTTTTAACAAGACCTTGAGCACTGAGACGCTCTGTTTATTTAAATCTCATCCTGAGCACCGGATGTGTTTATGTACCTTTTTATCGGCTCAAACGACTTTATTTTGATAGCAGATTCCGAACGAACAGTTTACATGAACTCGTTACCTCACGGTATCTTCAGACTCCATTTATGTGCACATGAGAAACGCCATTTTGGGTAAACCATAAAAACCCTATACGAGAACCATCGAGTGTCCTGTTAGAGGTGTAACATCAGTTTGGGCATGCTAGCTGAGCTTTTGTTCGCGTTATGTTTATGGTTTTAACGCACATGAACACTACGAAACCTCTCAACACTTTTACCCTGACAATATATGAATATGCAAATTAGGAAACGCCCCCACGTCCTGCTTACCTTGCTGGCTAGTAAACTATCCTTCATTCATCACACCAGTAGGATTTCTGTCCGAGATGCTAGATTTACATCGTCATTTTCCCGATGGTCTTATTTAACGAAGTATAATGTTACCGTGGCAACAGCTAATTCGTTCATCGCTATTGCGGTCACGGTTAATTAGCTAGCTTGTTACACAGGTTCTCCAGCGAAAAGTTGTCCGTTAGCACACTTCTCTCTAATTTTGAACGTGATTGGTTCAAAGCTGGCGAGTTTATTTCATGACCTCACAAGCGGAGCTTATATGAAGCCCCGCCCACGAATCGGCCTTTATACTGAAGTACGGAGGAAAAGTTTTGTGCTACGTTAAATTCGATCCAAGAGGATTTAATCATTATACGTCACTGAGGTTGGGGAATACAAAGTCTAGCGCTGTGTGTGTGTGTGTGTGTGTGTGTGTGTGTGTGTGTGTGTGTGTGTGTGTGTGTGTGTGTGTGTGTGTGTGTGTGTGTGTGTGTGTGTGTGTGTGTGTGTGAAGGTTTCTGATTCAGATTAATAATGGATTATTAGTCCGTGTGTAAACTGTGCTACCGGTCATACCATCCGTCTCTCGTTTCTCGCTCTTTCGTTCCAGTGGCTCATTGTGTTTCCTGCACGGCTCGCCGATCTCTTTAAACACACACACACACACACACACACACACACACACACACACACACACACACACACACATGTGCTTCCCTCGGGGGCCTCTATTAATCTTTCCCTGGCCCAGGAGTGAATTACCTCCACTCGTTTATTTTCCTTTCGAAGGGGAAAAAAAACTTGTCAGAAACTCTCTTGTTCTGTAACTCTTGGCGGTGGGTTTCTTTCCCCAAAAACCCTACTTTTTGCTCTTTGCTAACGCCGAGCGTTTCTGTAATTTCACGTTTGCTTCTCGTAAACGTCGTTTCACGCGTCACGCTCCAGACTTCCTGCACATGTCTTTGTCACGGGTTCATGTCGCCCGTTTGTTGTGCCAGGAAAGAGTTTAAAAGTACACTGTGTTTTTACTCCAATCTGGCCTGGTCGTGTATTTTCTGTTTTGTTTTTTTTAAACTTCCTAGTGTGTGTGTGTGTGTGTGTGTGTGTGTGTGTGTGTGTTAGTCAGTGCATTCATCTGAAGCTGATGTAAATCCACAGGGTGCTTTTCAAATGAGTTTCAGTGTGAGAAATGCAGTGATTTAGAAGTAAAAATAAATAAATAGATAAATAAATAAATGTAATAATAGGAAAATAAATAAAGGAATAAACGACTTGATAAAACAAATGTAGTTCATTTTTATTTCAATTTAACCCTAAATTTATTTGTGTATTACTTTTTCCTGCATTTATTTTTTAATACATTTTTATTCTCTAACTTTTATTTATTTGTACTTTTATTCCCCCCACACATTTAATTGTATATTTATTTATGCATTTATTTACTTTTATATTTATTTATTCCCGCATGTATTTATTTCCACACTTATTTATTTCTACATGTATTTATTTTTACTTTTCCGTGTGTAGCAATGAGGAAATGAGGGGGGCGGTCCTAGGGTAGCTCCAGTGCCTCATTGGTTGAGAGCTCAGCTAAAAAGGCTCTAAGGCTACTAGGAGCTGCTGTTCCGGATGGTTCTTTCACACACACATGAATAAGAATAAATAAATAAATAAAAGTTGAAGAATAAAAATAAATACAGAAATTAATTGAAGGAAAAAGTAATACAAAAGTAAATGTAGGATTAAATGTAATTAAAAATGAATATTTGTTTCAAGTCGTTTATTCCTTTATTTATTTTCCTATTAATTTTATTTATTTATCTATTTACTTATTTATTTATTTATTTTTAATTTCGGCAGGTTTGGTCCTCCACACTCGAGGCTCGTTCACACCGTTTGTGTCGATTCCGAATCAGAGAGAAATCGGTTCTTTTGATTCATACAGGTGTGAGATTTGAGACTCGCGTGTCGCACCGTGGGGACGTGAAGATAAAGCCAGACCTGTCTGTCTGTCTGTCTGTCTGTCTGTCTGTCTGTCTGTCCGTCCGTCCGTCCGTCTGTCTCTCACTCGGCTCATCACCTCATTAGTGATGTTTTCTTTGTCTTTCTTTCCTTATTTTTTCTTTCTTTCTTTCTTTCTTTTTTCTCTCTCGCTCCCTCCTTCCTCCTTAATTTGTAGTGGGTTTCTTCTTTTTTTTTCTTTCTCCTTTCTCATTTTTATTTGTAGTCTCTCTCTCTCTCTCTCTCTCTCTCTCTCTCTCTCTGCTGCTATTCCTTCTTTTTTTGTTGGTTTTCTTTGCGTTTTTCTCTCTTTCTTTCTACTGTTTCTTCATTTTTAGTTTATCTTTCGCATGTCTTTCTTTTTCTGTTTGATCTTTATTTATAGTCTGTTTCTCCCACTTTTTTCTTCATTTCTACAGGCTTTCTTTTCTTTCTGTTTTCTTTTCCATTTCTCCATTTCCAGTTCTTCTTTTTTAGATTCATCCCTTCTTTCTTTCGCTGTTTCTTTGTTTTTTTCCCCCTTTTTCTTTATTTTCACTTTGTCCTCATTTGTTTCTTTTTTTCTTTTTCTCCCCCACTTTTAAATTTGCAGTCCCTTTCTCCCACTTAGTCTTACTTTGTAGAGGTTTTCTTTCTTTCCTTTCTCTTTTTTTCCCATTTCTCCCAGGCTTGTTCTTTTGTATATTCATTCTTTCGTTCTTTTGATGTTTCTTTTTGTTTTGTTTCTTTGTTACTCCCACTTTTTCCACACTGTTTTGGCCGTCTGTTTGGCTACTGATTACCCAGAAATCTGAAATAATAACCAATCAGGTGTAGCTTCTAAGTGGGTTCATTTGAGTTTGAGGGAAAAACACGCGCGCACACGCGCACACACACACACACACACACAGAGAATGATGGCAGGCTGCGTGTGGCAGATGTATAACTCCAGTCTGAGCTGTACGTCATGTTCATAACCTTTTTTAAAAAAAATTTTTTTATGTGACCTTCTCCACAGTCGTCTATCACCATGGGAACAGCGCCACGGGCGGCCATTACACTACGGACGTCTTCCACATCGGGCTGAACGGCTGGCTGCGCATCGACGACCAGGTGGTGAAGGTGATCAACCAGTACCACGTGGTGAAGCAGACTGCTGAGCGCACCGCCTACCTGCTTTACTACCGCCGTGTCGACCTGCTGTAGAAACCACACACACACACACACACACACACACACACACACACACACTGCTCATACACACGCACACACTTTCTAACACAACACACACTCACACGCCTCAACAGGAACACTGCCCAAATTCGTCTCCTGAGTTTCCTCCTTTGCTCATCATCCCTCGCTTTCACACACACACACAGCCGGCTTTTCCACGTTTTCGTCATCATTTCGGAGGAAGAGGGAAAAATTCTGGTTATCAAATCTGGTATCTAAAGACTTCCACGAGGTGGTGCTCCCTCCCGCACGTGTGGAGGCGTTTAGAGACGGACGTTGCGGAGCGAAGGACACGACGGACCGAGACGCTTTAATCCCCCATGTCCTCGTTCGAGACTGAAACCGAGGGACTGCGCTATACTATAGTGTTTTTTTTTTTCTTTGTTTAATCTACTTTTTTTTTTTAATGACATAGTCACAGAGAGAACAATTTAAGTGTTTTGCCTTTTATCGAAGGGATTCGACGGACGTTCTGCCGAAATTGTCGGGTGTTTTCGATGCCCCGCACCAGCAAACTTTGAAACTGCGTCGGAACGTGCAGAGCACGAGTTTCCTTCCGAATCCCGGCGACGCAAGACACTTTTTCTCTTCCTCCTCCTCCTCCTCCTCCTCCTCCTCCTCTACTCTCTCATCTGTTCTTCATGATCTCGACACTCAGGCCTAGCTGAGGGGGGGAAAAAAAAACACTGGAGCCATCGGATTATAAGGAGACGTCAGACCCTGGAGCGAGGGAGCTATGGAGCTGCAGTGGGAGACATGAAAAAAAAAAAAAAAAAATTTAAATGCTTTTTTTTGTTTGGTTTTGCGAGAAGCCTGGGTGTGGTTTCTGGGTGTAGAGTTTAGACTGATTTAACAATTTTAATGCGCTTTGGGACATAAAAATGCTGATTTACAAGGATTAAAAAGCTGTTGTGCACGGAAACCCTTTGAAATTTTGATCAATAAAAGTGAAATATACAAACGCGCAGCCAATTATATGCACATTTTTCACCGAGAGATCGGACGCCTGGGGAAAGCGCGTGCGCCGGAGACGAAGCGCTGATGACCGACGTTTATTTGTTACGTTTTTCCACCATCGAACCCATGTTTCAGTCCTGTTTGGTTTGTAATTGTACAACATTTAAGGGGTGTGTCCAGGGGGCGTGTCTCACTCAGGCTCGGCCGACCCTGGGCTTGTATTTAGAGGAGGAAGCTGCCGGTACTACATGTCCCTGCGTACGGCAGCCTCGGCCTCGGTGTACTGTATGCTTTTTGGCGACGATTTTTGATATCCGAGTCGTTTAATCTTTCCAGTGGACAGCTGGGAATCCTGCATGGCTATACGAGCTAATAAACCCCTAACGAGTGCGCGCGCACACACACAGACACACATACACACACATACAATCATGTTCGCCTTTGTTTCACTGACCATTCATCAAGCTTATACACTGATTGTATAAATTTTTTTTCTCCCCCCATCCCTTACCCTGAACTTAGTTTTGATTTTTGTAATTTTTTTAAAAATTTTTTAGAAAAAATTTTTTTCATCAGAATTGATTTGAATTGGAAAAAGAAATTTGACCCGACATAAAGCACAATAACAAAGTTGTACAAGTTCCACGATGGATGTTTTATCTTTAAAGGTTTTTTTTTTTTTTTTTATAAACAATAACACAAACAGGAGCTGCACACAAGGACAGAGAAGAAATGTAATATGTTTTTTTTTTGTTGTTGTTTTTTTTTTTTTTTTTTGTTTTTCGTTTCCTCTTTCCAAATGTTTTGGGTTTTGAAATCGTCTTATATGTTTAAGTGTGTATATAAATGTCACAAATCTTCTGCCAGCTGATGCAAAAACTCCTCCATGTGTTTCTCTTAACAGAACAACAAAAAAAAAAAAACCCCAACTTTAACGCTATCTAACTAATCACCGTTAGCTGAGATTCTGGTGAATCTATACTCCAGCTTTTCTGGAGGTCTCTGAGCCTCTGCAAGAAAATATCTCCATCCCTTTTAACAGAAGTATAAATCGGTCCTAATCAGGGGTGGACAAATCCTAAATTCTTCTTCTCACCTTTTGGTTGCCTGGAAACCTAATTGATGAAATTAGTATTTAGCATAATATCTAGTGAAGTAGGAAGCTAGTTATGTGCATTGATATAGAATAAGAGCAAAACGGAAATATGATTCACGATGTAGGACGTCGTGTTTTTTTTTTTTTTTTCCCCCCCCCAGCTACGATGTTTTGTCTTCACGATCCATGTCAAATCTGTTATTCGAGTCTGCCTAGCGCCTGTAGATTCTACCAGGGCTGGGCGCTATGACGAAAATATCGTATCACGATACTTGAGGACATTTCTGCAGTATAAGATGTGCATCACGAAATGCGATGCAGCTAACAAACTGTCCACGAAGCAGCAGTAACCAGTACAAACGTTCAAATGCTTAAAAAAAAAATTCACTATACCAACGATCTCTCAGAAAAGTGTATCGCGTAATCATTTATCATGATACCGATGTATCGCCCAGCAATAGTTTCTACCGCCGTGTTCGGCACCAGGGTGACCGCGTGTAGTGAGGCTTCCTCAGTGTTTTCTTAAAAATAAAAGAAAACTCAACGATAATTTGTTTGAATCGATACAAATAATCGATTCATCTTGAATTAAAGCGCTACCTATGTCACGTTACTATTCATTAAATAAACGACTAGTCGAACATAAGAATCCACATCAATGATCGACATCGTCGATCGTTTAGACTGTTGATCGTTGCAGCACTGGTGGTTCCACGTTGGGCCGAGCGACATAACACAAATATCGCAGGACATTTCTGTGGTACATGATGCAGATCACGATATATAATGTAGCTAACAAAACTAGTAAAATAAACAAAAACGAACATTAAGCTGAGGTCGACGATATTTTTCTTTAATGCCTACAAAAGATTAAGTTTAAAAAAAAAAAAATAATGCATCGAATCGATGGCATCCGTTCGGTACCGTTTAATCTGTAATCATTAAAAATATAAATAAACAAATTCACCATACCACTGGCATTTCAGAAAAGTATCATTTATCGCGATATCGATGTATATCGCCCAGCCCTAGTTTCACATACCTGCATGTTTTTGATTTTGAAAGAAAAAAATCCAGATGTTCTCAACCAGCTCGCTCTCTGGCCAGTGTGTGTAGTGCAGCAGGTGGTGGGATTCTGGATCGTGCGAGTATAACTAGCATCGCATGCGTGTTTTAAACATAGCTACATATCAAATGAGGTTTTTTTTAAAAAAAATGTATTTATTTTTTTTTCCTCTTTCTCCTTTTTCTGGTTGAATAAAATAAAACCGATAAAACGCTCGAACTCCACTCTGCTTGTGATTTGTCCATCCCTGAGCCAGACGCAGCGTCTCGCAACTATTTCAGTTTCCTGAGAGTTTAACGTCTTTCACGATGACCACTGAAGCCGTCGTTTTATCAAATAGTGACGCGCACACACACACACGCGCACACACACGCGCGCACACACACGTGCGCACACACACGTAGCTGTTCAATAAAACTGAAGTTTCCCAGAGCAGCTCTGCTTTATTGAGGTCCTGAGAGGTTCACACACCAATTATATACCACTCTTATTTTCTGCAGCATCTCATCACAATTATTTTAACGATTCTAGTTTTCAGAGACGGCGTGAACACGGTGCGCGTACATACGCTCGGCTGATTTTTTTATTTTTTATTTTTTAGCTTCTCCCGTCTGTTTTTCCTCGAACATCTTCAGTTATTTCAACGATCTACAGAAAGACTAGCGCAAACCAAAAAGTACGTAGAACCCGTATACGACGCCGTCGCTTCTCGTGAGCGCTGTAAGAAATTTCGTGCTCGAGTCCGGTCAGCGTTCCCGATTTCAGTCGTCCCTCATTTGAAAAGGTTTATCGTTATTAAAAAAAAAAATTGAATCCGAGCTAATCCTCATAAATGTTGGTTCAGATGTACTGATGATTTTGTTACTATTGCACTGTCAGTATTTTTTTGCTTTTCTATTGTTTTGGAAAATGGAGGGTTTTTTTTGTTTTGTTTTTTTGTTTGTTTTTTTTAACCACACTCATCAAAATGCTTTATGTTGAACATTTTCTCTTTCTCCTTCACTCGGTATAAATGTCAGAGAAATGTCCTGACGTTTAAAAAAGAAGAAAAAAAAAAAAAAGGCTTCTCTGTTTGGTTTGTGCTTCCTAACACTGTGTGTGTGTCGGGAAACCGAGCTAAGATACAGCGTATTTGTCTCTCACCTCAGCTTTCAGCTTTTTATTTTATTTTATTTTTTTTGTTTGTTAAATTTTCAAATAAAGAAAACTGTGACAAAGCTGTTTCGGCTGTAGTTTAGTACGAGGTCCGAGTTGGGCTTTCGTTATAAAAACAAAACAAAAAGGCTACTGTATTTGAAAAATGTGGTCTTTCCCCCCTCAGCTCTGGGCCTCCTGTGGTGAGGAATGTGCACTGTAACCGGAAAGCAAACATGAAATAAAGGAGGAACCGATCCTCTCTGTCTGTGTTGGCGTGTGTTGTAAGGATCTCGGATTGCGGACGCACTCGCTGCCCTGTTCAACGTGCCTGCCATACTTTTCCCGCTCTTGACCCGACCACGCCGTGTTCTTGCGGCTCGGCTGGCTGTCTGCTCGCCCGAGATATAGCCTTCACCCTGCGCCGTTCGCTGGAGGAGTTCTGCCGGTTCTCCCGCTTCACTCTATTTGCCTTGTTAATGTCACGAAGTTTGTTTCTGTGTGCGTTCCCCCCCCCCCCCCCCCGACGGCCCGCAGAGAAACTTACAGCCTCAGACGGACCACCTAAAGGCAGAGAACGATCCTCTTTGTGCTCCATGCAGGCTCCAGTGTGCTTTCATAGCCTTGAGTGGATCTTTAAAACGAGCCCACTGCCTTGGGTGGTCGTGGAATAATAAGCCTCCGGAGTCCAAGACCACTGCCCCAAAATGTGCACGGCGTAATAATCCAACATCTTACAGTTGAAGATAAAGTTTACACACGCTTTTGGACGAAATGAAGGATGCCAAAAGTTTAATTAGAGAGATATTATTTCAATATCACGTAATAAAAATGGTAAAATACTGTTGGGTTTTTCTTTGCTCGCCATTTCCCATCCACTAACTAGCTCCCTTACGTTCATGCTAGCAAGTGAAAGTCACTATACAGTTGTTTAAAAATGTCTTCAAGTTTAATTTAAATGTTACATGCTCAGCTTCATGCTAGCTTCTTTGGCAGGTTAGCAAAACAAGCGAAGTACACTCACCAGAGGCACCAACGATCCCTGCTGCTACCTTCCAAGCGTCTTTGTAATGTCTCTATACACATTTAATGAGGGGTCATACACTATAACAGACAGGATTATAGTAATCATCAAGATTAAAACAAAGAAAGCCATGAAATATTTCACTTTATGTGTAATGAATCTAGAATATATTAAAGTTCCACTTTTTGAATTAAATTATGGGAAAAAATGAACTTTCCCTTGATATTCTAATTTTTTTTAGATGCACCTGTAGTGTAGGTTGCCCCCCCCCCCCCCCCCCCCCCCCCAAGTTGGAGGTTGTGTCTTGGATCCCATCCCTGTCGTCTACCCATTTTTCTTGATGCCTTCTTCCAGTCTTGAATTGAAAGTTTTTCCCCCCTAAATTACACCTCTCAAATTACACCATGGTGGTTGGTTGTTTTTTTGTTTTTTTTTGGTCTAGGCTGTATTTTGACTTATGTATTCTATATTAATTCTTTTTGCGTCATTTATGACGGAATCACGGTAGCTGGAAATGTCCACCCCCTCTCTTTAAGACTCTTCGTGGGAGACTTTCCCCACCCAGAAATCTCAGAAGAGTGCTTATGCCGTTTTCAGACAAGTAATTAGGATGATAGATGCTTTGAAATGTCATGACCAGATGGAGAAACCCAACACAACCCTCAAACATGTCATGACACACGGCTCTGCTACTCTACAAGATCGTCTTTTCCATGAGCCAGACTTTGGGGCGGGGGAGGAAAAAGAAACCTTTGGGGTTTGGGACGTTCCGAGCTCTCGGGAACCTGTAGGTGTCAGCTGGTTGTGGGTCTGGGTGCTATTGAATGGAATTGTATGGTAGAGCGACCGCCATGTCTGCTCCAGCTGACCTCTATGCAGTCGGAGGAGAAAGGACAAGTTATAGTTTAGATTCCCTTACAACAGAACTTTGTCTCGGTGCAGACCGTCCCGTGATGTGGGTTTGTCTGAC
Organism: Cranoglanis bouderius; assembly: GCA_023630585.1. Taxonomy (NCBI): domain Eukaryota; kingdom Metazoa; phylum Chordata; class Actinopteri; order Siluriformes; family Cranoglanididae; genus Cranoglanis; species Cranoglanis bouderius. The sequence continues at coordinate 2,230,143 of CM042567.1, forward strand.
ATGGAGCGCTTCCCGCTTTCCTCAGCGACTGTTGGCGCCTGAGACGTGTTCAGTTAAACAAAGTGCTGGCGTAGGAGCTGGAATCTCTACATTGGGCATGGCCTGTGGTGTTCGTTCTGCCAGCACCTGCCTAAAGACTTACTCACTCTCTCAATTATAGCGCTTTTACACTGAACAAACTGGCACATGGTTACTAACCCCAATCCGCATCTAGCTGAGCCCTGGTCGAGTCTCGACAGTCTGTTCTCTACCATGTAACTGCACTTTTTCAATTGCTATGGTTGATTGATGAGTTTTAATCATGATCACTCCAGAGGGTTCCAAGGGTGCCAGAACTTTGGCACCAGAGAATAGGTTAGATCTTTTGATATAAAGATCTTTTATATCAAGGGGGTTGTGGACTCCCCCTGGGGCCTCTCCAAATAACTGACTCCGCATTGGGGTAAAGCTCTGTAGATCTGCAGAGACCCAAAACCACAACAGGAGAAAACACTGAGGATTTCTTTTTTTTTTTTTTTTCTTTTCCTTTTCTGAGAAGGTCACAGAGAGACAGAGAGAGATACAGATAGAAAAACTGACTGAGAGGTGTAGACACAGACAGACAATTGAGAGAAAGACGGAGAGAAAGAATAAGAGAGGGAGAGATAGAAAGACAAACGGATAGAGAGACGGAGGGAGAGAAAATGTCTCACCATCAATTATTAAGTTTATATACGTATACGTGCACACACTCATGTTCACTCATTCATCTTGTTGCAGCACAGTGCTGTTGAGTTCTGGATCCTGATTGGTCAGAAGGTGCGGATTAATTGTTGATCAAGAGCTGTTATGGGAAAATAATCAACTTTAGTGTGGTAACATTAACGGCCTCATCACACAAAGTTTTATTCCTAACGTAGGAGTGTTACTATGTTCGTTAAATTTTACATTTACGGCATTTGGCAGACGCCCTTATCCAGAGCGACTTACATTTATGTCATTTATACATCTGAGCAGTTGAGGGCCTTGCTCAAGGGCCCACAGTGGCAGCTTGGCAGTGCTGGGGTTTGAACTCACGACCTTCTGACCAGTAGCCCAACGTCTTAACCACTGAGCTACCACCTGCCACATGCCTTTTATTAACGGATTGGTCTTTAATAAATGGTCACATGGTCTTTCCTTTTTTTTAAGGAATTTAAACAATTACATCACTTTACCTTTCACAGATAAACATGAAATGGCTCCTAACTCCTGCAACACTTTGGCACCTTTGGCTCATCTTTTTCTTTTTTGTCTTGGAGTTTAACAGGAATTTATCAGTTCTGTGATGCTAACATGTCATTTATTTTGCATTTGCATAAATCTCTTTCCAGCATTTGTGATCGAATGCGATTTGGATGTGTGTGTGTGTGTGTGTGTGTGTGTGTGTGTGTGTGTGTGTGTGTTGTCCCTGTAATGAGAACTGAGACCGGCGCCATCTAGTGCTTACAAACACATCATCTTTTCAAATATGGAATTTTCCTACCAGTCACGATGCCAAAACACCAAATTCTCTGACTGACCGACCGACCACGGTGATTTGGCTCGGTCACTTTCGACCGATATAAAATAATCTCATGGGTTAAACTGATCAAATCAAGCTGGGTTCCAAAACGAATTTCCTTGTCATTGTAACAAAATCGCTGAATATCCTGCTGGATAAATAAATTTGTCTTTTGCTGATGTATGTTGATGATTCCGAGCTGGGACTGAATATTCAGGGACAAACCCTGTGAAGAAGAAGAAGAAGAAAATGAGGAAGACCTTTAGAATAGAGTTTTGTGTGTCAGACCCCCGGGGTTGTTCCTAGGCAGCTGGATTTCTCTGGCTTTGTGTGTTTGAACTTCAGAGTTTTACAGGACGTTTCTCTGGAGATGAGTTTAAAAGGTTTTGAAAAACGCGGCTCAGCCTCTCACTGGGGAAGATAAATCTTTGGATTGGAGGTGTCTCTTCTCCGGTGAACATGGTGTTATTGTACCGCCTTGGTGTTAACTGGTGTTGATGCTTTTCATTTATTTATTTATTTTCTCTGTGCACTACACCTCATTTTTTAATCAAAGCATTAGACTTGCTGGGGGGGGGAAAGCCGATCTCTCGATGAATCCAGTGTTAATGTTTATCCAAGAACCTTTGTCTTTTAGAACAAGATGATTATTTTTTTGTTGCTTTTATTTAACGCATCTGCGCTCAGTGTTGAAGATCGTACGTACTAAACGTACAATTTTAACGCTTGTTTGTAAAAGATTTTCAAATCGATCCACTTTTTCTTCTCCTCATTAGAAGACAAATGACCCGCACACACAACTGTGATGTCTTTATGTGACAAGTTTCTTTTCAACTTAATTAAAAAAAAATTTTTTATCAGAAATACTACAGATGTTCGGTTGTGTCTGTTGTCCATTTAAAATAAAAACAAACGAACTATTATTCGAATGTCCGGAGTTTCTCGTGCGCACACGAAGGTCTCTCTTTTTTTTTTGCACAGGTCACCTCTGGGGCTCCGTACGGATGAAACGTATCGGCTCAAATTGCTTCAAATAAACGCCTTAATAAAATAACTTGTATCATTTCTTTTCTAAAACGTGCTTACGCTTCGCTCCAGCTTGAAAATCGCATTCGGTCGGAAAGCCGTCAGAGTCTTGAGACCGTGCCTGTAAGTATTGGCCCCCTCTTCCACTGACCGCGTGCGGTTCGGTTAGAGTTTGTGCTGTCGTTCACCGTTTCACTCTTCCTGTTCTGAATAGCTCCGCTAATTTCTATAAAACTGAGGTTTTGCTGATGTTTCAGGACAGTCAAAGTGTCTCAAGGAACAAATCAGACACCTATTTAGCCTTGTGCACCCACAGAGGCGGACAAATCCATTAGATAGTCCACCAGGGAAGTGCAAACTCTAATGTACTTGCCCAGCTACATGTTTTGGTTGTCTGGAAATCTAAATGTTGAGGCTAAAAGTGATACAATAACGATACAATGACGAGTTAAGTGAATTAATACAGACTGAGGTAAATGAACGTGTGTATGATTGCGAAGCAAGTTGTGTTTGTGCCCTCGTCCTTATATCCTCTCGATGACTGACTGTGTGTACAAATGCTGCCTTCAAGTCCTGTTGGAAATATCGCAATTATTACCACGATGTCAGGAACTCATTTTTCCGCGAGTCCCGACTTTCCGAGTCACGGTGGTATGAATGTGACATGTTCAGTTCTTTATTTTTTTTTTTCAGTAAGGCAAAATAAACTTCCTGTCGCTGATGATACAATTTTGAAAAATTATTTATTCATTTACTTACTTATTTATTTATTTAAACCAAAACCACTCAAACACAAAGTTCTACTTTTTCAGAGGAGGACTTGAAGGCAGCATAAGCGGGAGAGTTATAAGACATCTTTGCACACTTTGTACTTCATGTTCCTCGGTTTCATCGGTGTTTCCACAAACCTGTGTACGTATGTTCCTGATTCTTTAAACCTCGCCCATCATCTGTGCACGCTAATAATCTGGCTGTTGAAAATAGTTTTCCCTTCGATCAGATCGGAGCTCGGCTGATGAGTGTAGTGCAGCAGGAGGTTTGATCTGATGACACGCACTATAGGTAAAGCACCGAGGCGCGTCACATCGCTGTAATATGCGTAACGCTTAAACTAATCTACATACTAAATGAAAAGTCGATAAGGAGTCAATTTTGTCTTTTCCTTTCGGCCAGGCAACTATGAATTAAAAAGAAGAACACAAACGGTAGCACAAAATCTGTTTTTCTGGGCTACTGATTTCCCCAACACCTGACCCTATGGTCATCATCCTGCAACGTAGGAGCGTCGATATTGTGTTTTACTCGGACACGAAGGACATAAAGCAGATCTCAGGGTCTGACCACTCAAAGACAATGATCATTGGTTTGAGTCACGATCATCCAAGTTCACACACTACTGACACAATTAAGTATTGCACAATGAAGCACTGCTATTGGTGGCTCAACTCATATTTTCTGTCAATACAGTTCAGTTTGGTCATTAGTAGAATGATTTAGGGTCTGCTTGGACCAGCATTATGTGTGTGTGTGTGTGTGTGTGTGTGTGTGTGTGTGTGTGTGTGTGTGTGTGTGTGTGTGTGTGTGTGTGTGTGTACAAACTTTGTTATGGCTTTTTTATTTGATGACTTCTACATTATCAAGTCGGTACAAAAAACATTTCAGATTCCTAAACATTAGTTTTCTAGCACAAAATTAAATGTTTGTATGAAAAATGTTTGTATGTCATTAAAGAAAGCAGCAGATTATGTAAGAGACACTTTTCAGACAGTAAACACAATGAAGGCTGCTGGGTTTCGCTGCAAAAATAAGAAGCGAGTGCGAAAGTCAAAGTGTCCAGAAGAACTGTGTCTGGTTCTGCAAGATGCTCAATAAAACTTACCAGCTCATTTCCTTATAAAACTGCACACATTGTACCGGAGACTACTACTTTTATATTTTTATTTTTTTGTCACACCAAATATTGACTTTGTTTCATTTACTACTGTTTACTGCTCTTTATGGTATTTTTTTAAAAGGTAGAAACATTTAATTTCATTATTTTGAAGGCAGCTTTGCTCTCTGCATGTGACTAAAACTTTTGCACAGTACTGTATGTATATTGTAAAGTCTTATAAATAAGCATATAAGGTACTTTAAAAAAAAAAAAACAGTATTGTGGACTGAATACTTAATTTCTACACTTTCCCACATTTCTTCCACATTTTTCTTACATAAAAACCACAACAGGTCTGAGAGATTTCACAACGCACTCACTGAACACTTTTCTTATCGTTATCGCGGCTGTGGCTGAGAGACTCACTTAACACAGAATGTTTCTAAGTCCCACATCTAATCTTGTTTGTGCTGAATAAGCTGCTCCTGAGCACATCTGCGCTCACGGACTTTGTGTTCTGTCGGTAACGTGGAGGCCAACAGCTTTGAAGAACAGAAAAATCAGGGATTATGTAAAATCTTCAACAATCCATTTCAGTGAACTGTGTTTATAACAGGACTCGCTTGAAAGAAAATTCTTAGTGAAATATCTATGAATTATTAGAAAGCCAGATGATGAAGTGTGAAGTGATGGATTAAAACATTTTTTGCACTAAATCTGTCCCATCATGCACCATGAAGAGGTGGGGTGTGTAACATAACTGACGGAACCGACGAAAGTTGTGCCATTATGTTCATTTAGGAAATGTGGGTGTGTCTTTAAGACCATTAATTTAATTGTAGGCGCGTCTCTAAAATGATATATGCAAATGACAGCAGCTGTGAGTGGGATGTGTCTTTCGAACCATAGATCTGAATGTTGGCATATCTTTAAGACCGTATATGGAAAGGTGGGCATTTCTGTAAGACTATATATGGAAATAATAGCAGCTGGTAGTGGGGTGTGTCTTTAAGCCATAGATAAAAATGTGGGCATGTCTTTAAGACTATAGATGGAAATGCGGGCCTGTCTTTAAACTATAGATAGAAATATGGGCGTGTCTTTAAGACTATAGATAGAAGAGTGGGCCTGTCTTTAAGACTATAGATGGAAATGTGGGCATGTCTTTAAGACCATAGATAGAAATGTGGGCCTGTCTTTAAGACTATAGATGGAAAGGTGGGCCTGTCTTTAAGACCATAGATAGAAATGTGGGCCTGTCTTTAAGACCATAGATAGAAAGGTGGGCGTGTCTTTAAGACCATAGATAGAAAGATGGGCCTGTCTTTAAGACCATAGATAGAAAGATGGGCCTGTCTTTAAGACTATAGATGGAAAGGTGGGCGTGTCTTTAAGACCATAGATAGAAACGTGGGCCTGTCAGACTATAGATGGAAAGGTGGGCGTGTCTTTAAGACCATAGATAGAAACGTGGGCCTGTCTTTAAGACCATAGATGGAAAGGTGGGCATGTCTTTAAGACCATAGATAGAAACGTGGGCCTGTCTTTAAGACCATAGATGGAAAGGTGGGCATGTCTTTAAGACCATAGATAAAAAGGTGGGCATGTCTTTAAGACCATAGATAGAAACGTGGGCCTGTCTTTAAGAATATAGATGGAAAGGTGGGCATGTCTTTAAGACCATAGATAGAAACATGGGCCTGTCAGACTATAGATGGAAAGGTGGGCGTGTCTTTAAAACCATAGATAGAAACGTGGGCCTGTCAGACTATAGATGGAAAGGTGGGCCTGTCAGACTATAGATGTAAATGCGGGCATGTCTTCAAAACCACAGATAGAAATGTGGGCACGTTCTTAAGACTATAGATGGAAATGTGGGCATGTCTTTAAGACTATAGATGTAAATGTGGGTGTGTCTTTAAGACCATAGATAGAAACATGGGCGTGTCTTTAAGACCGTAGATGGAAAGGTGGGCATGTCTTTAAGACCATAGATAGAAACGTGGGCCTGTCAGACTATAGATGGAAAGGTGGGCATGTCTTTAAGACCATAGATAGAAACGTGGGCCTGTCTTTAAGACCATCGATGGAAAGGTGGGCATGTCTTTAAGACCATAGATAGAAAGGTGGGCATGTCTTTAAGACCATAGATAGAAACGTGGGCCTGTCTTTAATACTATAGATGGAAAGGTGGGCATGTCTTTAAGACCATAGATAGAAATGTGGGCCTGTCAGCCTATAGATGGAAAGGTGGGCGTGTCTTTAAAACCATAGATAGAAATGTGGGCCTGTCAGACTATAGATGGAAAGGTGGGCCTGTCAGACTATAGATGGAAAGGTGGGCCTGTCAGACTATAGATGTAAATGCAGGCATGTCTTCAAAACCACAGATAGAAATGTGGGCACGTTCTTAAGACTATAGATGGAAATGTGGGTATGTCTTTAAGACTATAGATGTAAATGTGGGTGTGTCTTTAAGACCATAGATAGAAACATGGGCGTGTCTTTAAGACTATAGATGGAAAGGTGGGCATGTCTTTCAGACCATAGATAGAAAGGTGGGCATGTCTTTAAGACCATAGATAGAAATGTGGGCCTGTCAGACTATAGATGGAAAGGTGGGCGTGACTTTAAGACCATAGATAGAAACGTGGGCCTGTTAGACTATAGATGTAAATGCGGGCATGTCTTCAAAACCACAGATAGAAATGTGGGCACATTCTTAAGACTATAGATGGAAATGTGGGCATGTCTTTAAGACTATAGATGTAAATGTGGGTGTGTCTTTAAGACCATAGATAGAAACATGGGCATGCCTTTAAGACTATAGATGGAAGGTGGGCGTGTCTTTAAGACCATAGATAGAAACATGGGCCTGTCTTTAAGACTATAGATAGAAAGGTGGGCATGTCTTTAAGACCATAGATAGAAAGGTGGGCATGTCTTTAAGACCATAGATAGAAACTTGGGCCTGTCTTTAAGACCATAGATGGAAAGGTGGGCGTGTCTTTAAGACCATAGATAGAAACGTGGGCCTGTCTTTAAGACCATAGATGGAAAGGTGGGCGTGTCTTTAAGACCATAGATAGAAACATGGGCCTGTCAGACTGTAGATGGAAAGGTGGGCATGTCTTTAAGACCGTAGATAGAAAGGTGGGCATGTCTTTAAGACCATAGATAGAAACGTGGGCCTGTCTTTAAGACCATAGATGGAAAGGTGGGCGTGTCTTTAAGACCATAGATAGAAACATGGGCCTGTCAGACTGTAGATGGAAAGGTGGGCATGTCTTTAAGACCGTAGATAGAAATGTGGGCCTGTCAGACTATAGATGGAAATGTGGGCATGTCTTTAAGACCACAGATAGAAACGTGGGCCTGTCAGACTATAGATGGAAAGGTGGGCGTGTCTTTAAGACCGTAGATAGAAATGTGGGCCTGTCAGACTATAGATGGAAAGGTGGGTGTGTCTTTAAGACCATAGATAGAAACGTGGGCCTGTCTTTAAGACTATAGATGTAAATGCGGGCATGTCTTCAAAACCACAGATAGAAATGTGGGCACGTTCTTAAGACTATAGATGGAAATGTAGGAATGTCTATAATTCCATGAATATCCTGGACATTAGATGCCCCGCCCCTCCTAATACTGGAGTCTGCTTTACTCACCTGGTCTATATGGTGATGTTCGTTGAAACCTGCATGTTCCTTTTCACCCAGAAACCAGAGTGGATGCAAACCTTTGCACATCATGTTATAGTCCCGTTAGTGAATTTGTGATTTGGATGCTTTACCTCATCATGTTTTTTTTTGTCGTTAATATCTATAGTGGGGTCGAAAAGTCTGAGGGCTTGAGTGAAAATGCTTCTATTCTGTATCTTAGTTTCTTAGTATTTGGTACGTCCCCTTTTCGCTTTAATGACTCCATTTCGATCCATTTTAGATCAAATCCGTCCGAGTGTTGTCTGATCACACGCTTCAATAGACGAGATTAGACATGAGGAAAATCTGACCTTTTGTACAAAGCATTGTTGTTAACATGGTCAGTATCACACAATTGCTTACATTTCAATAGGGACCTAGAAATAGTGCAGAATCTTGAATATTAAATATTTAAATTATTGATTGACATTTTACGTTCTTTGTGTGAAATATTTCTAAATTCTAAAAGCTTGTGTTTATTTCCAATTTCAACTGAAAATAAATAAATAAATAAATAAATAAATAAACCCCCCAGATTTTGAATGCGGTCTGAGATTTTTGGACCCCACTGTATCTGTTGATAACACATTGATCTGCTCAGCTGTAGTAATAATGATCCTGTACATGACCTGAACTTTGATATGAAAGTGTTTTACGGTTGTTTTGAAAGGAATACTCCGGAACCAACGTTGATGTGACGGAACAGCGAGCGCTTGGCTGAGAACGTGACATCCTGCTAGTTATATTTCATGCCATGAAGCTTACATAATCAAAGAACTGGGCAATGATCAGATACTGTCTGATCAGGACGTGTATATCTGGATGGCAGATTTCCAGAGCTACTGCTAAATAGAGATTAGACGCAGGGCCCAGTGGAAGGAGATGAGAGGAGCTGAGATGGGATGGGATGTGACGGGATGGGACGGGATGGGACGGGGCTTACGGTGATTTACGTGCTTTTGCACATCATTCGTCAGATGCCGAGGCTTTCCAAGAACATAGCCTTCCTCTGGAGGGCCTGAGGGGGCGTGCACGGATGGCATGCGTAGCTCAGCAGCTCTGTCACCCACACCCTCCTCCCCCCTTCCTGTCTTTTTTTCGTTCTTTTTTTTTTTTTTTCCTTTCCCGGGGTCTGTTTCTCTATAAAAGGTGCTGAACGCTGAGCACATAGTCAGTAGGAATAAGAAAGCCCTGCAGCCCGAAGAGCTCCTCAAGCCTGCTGGAGTAAAGAGCTAAGAAGGAGGATTTCAAACGAGGCACGAGACAGAGTCATTAATCAACGTCGGAGAAGACCGTCTAGAATTCTTGGAGGATAAACAAGCTTGGTAATGTCACACACGTACTTGGTGCATGCCTTGGATTTCGTTCAGATGTGAATTCATTTATTTGATTTTTGCATTTGACTTTTGGAGTCGGTGCTTCAGCATTTCATCTCAGGTGTGTGTGTGTGTGTGTGTGTGTGTGTGTATATGTGTGTGTTTTAATACATGCAGGATTGCTCTAAGTGACTTTTTTTCACATCAGGTGAATTGCACAGCTATGCGATGCCGGTATAAGGTGTGCACGCGAGCAAGGATGAAATTCTGCACTTTCTGAGTTCTTAGCCAAAAAAAGAAAAGAAAAGAAAGAGAGGACGGAGGAAGGCAGGGGAGGCTGCACTCGTTCGCTGGTCGTGCGGTTAGACGTGTAATGAAACTCTCAGGTATTTCAGTGTCAGCACTCGCCCCATGCCGTTCGAGCACATGCAGGAGCAATTACCGGACTCTTTTTTTTCTCTTTTCTTTCGGTCTTGAAGGTCGTATTCCGTCTCTCTATGCTGGAGACATTTTTATTTGTGAAATTTGCACGCATCAGACCCGTTTCAATTAGATTCGAATTAACATTAGTGAAGAGGCTGACTTGTTTTTTGAGTTATTGAGGTTTTGATTGATTCAAATGACCACTTAATAATAAATAAATAATAAAGCTTCGATGATTATGATGATGATGATGATGATGGTGATGATGATGATGATGCCTGGTCCCAGGACACACTTTGAGAAACATTGCTATAAGAATACTTGTTTTAAGTTGGTTGAGAGTGTAGCATGCATGGTCAAGTTGATTTTATGCCTGTGAAAGGTCCTCTGAAGCATAGTGAGACATATGTGTGTGTGTGTGTGTGTGTGTGTGTGTGTGTGTGTGTGTGTGTGTGTGTGTGTGTGTGTGTGTGTGTGAGTGAGGAGAGAAACTCAGAGTCAGGAGAGGACAGCGAGGGAAAGGGGTGTGGTGGTCTGGCTTTCACAGAGGACTGTAGCTGGAGCGGTGACAGTGTATTCACACAGCCGAGGTGTCAGACCTCAAACCTGTGGAAAGAGAGAGAGAGAGAGAGAGAGAGAGAGAGAGAGAGATGGAGGAAGGACTTTGGCTCCGTCCTGTCTCTCTCGTCTCTCCTCCGTACGCCGGGCTGCATACTGATTGAGTGTTGTTTGACTAGCAGGCCCTGTGACGGCCGTGCGGTCCGGCGACGGCACGTGACGTGACGCTTCTTCTTGAAACGCTCCTCTAAAAAGACTTTATTCATGTCTGTCTTTCTGTCTGGACTCGTCTCGTCTAGCACCAAGGTCTCAAACTGTACTACAGGGATCGTTTACAGGGCGAGGAGGTTTATCGTTGTGTGCAAAAGGTTGTTTTATACGCCGTTTCGGCTTGAACAGGGTCTCGGTCTGATCCGCAGTTCTCTGTTCTCATGGTCAGAAGTTTGCATCTCCGATGACGACAGCCCGAGAAAGGAGAGGAGACGGCGAGACGTTTCCCAACAGTGAAAAGTGAAAAGAATCATTCAGGATGGAATAAAACGAACAGAAAGACCAACACAACAAACAGGAGACCTGAAAAAGTTTAGATCACATTAATATCACGTAATATTTGTGATGATAGTAAACACGATCATAGTAAAAGTGAAGTAAGGGTGCACAAACTTTTGCACTCCACTTTATTCAATGGCATTTTTCTCATCGGAGTGTGTATCAAGTGTCTACTATGTTAAAAAATTTTTTCACAGACTTTGTTTTTCCCAAATGTTGCTGATTTGTTAGTGAAACTTCATCACGATACACGATATATCGCTTTTATGATGTCTTTTATCGTGATCGTCGTCTTTTACACAGAATAACGCTTCAGGCAGATGCAAAGGGTGGAAGGATAACTCTGGAGGCAGGTTCTCTCCCTTACTGTCTAACTAAACATGTGATTTGCCTACCTGCCCAATATATACATTTTTAGGTCATTCACATGACAATGTGCACCACTACCACACATCTATCTCCTCACGTACGTTCTATGCACTTATCTTATGGCGTGACACATCAGGTCAGAACATCCTGGTGCACAATACACTCACAAATAATACGAGTCATCATAAAGAGAATAAAACAGGATTTAAGCGTGAGAGAAAGTAAATTCTTGTGGCATATCGTCCACCCCAGGTCAGGATTATTCCATTCCCTGGTCACGGGGGGAATTCAGTCGAGAGTAAAGACATGTCTGGCTTTGCTAATGAGCATGAAAGCTGGATGGATATTTGTTGTTCCATGAACAAATCCTTCGTGATCAAGAGAGATTTTGTAATTCTGGTGGTTATAATATTATCAGAAGATGAATGCAGGGTGGAGTGAGCCGGGACGGTGGACGGGAATTCAGCACTGACAGGAAGTAACCATTGGTAGCTCAGCTTTCTTTCTTTCTTTCTTTCTTTCTTTCTTTTATAGAGGCTTTCTTTCTTTCTTTCTTTCTTTCTTTCTTCCCTTCTTTCTTTCTTCCCTTCTTTCTTTTGTAGAGGCTTTCTTTCTTTCTTTCTTTCTTTCTTTTGTAGAGGCTTTCTTTCTTTCTTTCTTTCTTTCTTTCTTTCTTTCTTTCTTTCTTTCTTTTATAGAGGCTTTCTTTCTTTCTTTCTTTCTTTCTTTCTTTCTTCCCTTCTTTCTTTTGTAGAGGCTTTCTTTCTTTCTTTCTTTCTTTCTTTCTTTTGTAGAGGCTTTCTTTCTATCTATCTTTCTTTTTTAGAGGCTTTCTTTTGTAGAGGCTTTCTTTCTTTCTTTCTTTCTTTCTTTCTTTCTTTCTTTTGTAGAGGCTTTCTTTCTTTCTTCCTTCCTTCCTTCCTTCCTTTCTTTCTTTCTTTCTTTCTTTCTTTCTTTCTTTCTTTCTTTCTTTTATAGAGGCTTTCTTTCTTTCTTCCTTCCTTTCTTTCTTTCTTTCTTTTGTAGAGGCTTTCTTTCTTTCTTTCTTTCTTTCTTTCTTTCTTTTATAGAGGCTTTCTTTCTTTCTTCCTTCCTTTCTTTCTTTCTTTCTTTTGTAGAGGCTTTCTTTCTTTCTTTCTTTCTTTCTTTCTTTCTTTCTTTTATAGAGGCTTTCTTTCTTTCTTCCTTCCTTTCTTTCTTTCTTTCTTTTGTAGAGGCTTTCTTTCTTTCTTTCTTTCTTTCTTTCTTTCTTTCTTTCTTTCTTTCTTTCTTTTATAGAGGCTTTCTTTCTTTCTTCCTTCCTTTCTTTCTTTCTTTCTTTTGTAGAGGCTTTCTTTCTTTCTTTCTTTCTTTCTTTCTTTCTTTCTTTCTTTTATAGAGGCTTTCTTTCTTTCTTTCTTTCTTTCTTTCTTTTATAGAGGCTTTCTTTCTTTCTTTCTTTCTTTCTTTCTTTTTCTTTCTTTTGTAGAGGCTTTCTTTCTATCTATCTTTCTTTTGTAGAGGCTTCCTTTCTTTTTTATTTAATTTGATTTAATTTAATCTTTCAGTTGTAGAGGCTATCTATCTATCTATCTATCTATCTATCTATCTATCTTTCTTTCTTTCTTTCTTTCTTTACTCTTTCGTTTAATTTTTACAGACTCTTTGTTTCTATAAGTCTACCTGTTTTTCTTTATTTGGCATTATTCTTTTCAAAACAAAGTTATATCAGCGTTACATCAGAGCTGGTCCAGTGAGCTTGTGTTTGTAGTTGGAAAGCGTATGACTGATAAATGTATTACTTTTTTTTTCTTTTCTTTTTTTTTTTACTGATGGTTCTGCTCCTTTTTTTGCTCTGATTTCAGATCAGGCTCCATCACTAATTTAGTGATCCCCATCTGTGATCTACAACCACCACCAAAGGCACCACTTTCATCACCACCACCACCCTCCCCACCATGTTCAGACTGCTCTCTCTTGCCCTGCTGCTATTGGCCACTCATCTGTCCTCCAGCCTCTTCCTGCCCGACTCGCCTGAGCTTCGGAGGCTGCTGAGTCGCTACGAGGATGAGCTGGAGGCCAATGCCACGGCCTCGGCGTCAGGCTCGCGTGTACGCCGTGCCATACCGTGGTCAGATCGGGAGGAGATCCTTCTCCTTCACAACAAACTGAGAGGTGGCGTCTATCCAACCGCCTCTAACATGGAGTACATGGTAAGGACACAGAGAGTGGGGAAAGTGGTACAAGTGCCTCGTTTGACAACATGATGTATAATAGATAACTTATGATGAACACAGCCCAAACCGTAGCGCGACATGGACGGCATCCAGTGCGGTTTTGACGTCAGCCATTCGCGTCGACTTTTCTAAACACCAGCGCTGATCATAAACAGAGCTAAAACAGTCTCATGCTGGCTGCCTTCTGAGTCAGATCGCTGATGCGGTTGACTTTACAATTCAGCGGAAAATCTCTCGAGAATTTTACATGATGCTGATCGGCTGCTTAAACCTTATTTTATTAGCCTTATAAACGTCTGCTCCAGAAGTCATTGTGGTGATATTTACAGCTACATGACGACACAGTGGATGCAAAAGAATTGCCATTAAACAAACACTCCATGTAAATCAACCCACTCCCTATCCAATAGATCCATTAATAAAAATCTGAAAAGAAAACAGAAAACCTGTTTACTCCAAATGCACTTATAATGCAAGTCTAAGGGCAGCTGTTTAGGGCAGTTTATAAAAACGTTTAATATACATGACTCTGTAATGCAAATTCAAAGCTACAGCCTTTCCACAGGAACAATAAAGGTGCTTCAATGAGACAGACATGAGAGAAAAATCTTACCAAAACTACTATTCTGGAATTTTATCCGTTTTCCAATACTGGAGCAATACAATATAGAGTAGTTCTGGTTATGTTAGACTTTCCTGCCAACATTGACATAACCAGATTTATACAGATTTAGAGCTTCACTTGGAAACACATTTGAAGAATTTATGAAAACCTTCCACAGAAATAATACAGTATTACTGACATTCAACAGCTGCCCTTAGACTTCCATTATAAGTAGATTCAGAGTAAACACGATTTCTGTTCTTGTCTCATGGGAGAGAAACGTGTCTAAATTATTCTCATTGGTAATCAAAATACACTCCAGATACAGTGGATCGAGGTTTGACTGAAAACAATGTAGTATTCCTTTAATGTCGAAACAATGCCTTACATTTTCCTGTTTTTTTGAAAAAGAATTATTTGGTTTAAGGTGTTCATTAAAGCTGTGCGCTAGGTTACATCATCGCATGTAAACAAATATCTGCTTGAAGCCAGGTCTGGAGCCTCAGAGAAACTTTAACTACTCTTAAAATATCAAAGTTTTTGTTCGCTGCTTTTAAACCTAACAAATTTCCTTTTTCTTTTTTTCACTTGTATAGAAAGAGAAAAGTGAAATGGCCACCAGATTGTTCTCTGACTTTTAGTTCAAATCAGTGTATTTGCAAAGCGGCGCTTGGACCCCTATTGATCGCTGCTTGCAGAGTTAATATTCCCACGACGGCAGCGATCAGTAGGGGTCCAAGCACTATTTTAAGAGCACACTGGTTTGTGTTTGGTTTTTAAAAATATACCAGTTCTGGTGTGATTTAGTATCAAATTTTGTCAAAGTTAGAAAAACAAACCTATTAAGAAGTGTTGTTGGTCGACACCATTATGATTGCTACTTTAATAAAAAAAAAGAAGAAATTTAGAGCAAATGTAGCCTTATTAATGAAGATATTGTATAAAATTAATGTAGTCAGGTGTTCCTTAGTAAATGTGCTTATTCTAGTGTGCTTGGTTTAGCCGTTTCGGAGCAAGTCCAGGTTTTGGTGAATAACTGTATGGAGTGCACCAACACCTGGACACCAGACAGGACACGGGTTATAGAGTGTGTGTGTGTGTGTGTGTGTGTGTGTGTGTGTGTGTGTGTGTGTGTGTGTGTTTAACACCACACTGGAAATTTACTGAGAGTCCTGCACAGCTTTCCTCAGATGAACAAATGTATGTGTATATGAGACTTCTTCCACTGTGTGTGTGTGTGTGTGTGTGTGTGTGTTTGTGTGTATCCATGGAAGAGATGGAAACCTCCTCCAGTCCTTCTCAGGTGGAGAAATAAGCCAGAGAAATGTGTTTCATTTATCCCCAATTGCAGAGTGTTTACAGTGGACCGGAGCCAGACTCTGATGTCTGTGTTGGTTGTAGTCTGTGTTTTTTCCCTTTTCGGTCCGATTTTCCTTCACATTACAGTCTTAGCTTTCGTAAAACGGCAGAACGAAATCAATTATTTGATCCATACACATTAAACAGCGGGAAAAGCCGATTCAAGTGCATTCAAGCGCGAGGATATATAATTGCAGCGGCATCGTTACTGCAAATTCAGGAATGGATTAATATTGTAAACAAAATCACAGCAGGATCTGTACAATTAAATCGCTAAGGCATTCTGGGTGGACGTCAAACAGTAGAAACGTTGGTGATATTCGGAATCTGTCATTTAATTATCTAATGTCAACCAATCCTGCTATATTATAATGTTAATATGCTTAGGAAATAAAATACCCACTTGTAACCTTCTGCCTTGGTGTGTGTGTGTGTGTGTGTGTGTGTGTGTGTGTGTGTGTGTAGATATGGGATGATGAACTGGAGCGTTCTGCTACACACTGGGCTGAACAGTGTCAATGGGACCATGGACCCCATGACCTGCTTATGTCTATTGGACAGAATCTGGCAGTGCACTGGGGCAGGTCTGTGTACACACACACACACACACACACACACACACACACACACACACACACACACAAAATGTGTAATACAAACTGTTTGCGAAGAGAGTGATTCACTTCACTGCCATTTGACTCCACTGTGACAAAGTACAGCAATAAATAGGTTTGTATTTCTACCACAGCGCTGTTTGAATGCTGGATCCTGATTGGTCAGAAGGTGTTGATTCATTTTCTATAACAGCAGCTCTGACAGTAGTGCAGCTGCAAATCACCGGTTTATATTAATGCCCTCCACTAATAATAAACAGATAATAATAATAATAATAATAATAAAAAACATGTGTAATCGTGGATCTGTAAGGAGAGGGAAGGAGTCTCCAGTGTCAGCGCTTTGTAACAGTCAGAGGTAAAGATGTAACTTCAGGTTTTCCGACATCTTCAGGACAGAGGACTTTACTCTTTGTTCTTTGTTCTTTTTAAAGTGTCATCCTTTAAAAAATAAAAGTTGTAATCGTTGACAAACTGCTGTGGTAAGAGAGAAACAAAACTCTTCCAGGCGTGCTGTTATAGGATTATTATTATTTTTTTTAATGTGCTGTTAAAATTAATCTGTGATCCAAACACGAGGGGCTGTTACCATGCCACCATGGTTGATTATTCTAAGTTGATTATTGTCCTATAACAGCATGTCCCGAAGTGTTTTATTCTTCTTATACCACAAGAATATTCCACAGTTCCATAACTCTCTTCACACGCGGTGTTTATTATATAAAATTCGAGAGCTCCTCTCTATAAACCAGCAGTTTGTGACCATTTTTTCTTCGCTTCTCTCCCTCAGTGCCCTTCTTCAACTCTGCTCTCATTCCCTTTAAACTTTGTGTCTTTTCTGATGCCAGCAGAAAGCCCCCCCCCCCCCACCTCTCCCTCAGGACTCCTCAGTGCCATATAAAGTAATGTTTACAGTGTGTGGAGATGAATGACTGTCCAGGGGAACGAGCGCTATTTACTTTGGAGTCAGGGATGAGGACAGATAGAGGATCTGTGTGTGATGAATTAGTGTTTTTCTGGAGAAAGTGGGTTCTCGACGGGGTTCTTGACTGATTTTCTGTCCTGTCCTTTAGGTACCGTTCCCCTGCTTATCACGTCCAGGCCTGGTACGATGAGGTGAAGGATTACACGTACCCGTACCCACATGAGTGCAACCCCTGGTGCCCTGAACGCTGCTCTGGACCCATGTGTACTCACTACACACAGGTGAGGGGGTGGGTTATAAACACAGGGTTTCTTAAAGGTCCATAAATAACTGAAAAAAATGAGAAAATATCGATTTTATAGAGAAGTTTCTTACATTTCAGCTTTGTTGTAGTTGAGAATTAATAAAACTGATAAATAAATTAACTTCAGAATCAGCTCACACTTAATAGATTAATAGATTGGATTCATTAATCTCAGTAATTACGGATGAAGTGCAGACTGGTTTGACTCTGGTAATGAGGAGGCTGTTTGTTTTTGCTGTAGCTTTGGAGGCAGAAATTCAACATACACACCGTATTATTTTTTAGTTACACTAGAATATTGGCAAAGAGATAGTTTCCATTCAACATGCCGTAAATCTTCTCCCATTCACTTATTAGCAGGACTCCGGCACTTTGTTTGTCCTCCATGACTATTTTTCTTGTTCCTTCTCCAAATTGCAACATAAATGGTCAGGAGATAATGAAAAATAACAATGTGCTTATTAATTGAATAATACGTTACTTTAACAGGGTTCTACGGGGGGATGGGGGGTGGGGTGGATGGGGTTGATCAGGCGTTTTTAAAAAAGCTTTGCAGACTTTCTATGTTCAGTTCGTTTTTTTTTTTTTTGCTTATTTTAACTGCGTCTTGTAAATGTACGGTGTGTTAAACAGAACAACAGAATATCCGCACTCTTTTGCAAAACTGTTGAGGAACCCTGCTGAGTTACTGAAATATATTTAATATGTAAAACGCCATCATTATTACATTTTGTTTTTGGAAAAATACTCCATCATTTGGCGCAAAGGCGTGACGTTGAAATCTTGCTGCAGCGAATCCTGCACTTGTTTTTTATTTCCTGATTAAATGAAGAAATCCTGCCTGGAAAATGAGTCACTGTTCAGCAAAACGACATCCTTGAAAACAGAATAATTAGTGTTCAAGAATTCCTGGAAGCGTCAAGTTACACGTTAAACTGCAAGAAAAGCCGATTCAAGCGCATTCAAGCGCGAGTATATATAATCGCAGCGGCATCGTTACTGCAATTTCAGGAATAGATTAATACTGTGAACAAAATCACAGCATGATCTGTACTATTAAATCGCTAAGTGTGAAGCTCCTCGGGCATTCTGGGTGGACGTCAGACAGTAGAAACGTTGGTCATATTCAGAATTTGTCTTTTAATGACCTACTGTCAACCAATCCTGTTAATATGCCTAGGAAATAAAATACCCACCTGTAATCTTCTGCCTTGTTAACGCCCCTTTGGTAATATGCTTTCTGCAACATCCCTCTTCCGGTAACATCCTCCACCGCTAACATCCTTCCAGGGTTATCCATCCAGTAATATCCTTTTGATAATATAATATACAAGTAATATTCTTCCAGTACTATCCCTCTGGTAACATCCTTCAAGAAATATCCTTCTGGTTAAATTGTAGCTTTTAAATAGAAACAGGAACGCATGAAAAAAAAAAAAAATAACAAGCCTGATGCCGATTGGTTAATCCTGTCTCTCCCCATAGCAGTTAATAGTCGATAACATTTGTTTAAACAAAATAGGGAACGTGTTTCTTTGACATCTGGGGTTTAAATATCAAAAGTCTTGAAGAAATGCTGTAGAGCAAAGATGCCTTCAAAATAATGAAATGAAATGTTTCTACATTTAAAAAAAAAACACCATAAAGAGCAGTAAACAGTAGTAAATGAAACAATATTCAATATTCGGATATTGTCAATATTTGGTGTGACAAAAAAATTAAAAAATAGTCGTCTCCGGTACAATTAGTGCGGTTTTATAAGGAAATGAGCCGGTAAGTTTTATTGAGCATCTTGCAGAACCAGCCTCAGTTCTTCTGGACACTTTGACTTTCGCACTCGCTTCTTATTTTTACAGCGAAACCCAGCAGCCTTCATTGTGTTTTTTTTTTTTTTTGTCTGTAAAAGTGTCTCTTACGTAACACGCTGCTTTCTTTAACGGCATCTAAAATGTTTTATGTACTGACTTGATAATGTAGAAGTTATAAAATAAAAAATCTATAACAAAGTTTGTACTACAAAAAAAAAAAATAAAATAAAATAAAAAAATAGCGGGCCTAAAACTTTTGCAGAGTATTGTACGTTTGACGTCTCTCTATATTCGGGGATTGCTAATCCTTACGCTCGTAACAAACAGCATGCAGGACATGGAGGTGTTTTGGGGGTGTGTCGAAGGTGTCGTCTTTCCACCTGCGTTCAACTCCATGTAGAGCCATGACGGACGTGACAAAGGGTTTATCTTTGTAATGAATGAAAAGACAGAGAGGCAGACGATGTTGCAGAAGGACAGACTGAGCACTGGCTCTGTATCCTCTCAGACTTAGCAGCTGTGATGGATTTGTGAAAACAGTCTCCAACTGAAACCAGGTCACAAACATCTGGAAGCTGTTCTCCGACTCCTGGAGCGCTTTCTTATTTGACTTGAAATCTTTTGAAGATTTAAAAAACACCCCGAGCCGCCCTGCCCTGCTCCTCTTTCTCACCTTCTGATACAGCTACTGTTCTGTTTTGTGGTTAGCCTGTTAGTTCAAAACTCCAAAATTATTGGCACCCATCGTAATATACAGCGCCAGTATCGATGACGAACGTATTTTGTATTAAGCAATCGGGGACGGCACGGAACATTTTATTTGGCTTTGTTTATTGTTTCCCAGGTTTAAAAAGTGTCCATGAAAAGTGCACACACGTTCATGCGTTAAGGCTACTATGCTTGTTTTTTAACTTGTTAAATTAATATGAATTAGTTAGCTACACAAGTTAGCTTGGATCGAGTAGGGTTGCGGTGGAGATGGTTTTGTTTCAGTATGGAAAAGTGTTTCTGTGCAGCTGTTAGTAAAGCGCGTTTTTGTTTTCATTCCGCCACAATCCCTCAAACAATATACTGAGCAAGAGCTTTTAGTTTTACTCACCTAGCGTCACCTCTAACAGATTTTCTCACCTGCAAACAATGAACGGTACGGTATCCAACTGATACGGAGCACCAGTATCGGAAATGATGCATCCCTAATTGGCACGGTTGATATATGGTGACCTCAGAGTCCTGTCCTGTAATATTGGAGGCTTCGAGACTGTTCTCCGAGCAATTGTGCACGTAGACAACCTCAGAATTAAACGACCATCACAAAACATGCTTCCATTTCTCTGTTGATTTTGGTGTTTGTTTGTTGTCGTTATCTGGTTGAAAGAGCCATCTGTGGTTAAGTTGTAACCTCTTGGCAGAGGCAACCAGATTTTGGATTTTTGGATTTTAAGATATCCTCATACTCGGCACTTACAGTAGAAGTCATTCATGATGCCAACAATCTGCACAAGAGCCATAAAAGAGCCCTAAACATCAATAATCCTCCATCATATTTGTGGTTTGGGGGCTTTTCCTTGTATTCAGGTTTTTATTCAGATTTTGCATTCTTTTGTTCTTTTTTCTTATGGATGCTAAAAATTTGGGACTTGACCGTGAGGCCGGGGTTAAATGTAATCTCTTTCTGGCCCTAAAATAGAAGTACTAAAACGGAGCAAGAGGGAATCTCTCTCTCTCTCTCTCTCTCTCTCTCTCTCTCTCTCTTTTTATACACCACTGCTCTTTTGGACTGCACACAAACCCACTGTGTAGTTTGAACTGTACATGAGCAAGAAAGCGCTGAGTCAGAAACTCCATTCATTTACTAGTAAAACAGTCCTGGCTCATGCAGTGTGTCTGCACTGGATGAACTCCATGGTGCATGCGTTCAGAAGGAAAAAGGCCCCGGGTTTAAGATCCGAGTCAATGCACTGTGTGGCAGCGTTTCTTTATTTGTGTGGAGGATGGATACGAGCTCACAGGAAGTGGATGGCGGTCACACTTCACGTGCATCTCCTTCAGCTCGGAATGAAAAGAGCAGTCTGTCTTTAGAGCCCCCTGCGGTCCCATCAGTCCGGACGCGCTCGCATATGGACGGGTGATGGGGGGGGGGGGGGTGTTTGGGGGGCAATTATTGACACCCTTCATTAAAATAATGAATGAATATATAAAAGAGTATGGCATTTTGATCTTAAGCATATAGGGACACTTTACGGTTTTGTACATATAGAACAATATATTGTTTATGTATTTATTATAATCTGAGTTTTGTGTGAAATATTTCTGCATAACTGGTTAATATTTGGGGACACCTCTCTTGGGTAATATAATTATAATCCTGTATATACACTGTTCATTCAATATAAATATAATTAGACTCACTATAAAGAAATTAATAAATATATTCTCTATATTATGCAAACAAATAGACAGTTAAAAATTAGAAATGAGGAGCTTGTTAGTAAAAAAAAATATCTACCAATAAACTTTAAATAAAATAACCTAGTGGATTAGGTA
The DNA here is from genome assembly GCA_023630585.1 of Cranoglanis bouderius. NCBI lineage: Eukaryota > Metazoa > Chordata > Actinopteri > Siluriformes > Cranoglanididae > Cranoglanis > Cranoglanis bouderius. The sequence goes on from CM042567.1 coordinate 2,251,851, forward strand.
AATTTTATACAATTTAAAAAATCTGTGTAATAAAAATGTAATAATACATGAAAAAAAAAAAGACATTGGATCATCTCTATGACTTTACCATCATTATCAATACCAGCATCTATGAATATTCATGAATATGCAAATTAGGAAATGCCTCCGTGAACTCAGGTCTGGGAGCGTATGAGCGAGGTGGCCTCGGTCCACTTCCAAGTGAATCCTTTAGAGAAAGCGATTTGACTCTGAATCGACTCACTGCAGGAAGTGAATCAATTATTGGATGTTTTTTTTTTTTTGGGTTGCAGCATCTTTTTGTACAAGTTAGCAAGTAAACTGAGCCAAAGGACAAAGCTGTAGAGCTGTAGAAATGCTGTATCAAGAAGAGACTAGTTATTTATATAATGATCTAAATGTTTATTTTGAGCCGGCGCCGTGTTCTCAGTGCTCAGGCGATTTTTCCACTGCTGTATCTCTGAATAGTGAAAGAAAGAATCCTACAAGGACGTTTTCAGTCCTACACAATTAACACAATGAAGTGTCCACTTCAGTTCTGTGTTATTTTCCATGCCTTACTCAAGATCCTGATTCTTGCGTCCACTGACTAATTCTGATCTACAGCATAATGGATAAAACGGTCCTATTATTGTGACCTCGTGACCTCCAGGAAAGCCAGGAAACTGCAGAAAAATATCAGGAAGCCATCTGAGTGGCAGCACAATGCTCAATCAGGCTTGTTGCGCTAGGGTTTTTGTGTAGACCACTGTGGTCATGGACGCCTCTGGTTGTTTGCAGATTGTCTGGGCCACCACCAATCGCGTGGGTTGTGCTGTCCACGTGTGTCCGAGCATGAACGTGTGGGGGGAGACGTGGGAGAACGCCGTCTACCTCGTATGCAACTACTCGCCAAAGTAAGTCATGTGCACCCGCTAACTCTTTCCACTGACATTTCATCTGTCCACTCAGCATAATTAAATATAATAGATCACCTAATCCTGGGCTCTTTAGATGAAAATGACTGGAAGGTGGAAGATTCTTGATCGCAATGTTCCGTCTAGCGGGAAAACAGAGTCAGGAAAAGAATAATGCTATGCAAGCTGATTATTTCCAGATTTCTGGGATAATTTAATTGCTGGTTTCTATTTGGATGGTGTTTTCTAGAGAACCTGACTTTGTGAAAATGTGCAGAGAACATTAAAGCAATTAAGTTCACAGTCTCGTGTATAATCGCGCCACGATTGGCTCTGACCTGGCTGTGTTGTCTCTCTCAGGGGAAACTGGATCGGGGAGGCGCCCTACCAGCACGGACGTCCATGTTCTCAGTGTCCTCCCAGCTACGGAGGAGTCTGCAAAGACAACCTGTGCTACAAGGGTAATTAAAAAAAAAATTATAATGTTGGGTATTTGTAGGCACCATGTCTTTTCTGGTTCACAAATCATGAAAGTCTTAATATGTATATACTTACAATTGGAAGAATTTACTCTTTAGTTTAGCTGTGTGATACGATTTCAGACTTCAAAAAGACAAAGATATACAAGAACTTCAACCCAGGCTTCAACACCGACTCAAACACGAGCTGTGACTTTGAACAAATATCTAATAGGAACCAAAAGTAGATGATGCTTCACAGCAAAAAAAAATAATAATCAAGATGCGTTGTAACATGTCTTCCTGTCATTAATAATTCCTATAATGCTTTGCATCTCATTTGCATATCTTTAAATATTTTTTCAACACTTGTCCCGCCCACTTAACTTCACCTCCTATCACTGTTAATCACCAGACAGGCTTCTAGCCTCTTTGTCGCATCACATTGACGAGAACGTGGGGTAAGGCGGATCCTTCCCATGATTCACTTGGAAACCGACACTATATTCAGTGAAATATTCCATTATTACTCCTCCACAGACTAGTAATAATCGCTGAAGCCGCCCATCGAGCTTGATTGAAAGGTAAACTTACAATAAAATGACATGAAATCGAACCATATAGTAAATAAAGCAGCTAGTCAATACATAAGAAACCAAATGATATATTAGTATACGTTTGTGGAAGGTTTTGCTTTAAAGAACAACATTAAGGGACACTGTAACCATAGCAACGCTCTTACCAGTCCTAGCAAGTATCAGCAAACTGACTAGCCTAGCTCGCTTTGTAGATTAGATTAGATTTGCTTTGTAGATTAGATGTATTATTATCAGATGAAATAAACATTGTGGTGACTATGGTGATGAGGAGGATGTTTGCCTTCGCTGTATATTTGATGAGGCAGAAAATCAAGAGAATTTGAGCTGCTTATTTTTATTTTTATTTTCTCATACATCTCATATTTGATCACTAAGACTATTTTTTTTTTTTTAGCTGTACGTTGTCCTCCATGTTTGTTTTTCTCTCCCCACGACTTGTGACATGATTGTTCGAGAGGTAAAAAAGTGCAGTTTTGAAATGGTGAAGTAATATAAACTTGTGACCAAAGAAACAAACAAACAAAGGGAAAAAAAAAAACCCCCAAAAAAACCCACAGGTGGTTTGCAGCCGCTTCCTGTAAGATGTAAAATGTGTGATGGCGGATAAGAAAAGAACACACCCTAAGATAATGAAAGCACGTTAAGATATTTCACTTTGTCCACTTTAGTAATTTATACCCAGTGGTTCTAAATGACATGCTTCTTTCAGGAACTCCTCAACGCCCCGAGACTCCAGACATGAATGAGGTGGAGAAGCCTCAGGTTCCTGTGCAGGTGGAGATCATCCAACCATCCAATCCTGCTACCAGGACCAAACCCAAACCCAAACCTTCTACACCCAAAAAGCCCACGCCGCCTAAGACCACTCGCACCAACTTCCTGAGTAAGAGCTGTTCATTTATTTATACACATGTTTAAATCATCACAGTTATACCACAGTGCTGTAGAATTTCTAAAGTGTGCGGATTCATTCATCAGCTATAATTCAAATGACAGGTTTATATTAATGCACTTGTTCTGATACGTTATCGTTTCTATAGTAACAGCTCATTCGCAGAGACTTGTATAGTGAACAGATTTCTAGAAACCCGGAAAAACGTATCATAGTTTATATCATGAAGCTTTCTCTGAGGAGATGTTTATATAACGTTCATGGAAGGAGTCTCCAGTGTCAGTGCTTTGTAACAGTCAGAAGTAAAGCTGTACCTTTTTAGAAACTGTTGTTGTTTCTCTAACCTGACGAGCTGCGTTTTTTTTTTTTTGGTCTCTTGAGGGAATGACTGTTTATAGCTGCTGTGACTTAGAGATGTTCAGCCAGATTAAATGTAACTATAAACAGACAAAAAGCATGAAGAGTTGTTTAGTAATACATTACGAATTGTAAACGTTGTCATGTTGCTGTGGTATAAGAGGAATAAAACACTTCAGGAAGTGCTGTTACTTTAGGGGTAGTAACAGAAACTCGGCTCTGTGTTGACTTTATTGGGGGGAGCGACTTTTGCTTGTCTTGTCTCCACAAATAATATCTTTTGCACCGCAGCTCAAAACATCAAGTGTGAGACGAAGATGAGGGACAAGTGCAAAGGTGCAACCTGTAACAGGTCAGTTAGACAATCTCACCTCAAACATTTTTAATAATCAGGACTGTACTGTATAAATCCACCGATTAAACCCCGTGTGCTCTTCCTGCAGGTATAACTGCCCTGCTAACTGCTTATACAGCAACGCTAAAGTGTGGGGCACGCTGTACTACGATGTGGTACGTCCCTCAGGTCCTTCCCAACACAGATTTATCGTTTTTATTTTTATTTTTATTTTTTTAACATGCATTTTTTTCAGTCTGAACATTTTTTTTCCCCTCCGATTCTTCCAGCAATCCAGTATTTGCCGTGCTGCGATCCATTACGGGGTCATCGATAATAACGGAGGTCTGGTGGAGGTTGCAAGGAAAGACAGTTTCCCATTCTTCGTTAAAGCCACAAAGAACGGTGTGGAGTCTTTCAGGTACGAGTAGCTCAGTGATTCACAGTTTTCTCAGTTTTATATCTCGTAAAACTTGCATACAGTTTAAATCAGACCACTGTGTGACAATTTCAACAAGCAATCCCGGTTTAAAAAAATACACAGATATATCAAAGATAAACAAAAAAAGGTTGTATTTCTGACACCACTTTCTACTCTATCGTTCAGTATTTCTCAGAAAGATTAATTGTACAGTCGCGTGCAAACGTTCGGATATTGGGTGGGGGAATAAAGAAGGAAAGTTTCATGCACGTTCCACAGCATCGAATGTAACTATAAACAAATTTGAAAAAGTATGACATGATGTTTTTTTTTTTAAATAAATAAAAACTTCTAATCGTTGACAAATTCCTGTGGTATAAAAGGAATAAAACACTCAGGGGTGGTAACAGTAACCCTGCTTCATCACACCACCCAGGGGTTGATTATTTTCCTACAGCAGCATGACACTGAATGTTTTGTTTGTTACTTATATCACATATTGAACCGGTATCTTTTTTCCCTTTTTTTTTTTTTTTTTTTTTTCTCCTCACTATTTTTGTGTAATAAATCAGGAACATTTTGTTTTTAGTTCATGCTTAAAAAACAAATTTTCTCTTCACAGTAAATATAAAACCGCCAACGCGTTCCTGGTAGCAAAAGTGGAAAGTAAGTGACGTGAATCTCCTCATTAGTTAAAAATTGCGTATCATCCCTCTAGTCTGCATGCAGAGATGTAACATGAGCGATGTTTGTTGCTTCACAGTAAAATCGGTCGACTGCTACACCAGGGTGGCTGATATTTGCCCCTTCAGCAACCAACACACCACCTGCCCAAGGTAACACACCTCGGTTCTGCTGTTCATAGAAAAGCCTTTTTAATTTTGTATTTTCTTTCCAGGAGTGTGAAAAAGTCATCGTTTTACAAGTAACAAGGAAACGTCCGGAAGTCCGATACGCTGAGTTATAGACGAGTCAGAATGCGTTCCTGTTCATTTAACACCAACAATATAATTATAGTACGTTAAATTCTGGATTCTGGATGATTTCTGGATCGTGATTGGTCAGAAGGTGTTGATTAATTATCCATAACAGCAGCTCAAATCACAGGTTTACATACATTAATGCCTTTGTTCTAATACGTTACTGTTTCTATAGCAACAGCTCACTCACTTGTACAGTGGACGCTCGGATTTAAAAAAATGTGTATAATCATTGATGCCGTGAAGTTTTCTGTAAGGAGATGTTCATTTAACATTTACGGAAGGAGTCACCAGTGTCAGAGCTAAACCTGTAACTTTTAAGTTTTCCGACGTCTTCAGGACAGAGGAGTTTACGCTTCTTTGCGGTTTCTCGGTAACGTGCGAAACAAGCTGCGTTTTTTTTTTTGTTTTTTTTGTCTTATTAACTTCGAGAGAGAAAAAAGAGAGGCTGGTGAGTGAACGACTGTTTATAGCTGCTATAGTGTAAGTGACAACAGGAACTAATGTGTTTCGCGGATGCCGTTCATTACTTAATATAAAACCTGTAATCTATGCTGTGGTATGCGAGGAATGAAACATTTCAGGACAAGAAAAAATTAAGTCATGAGGTCCAAGTTTAAGTCATTTGAAGTCTTTTTTTTTTTCATTCAGTCGAGCTGACTCAAGTCCGGGTCACGTGACCCGTTCGTTCTTATCCACGACGAAACACATCTACATTACCGAACTGAAGTTCTTGTTCTTCAATTCTTCATTTAATCGTCTTTTTTTGTCTTATTCAGGGTTCAGTGCCCAGCCAGCTGTAAGAATCAGCCTTCGTACTGGTCTCCAGTGATCGGCACTGGCGTCTACGCTGACGTAAGTAGCTCCTCTCTGCGTCTTGTGTTTTTTTTAAATGGAGGTTTGGTTTAATGCGAGAGGTATTCAAATTCAAATTAAAAATGGCCATTTCAGACCCGCTAACCTGTACACCTATTTGCGTAGGTGCTTCGCGTTTTAACTACATAATGCAAAAATGTGCAAAAAGAGCAGTGTTATTCGTATGAATCCGGAATAACTGACAGTTGAAGCTGCACCCTTGCTTTCTGTCATGGTAAATATTTCATTACGGTGATTTTTAAAAAAAGTTCATTACAGTGAAACAAACTCTATCAACATATGTCTGACTTTAAATACCATTAAATAAGTATATAGTTAACTATATAAGCTACTTTTTCGCTATTTAAGTAGCAACGCCGCTGAAAAATTGTGTCCGAAAACAGTCGAAAACGTCACTTTAGGTTTTCGACCGAAAGGCTGAACTAGGAAAAAGAAAAATTAAATGGGACTACGGCTAAGTTTCAATTCTAGCACCTTGAAAACAATTTTAATGGTAATTATAACTGCACAATGATTTAAAACGCTGTTAGTTTGCTTTGCTGTCCTGCGACGGATGTTCATGGTTTGACGAGGGACATTAGAGCCGTGATTTGTAAAAGCGTTACGTCGGAAATGTGCCGTGTCACGTTTCTTACTGTTCCCAGCGTTCTGCTGTTGCATAAGACTTATTCGTATGTAATTTTATTTTCTAGTTAATAAAGGCGAATAATGGGGGAGTTTAAATACGTTTGCTGTCGTGTCTCTGCAGTCCAAAAAGAATCTGAGAGAACTAAAGTAAGAACATGATTCCTGTGCCGAAGAACAGTACACGTTTATCGGTTTAAACACTGTTATCGGTTTCGGAGTGAATTCCATCCACTCATTCAAGAGCTCAAGCTTGAAACCCAGGCCAAAGAGTCACACCGAGACTCCGACAGCCGCTCGAGATGAAACACGCACACGGTTTCGCGTGCCAAGTCGCTCAGCAAATATGTTGTGCTTGCAATTCCTTGCCATATGTGGTACTACATCATTATTTAATTTTTAATCACAATGAACATGTCAGCAGTTGCTTTTAACTGTAGGTCATGTGATTTTGGCCAGATTGCATCTTCTAAAAGCATTAAAAACAAAACAATACCAAAACAAATAAGCCACAGACTACTACTTACTTTTTAAAAGTAAATAATTAATCAATCAAATCATTTTTTTTATTTTTGCGCTATATTATTTCATTTATATCATGTTTTTCTTTAAGTTTGTAATATCAGATTTAATTACATAGTTTATTTGAAATCATTAGTCATTATTTATTTATTTTGAAAATGTATTATATATATATTTTTTTACATTATATATTATTTCATTTATCAAATATTTATCTTTATTAGTAACATCAGACTCGATTATCAGATTTTAAAATGTGTTAAATTATAAAACCTAGACAATTCATTTATTTATTTGTTTGTTTGCAGATTTTTTTCCATTGTATTTTTATATTACATATTATTTAATTTATCGGATGACTCTTTTTAGGAGACTGTCGATTATTACACAGGTTAATACGCGTTATTTATAAGATTATATAATCTAGACATTTTTAGTCATTTGAAGTTTGAAATTGTCTCCGTTAGCATTATAAGAATGATGATAATAATTTTGCCCGCTAAATAAATAAATAAATAAATAAATAAATAAATAAATTCTTGAAAAAGAATCACACTTTATTTTAAAATAAAGCTATTCTAAAAATAAAAATGTCTTTTAAAAAAAAAAGTCTTTAAAAGTGGTCTAAAAAATTAATCGTGGAATTATTTATACTGATCTCCTATGAAATATTACAAACATTCACCGTTAACAGAGATGTTATTTACTTGTTAAGATAACATTTTTTTGCAGTGCAGTCTCAGTTCATCTCAATGAGCCCCAGGCTTAAACTTCTTAATCCTTTTCTCTCAAATCAGACCTCACTTTATAAATTAATTACTGCTTCTATACTATTTTTTATTTGCCATCAAGAACAGCTTATAGAGCTATCAAATCTAATCAAATCAGCGGCTGTCAGAGAAAATCTGTGGAATGAATGAAGTGTAAAATGATCGCGTCTGCTCTGACGATTGTCCTCGGCTGCCCTGCGTCCTCCTCCGACATGCTGATCCTCATTGTCTGAGAGGGATAAAGTTCTAATAGACTTATGCCTGTCTGAGCCACTCACATTCGCTGGAAGTGAACTTGGACGCACTCGCTGCTGCGTTCTGGCGTGTTTATCGCATTCCTCTGTCAAAGCCCCGGGTCTGTCCAGCTGGCCACGGATCAGGGCTCTCCCTTGGGACTCGGACGCAAGTGAGACTCTCGCTCCTCAGTGTCCTGAAGCTACTTTACAGTTTCCGTCAACATAAACGTGAAGTTTAAATGATATATTTCTCTTGGATGCTGATTCAGGGTGTACAGATTTGGGCACTAAGGGCATGTTTTTTCCATTTAAAGCACTCGCAGTACTTCTGTAGAAAAGTGATTAGGGGGCGGAGCTAGGTATAATCTTGTATAAGTTTGGGATGTCCATAAATAAGATCCTGAGTTTTGGACGTCCAAGAGGGTGAGTGAGTAGGTGGATGGAGGCAGGAAACCCGTCCACACTTGATGTGTTTCCATTCAAATGTTTTGCAATTTTAAAACTTCTAAAAGAAAGAAAATGTCTCAGTGTTTCCATCAACTAAGGGCATGCAGATATCCTGAAAATGACGTACAAAAGATGAATCAGGAAGTCAAATCTGTCCAAAAGTTGCATTGACTGTGGCCATGTTTATGTTTAGATATAGCACTGAAACAAGCGACTTTACATTTCCTTACATCATCATATATTTAAAAAATCTGGTTTTGTATTTATCGATAAACCAACTTTCCCACCTCTGCCAAGCGTTTTAGTCAGGCCTTTTTTAAATTTCAATTTCAAAATTTTATTTATTTATTTTTTTAAATTTGCATAAAAAAGTTGGATGGTAAACTTTGTTCAGCCACTCAAAGGTTTGAGAAGCAGCAAGGCACTGAAGTTTAACATCATTTTGTTCCACCAGCAAATCCATAAATGGGCAGGTTCTGATCCTTCTGAACCCTAAATTACACCCTATATCCTAAATTTAAAAAAAAGTGCATTCTTATGTGGCCCCCTGGTGGCTGGGTGGTCTTAACGACTAATGTAGCTGCTTATAGCTAGAAACGTGGGTTGACTTGGAGACCCAGCGGCCTTCGCTGCCTCTGCCAAGCAGGAACTGAATGAGAGTTGCTTTAGACTCCAGATAAAGGCTGTATGTGCTGGACTGGTCCAACGTTGCCCTCAACCCAGTTGAGCGGGTCATGTGATGTCATCTGTCTGCATTCTCACACACTGAGCTCATCTATTTGCCTTTAGAAGGTCAAGTTGAACTGGGTTGATCCACTGGAATGCCATTCAGTATCTGTGGATATGGTCTTTTGTGTCCATTGCACAAACACGGAGGATATATTTTGTGGGATTTTATGTGTATGTGAAGTGAACGATGTGTGAGGAACAGCGGCAGATGTGTGCACAAAGTGTGGCGTTATAAAACTGTCGGCGTGAAGGTCAGCGGATCATCAGCTGGTGTAATGGAACCGGTGAGACTCGGCTTTCGAGTCTCTGAATCAGAGTAATATCGATACTATTGGTTTGTTTGCTGTTTAGTTTGGTTTCACACAGCAAATGATTAAATGAACTGAAATGATGGCTAAGGGACCTATAGAGCAAATCTCCTCGTAAAACTCTTTCATTCATTGGTCAGAAATACAGCGATGGAAAAAAAGTCAAACAAACCTTTACCAATTTCACACACCTGAAATGACCAGAGAACAGCAATAAAAAATGCAAATATAAGTAAATATAAGTACTGCCATTTGAAAAAATAAATACACCCCATGGAAATTGTTGGCTTTTTTTGACATATTTGGACAAGCAAACATTTGATCATCTTTGAAACAGTGTCTGTTAATAAAGTTGATATACCTGAACAAACCCACAAGGAAAATTAGCTTTTTCAATCATTTATTCAACAAAAATATCAATAGATGTGATATTCTTCTGTGGAAAAATGGTGGTAAGTACACCCTTGGCCTCAGAAGCTAGTATTGCCCCCTTTAGCAGAAATAACGTCTTGTAAGCGTTTTGCATAATTGTCCACCAGGCTTGCTGGAATTTTTGCGCAATCTTCCATGCAATATTCTTTCAGTTGCAAGATGTTTGAGATGTTTCTTGCATGTGCTGCCAGTTTCAAATCCCCTCCACAACATTTCAATGGGATTCAAATCCAGGCTTCGATTAGGCCATTCCACAACTCCTCCATTTCTTCTTTTTGAGCCATTCCTTGGTGGATTTGCTAGTGTGCTTAGGATCATTATCCTGTTGAAAGGCCCACTTTCGGTTCATCTTCAACTTTCGGACAGATGGCCTCGCATTATCTTCAAGCACTCTTTGATGTGATGCAGAATTCATAGTTGAATCAATGAATGCAAGCTGTCCAGTCCCTGAGGCAGCGAAGCAACCCCAAACCATAACATTTCCACCACCCTGCTTCTCCTGAAATTTTATGTCAGTTTTATGTGTCATTTGATAGTGTTTATAGGTTCTTTATTAATAGGCACTGTTTCAAAGAGGATCAAATGTTTGCTTGTCCAAATATATATATAATATATAACATTTTTTTTTATAAAATAAAAATAAAAAAAACATTTCCACAGGGTGTACTTATTTTTTTCACATGACTGTATGTAAACAAAAATATATTATTTAACAGCGTAAGAGCACCTGAATAGCCAAAATCTGGAGCCAAATTACAGAAAAAGTTAATTAGATATGAATTAAGTGTAAAGAAAATGGTTTGACATGAAAACGGAGAAAATATAAACAATCAGGAACACGAGAAGGATACAAACGTTTTCCTGAATTTACAGGAATTTCATCAATGACAAATTGTGTAAATGATGTTACAAATGCTGGATTTACGAATAAATCCATTTGTATCCAGCTTGATAAATGAGGCCCGTTGTTTTTACTCAAATTAATTTCACTGTATCGAGTCAAATCCGACTCGACTCTTGATTCCCAGCAACTTTATTTGGAGCATTGCCCCTTTTTCTTTGGCATCGTCTGAGTAAATGGTACAACTGTAAGATCTGCTGTTTGTATTCCTTACAGAGCTCTAGTATCTGCCGGGCCGCTCTCCACGCCGGCGTGATCAAAGCTTCAGGAGGATATGTGGACATCTTGGCTATGGATAAGAAGAACAGCTACACGGGCAGCCTGAAGAACGGCGTCCAGTCTGAAAGGTACTTGCCTCTCATTTATTCCTCTGAACTTTTCTTCTCCGATTTTAAGATATTTTCCGGCTGGGCTGAGTGTGTAAAGTAATAACATGTGGCCGGACCACACACTAACCTCTAGCTTACTCTAGCAGAACAATTCAAGTAGCATTGACAAAATCGATCCAACTTTGTGGAACTGAGGGTGGACCCCAACTTTTTCTCACATGATGCTAGCCACCGCTCGCGTGAACTCTCCATTTACCAGCTCCGTCTGCTCTCACGGGCCGACTCACCCGATAATTACAGGCAACCTGAAACCAAACGCCTTGTGTTCTCCAGTGTGGTGCAGCGTGAAGGCCACTCCGCTATGGTTTGAACAAGATCATAACGCCAGTAACAACGAGCTAGTGTTGGAGTTACCGTTTCCACGTCCTTTTCCTCATGTGATTAGTGATTACACACCGAAATAAATAGTATAGAAACATACCTCGACACATGCGATACATCACGGGAATCAAACTTCCAAGAAACCATATTGAGCAATTAACACTCCTACAAGGGAAAGACATCACTGGTTTCACAAGCTATACAAAACTTTTATAACGTATGACAGCGCTGATGCTCAGAGTTCATCTTTTTTTGTGCTTGTTTGTTTTTTTTTACTTTGTTTAAAGAGACGTTGACGGAGAGCGAAGACAGTGTTAAGACGGACATAACAAAACGTGTAGATGACATTTAAATATGAAATTGCAATTCTAACATGGAGACAAACAAAAACGAGAAGAAAAAAGCACAAAAAATAAACGTAAGCTAAATAATGTTAAGTATAATCTATACTGTATTTTGTACAGTTAGCCCGAGTTAGTTACCAAATGTCTACCAACAAATGTCATCTTAGCAAGTGAAAATATCTTGAATATAGTCGAATTTATCTAGTATTTCTTATTATAATTACAGTCTTATTATGATTACAGTAAACCAAATATAAGATCATTAAACCTATTTCTAGACATTACTCATTTCAAGCTTGTAGTTTTCTTATTCTATTGGCCACTTATCTACCAATAGAACAAGACTATTTCAAGTCTGAAATGAGTACAGATGTGTTGAAATAGGTTAAATGATCTTATATTTGGTTTATTGTAATCTTATTATAGGGAATACTAGATAAATTTGACTATATTCAGGGTATTTTGATTTGCTAAGATGTCTTTTCTTTGTATCCTCTATATCAAGGGTTCTCAAACTTTCTACCGTCTATAAAAAACCCCCAAACAACAAAAACCATTAATGAATAAACAAACAAACAAGTAAATAAACAAATTACAGACTCCCTTAGTACATCTTTATTTCACAAAATATTCCAGAAATTGTTGCACATTATTTAAACATATAATTTACAATATAATTTTGGCTATTTATTCGAGCAAGAGAGGTTTTTTTTTTTTTTTCATTCATTTTTTTTTTTTTCAACTTCCCACCCGTTTTTATTGAAATGAAAATATTTAGATTTCATTACCTTTCATAATGGTGGGTTGTGGTTTCCATCACTGTTAGAAAAGAAAAAGACCCCCTGGCTATTCTTCATGAACCCCACTTTGAGAACCATGGCTCTAGATATTATAAAGACATTTACATACAGTACTTGTATTACGTTCATAAGAGCTTTCATATTCTAAAATTATTTATTGTGACACGTAAAAGGCACGATAATAAATCCAGACATTAAAACGACCTTAAGACCTTCATTAGAAAAGCCTTTGTTGGCAGTATATTTTGAGATAAGCTACAATTTATATCACTATTATGAAATAAATCTAAATATTCTAACCGAACTTGCATTCAGCAAGCTAGGCTAGTTAGTTAGCCGAGCTAGCCTGGTAAGAATGTTGTCATGGTTACACTGTGCACATCATGTGAGTTTTTTTTTTTTTTTTGTCGTATTAGCTAAGTGTTAACTGTCTCTTTTCCAGTAAAACCCAGTCACAGGGCGGGTCCTTCCGCGTCTTTACCGTTCGAGAGTGATGCGCCCGTACGCACAGGGTCTCCCGTCCACTTCTCCAGGGACACACAGTCTTCTCATCAGGACAAAAACACATTCGTCTACCAACTTCTTCTGGAATTCTCGCTCTGTGTGAGAGCGAAGGCACCCGCATCACCGGCGGACCTCCCTCCTTCCCTCCCTCGTCATCTTCCATCCAGATCATTCCCAATATCTTTTTACTCTTCCGTTTTTATACTATTTACACGTATGTGGCTGAAAGGACGATGTTTACCAGCAGTGCTGGTTTTATATATTCAGTCATTTTATGATCTTTTACAAAAGAATATAAATATATTGATCACACTGTATTTACTCGTCGTTTCGTTTTGTACAGCTTTTCTTTGTGATTTTTCTTTTGGCTGCACTTTCCCACTCCTAGCCTGTCTTCTAGCATTCTTTTTTTCAGTTTATATAGTGCAGGGTGGCAGGCGAGCAGGCATCGGCGCTCAGCGTCCGGGGCGGGTGGGGGGGTGGGGGTTGAGCACATCACCGTGAGCTTTGTTCTCCTGGCCAGAGGAACCTTCGTGAACTCTGGGGGAGACAGGTTCTTTGTGTAGGAACGGGAAAGGAAGGAGGCAAGAAGGCAACACTCCAAAGAAAAGAGACCTTTCCTGTAGGATTGTGTTAAAGCTTTCCAGAATCAATAACATGTTAAAGTTTCACCCAAAGTGCAAAAAACAATGAGGCGGCCTTCGAGAAGTCCGAGGAGAAAAGAAAACCAAGCACACGTGAGCCGGATTTCCGTCTTGGTAGCACCACAGCTAACAGACACTTGTCAGAAGGTGTTGATTCGTTTTCTATAACCGAAGCTCTGACAGTAGTGCAGCTGCAAATCACAGGTTATATTAATATTAATACGCTCGTTGTAATATTCTAATATCGTTTCTATAGCAACAGCTCAATGGCAGGGACTCCTACGAAGGTTAATAATAAACTGCGAAAAATAATAAGCTGCATCACACCACCATCACTGATTATTTTCCCATAACAGCATGTCCTGAAGTGTTTAATTCCTTATGTAACATTGAGAAATGTATCTCAAAAGTCCTGAAAAGGTTCAGCGGTACAGATACAAAAATAACTATTTTGAACATGTATTTATTATTAAGGTTTCTCTCACACACACAGTTGCAATGTGGAAACGTTTGTGTTAGCATTACTACAACTAAAAATTGTCGCATTATCTTCGTTGGAATGCTTATAAATGTTTTAAAGATTTAAAAAAAAAATTTTTTTAATTTTTTTATTTTATAAAAAAGAGCATGTTTAAGGTTCTAGCAACCAAAATGTTCCAAAGACATTAAAGGTTGTTTTCATAAAATTTTTGGATTACGAAATATTGCTAGCTAGGACAATACATAAACTTAAATTAAGTAATGGTAAGGCATTAATTTTTTTTGTGGCTGTCTGTGAAACAACCAATAATGAGGGAAAAAAAATCAACTTTAAGTAACCGTCAATATATTTAATTCAAAACAACGTGGAAATGTTTTTATTTATGCCACTTTTTAAGGTTGCTTTTGCATCTGCCTGCAAAGGTTAACAAAAACAGCATTAAAAAAACATTCTGTCTGGTCAAAGACGTCTAAAACCTCGCTAGCTAAGCGCACTTCACTCTCACAGTGAACGTCACAAGTTGATTAAGCCGTTGAATAGCTATGTGCCGAAGCAAAACGGAAATATGCCTAATCAATTCAGTTTGTAATCAAATACCGGCCCTCAAAATGTCCTTAAAATGATGTTTTCCCAGACTTTCCCAGATGTGAACATCATACAAAGCACAGATGTTTGTAAACTGCTTTTATGCAGACATTTTATAAAAATACATCGAATGCAAAGGCATGCTGGGAAAGGGATGCAAATATGACCAGTTTCTTATCAATTTCTTATCTGGATTTTGTCACAATACAAATGTAAGATTAAGGTTTAGTCTGTGTAAAAGTATATATTTTCTCTCCATCTGCTTCACTTTCTGTCTTTTTTTCGCCGTCTCTGTCTTCATGTGCTACCTCAGTCTTTTGCTACAGCTTAAGTGTTATATGGCGTTGAAGTATTTGGGGGGGAAACTATTTGTACAGATTTTAAAATTGTGTAAATATTCTGATTTATGACTGTTTTTTAAAATAGTTGTGGATGCGAAGGTATGTTTTCTATGAAAGTATGTTTTTATGCTTTTGTATCTTTTTATTATTACTTTCTGTTTTTAAAAATGCCCCCCAAAAAGTTGCAAATTTACATTTCTTTCCGCATAACCTTTATTTTTTAATGAAAAGCTGCAGCGGTACCTTGGACATGATTCATTCATGAAGCGACTCCAAGATTTGTGTAGGATTTTGGTACTGAACCTCCAGTGATAATTTTTTTCACTTTGCATCTGCCACAGGAAGCTGTTTTTGCACAAAACTGAAAATAAAGTGATACGCCTTGGTTGATTATCTCGAATTCTTTTGAATAACAACTCACCACAAATTCGTTAATGTATATTGTGGTTTATAAGTCATGTGACCTGTTAATTTTTGTGTTTTCCCTCCCCTAACACGTAGACTCAAGGATGCCCTGTTAATGAGCCAATTAGTTGAATCTGGTTTATTAAAGCAGAAAAAATAATAAAGTATGCAGTATCGGGGTATTCTAATACCAAATTTGGGAAACACTGTACATTCAAGACCACCCAAGAAAAGCTGGCTAACCTTGAACACTGGTCCTAAGCCAAGAACACCACTTTTTTCTTGCTGTGGACCTAGCATGATATGGAACAGTGCATATTAAAACAAATGGTTCACGTTGGCCCGGGTCACTGGACCAGTACTGTCATAAATATGAGGTCTCTCGACACCGGAGCCTGAATGGAAAGACAGAGTACAGTCAAGGTTTTGATATGACATTTATTTGATATGAATAAGTTTGAACAAACAAATATTAATGTGAGATTACTGCTGCAAACTAATCATTGCTCTTTAACGCTAATGAAAACGTGCCGTGTTTCCACATGTCTGTAATTAAAAGCAAAGTGATATTAGCTTGGCTGAGTGGATATTTCATTTGGCATTGCAGGTGTGGATTTCACAGAGACAGCAAGTCCAAAAATCATAGACATTAATGTGTGTAGATAAGAATTCAGTAGAATAATTACTGAAATGTCAGTATAAAATATCATTTGCGAGACACTGTAGACTGATGATCTTGCAACAAAAATCCGGTCTGAACCTTTGTAGGAATTTTACTGATTGTCCCAGGAACATATCTAATACTCTAAAATTCTAGTATTATAATATTCCAATACTAAAATATAAGGTCCATCTTGGAAAAAAAAAACAAAAAAAAAACATTCATGTTGGATGAAAGAACTACTTTTGGAGTCAAAAAATTGCAATACATGATTAAAAGAAATGGTTAGATGTAAAAAGTACAATCTAGGAGAGTTCTAGAAACCATAAGTTCCTAAGGCACTAACGGTCACATTCATAAAATGTCTGGGCTAAAAACTGTTGCTAGGTTAGTCCACTCACCGTGCAAACAAGGACCCCTCAGAACCTTGGATAACATTGGCGGTCATCAACAACGGGCGATGCAACATGTCGGTTGAAGTATTTATTCGTCGTGTCAAATTTGCAATGACAACTCACAGCTTGGTTTGAAATGCTATCGTCTCCCGTGTAGGTGCCGCATGCTGGCCTCGCCTGAGCGATGTAGGAAGTGAACCAGGGCCATGGATGGCGCAGGCCAACATATAAAATTAGTATGTCCTACAGAACCGCCACATTCAAGAGACAAAGTGGAAAGGAAATTGGTGAAGGATCTAAACTCCTCTACAATGGCCTGAACTCAACCCAGAATTGGAGTCATGGTAGTGCTCAGCCAATGATAGCATTGTTGAAGTTGAAAATATATATGATCGACTCATCTCCATCAAAGTTGATTCTGGCTCTACCGCGATGTGCATCACCTCATGCTACACCCCGCAGACCGGTTGCCCCGAGAATGAGAAGGATGATTTCTGGGACCAACTCGATGTCTGGACGATCGCTGTGGAAGAGCACATCCTGATTGGGGGTGACCTGAATGGCCACTAGTGGGATCAACGCTCAGTGCCATGTAGAGCAAGGTCTCAGCACATGAAACAATGATGGTCACCATCACATTTAATCAATGTGGTTTCATCAAGGGTTGTAACAAAACCAATGCGATCCACACCACTCACGCATCTGGAGAAGAACAAGAATGTCCACATGACAGGAATTTGTGCTCAGCCGGAATTTCACCACTCTTTACCATCAACATCGGCATCCACCAGGAATCGACCTTTTCGTATCTGCAGTTCATCCTTTGCATGGACATGGCAATGGCCCATCTCCAAATGCCCCATCCCTGGATGCTCCTGGATCCTCCTGTACACAGACAACATCATGCTTGCCAAGGAAGCTTTGTATGGCCCTTCAGCATCATGCACAGGAGTGGAAAGATCGACTGGGCAAGCAAGGAATGTGGCTAAACGTCAAGAAGATGGAATACCCGGAGTGCGACCTGCAGACTGTTGGCACCATCCATATCAACAGACAGACCTTACCATAGCCACCCAGTTCAAGTACCTCGGCTTGCTCTTCACCTTGCTAAGTGATACCCTCCTAGACACCCAAGCATGAGTCAAAGCAGCATGGTGGAAATGGAGGCAGGTCACTGGGGTCTTATACTGTAAAATGCCTATTCACCTCAAGGTGAAAATTTAAAAGATTGTCATGCAGCCAGTAGCTCTGTATGGGGCAGAGTGCTGGCCAGTGACCAAGAAGCATGAGCAAGTTCTCCACAGCATGAAGATGAAAATGCTTAGATGGACACTTGGACTGACCTGGTTTGACCATGACATGAATGACACCTGGAAAAGGTTGGAAACTGTGCCAGTCACTGAGAAAATGCATGAGGCCCACCTCCGAAGGCGCAGCCACATTATACACAACACAGACCAAACGGTGGCTAAAACAGCAATGCGGCTTGAACCAGAAGGGCATCGAGAAGAGGTGGATCAATTGGATTGTAGAGGGCATTCCACAGGTAGGACATCACCCTGAGGACACCCACAACTGAACAAAGTGGAGGAAGGTGTGCAAGAGAGCAGACCCTGCACCTTCATTAGAAAAAGAACGCTAGGTAAGAAGTCCACTCACTTAAATAAAGTAATAGTAAGGCATTAACATATTGTGTGGTGGTCTGAGAAACCTGTTGGATGTTGTTTCAAACAACCCCCCCCCCCCCAAAAAAAAACAGGCTTTCTTCCCTACACAATACTTTGACACCAAAACAGGGAACACAATGTCTAGTTTATCTTAAGGATACATCAAGAATAGTTTGTTAATGGGTTAATAAATAGGGAATACAGTGAGTTGAGTTTATGTTTCACTCTGCCAGTTAATCTCTATGAGATCAATACAATATAAGACCATGTTTGATCTTGTTACTGGCATTTTCCACTAACACAGTAGCAGTTTAGGGAGTTTGGACTTGACTTTGACTCTAGAGATTTCAACTGGTCTTGAAAAAGGAAAGAAAGAATAGAATGAGAATACACAGCATAACAAATAAATATGGGAGGATATGACCTCACTGAGAGAGTGGGTATACTGTAGGAGGGAAATAAAAGAAGACCCAGCATGGAACCTTTGGCACTAGAGATAGTCTAGAGCATTGTGGAAAGGGTCTAGGGGACAAGGGGGGGATGTGGGGCTGGGATTGCTGGGTGAGGGACGATGCAGAATCTCTTATGGATGAAAACATATTAAGGAGATCTTGTTAATCTCTTCTTCAAGATCATCAGCAGTTAGGTAGGAAGGAAGGAAGGGGAGTGTTGAAAAATAAAGCTCTCTCACCATGAGACACTTTGTGCTAAACTGTGACTCAATCAACATGTGTATCCAGGCTGTAAGTAATTTACGGAGCACAGTGTTGGGTTGTTATATGAGTGAAGTTGACGGTGTAAGGGAAAGCACCTCTGGGCATGTTAGCTGTCATCACAGCATTGTGTCCAGGAGTTAATGAGGCAACACTGCTGTGAACACTTCCTAACACAAATTCTCACGTGTGTGTGTCTTCAGAATGGAAAAACTGCTGTGTCACTAATTCATCTGGCTCAAATGTGAAAACATGCAGCTGTGTTTACATCAGCCGGAATAAATTCATTTCTATTGCAGTTTCCAAATGAGCTGTTTACAAGAACCCACAATTCCACAAACTGTTGAAAATCTCAGTTTGAATTAAAATCTCAGTAGGTCTCAATATGGAAAACATTACCATAACAACAACACCAATTGTGTGAGTGCTGTTTGAGCATAACAAGTAGCTAATATTAGTTCAAACCTGTCCCAGGAAAATGCACACCAAATGTCTTTATTGAACAGGATTTGTGAGAAGTAGAATTTGTGTCATGGTTTATTCTGCTTTAAAATGTTAGCTGGATGCCCCTAAACCCCAATCCAAACAAATCTTTAAGAAATCTGAACTTTGTTTCTTCAGGCGTCCATGATGTTGTGTAGTGACAAAGCATTTGATCAGATAGACATTTTATACGTATTTCTGTCTAAAATCTGTTTATTCTGGATTAGGTATACAGTATACATTTAGGTTTTTTGGGGGTGGCAGCTGCCGCCGTTGTCCTCCCAAAGGTTGTTTGCTTTGTTGCAATTAATGAAGGCTTATTGAACCTTGTTTAACATGTTGGATACAAATTAATTTATTTATAATAAATAATGCAGGAGCATTTACAGACAGAATCCAGTTAGTTGGGGAAAAGTTGGGTTCATATCCTAGGTCTCACTCCATGAGTTTGTGTAAGTTTACTTATAAGGAGACCCACTAAAGTGAACATGACTGATGTGCTTCAAATCATATAATTATTGATGAGTTACTGCAAATTTATATATGAAGTACGCTGTCAAGTTTAAATCATTTGAGAACTTTTGTAAACTTTTCTTTGGCCATGAAAACATTTACACACAACTTTACTAAATGATTCATCAATGAGGCCTAATTAATCGGAAGCAACTCATCATAAGGAATTCATCATTGTAGTGTTACATGTATTTTCAGAATTCTTGCGGTGTGATGAACTGTAGCGTTTTTGGGAGTGGTGGCTCAGTGGTTAAGGCTTCAGGATGTTCTGAAATCCCAACACCACCAAGCTGCCACGCTTGGGTTCCTGAGCAAGATCCTTAACCCTCAACTGCTCAGTTGTATCCTCTCAATTATAAGTTCCTTCAGATATAAGCATCAGCCAAATGAGCAAAATGTAAATGTTTAGAGCGATGAAGGCAATATCGTTATGCAGACATTCATTTTTGCACCAAGTAACAAATCAGACATTCTGCAAATGCAACCTTGTCATATACAAGATGACTTCCTCTATAGTATACCCAGTAGAGGATGGGTTCCCTTCTGGTTTCTTCCTCACATGGTCTCAGGAAGTTTTCCTTGCCACCATCACCTCTGGCTTGCTCATTAGGAACAAAGTGAAATCTATATCCGGATTTCTGTAAATCTTTCTTTGAGGCAATGTCCATTGTTAAAAGCGCTATGTATAAATAAAATTGAATTGAATATACAAAATTTGACATGGACATGCCACTATTTATTAAAGGATTATTATTGGCAGGGTTTTGTTCTAAAATGACTCATCCCTGCTACAAGACCCAACGGTTTGATTTGATTAACCTTATTTCAGTCCAACCCTCAAACCTAATACAAATACAGTCTGTTCCTACTTTTTGGACCAGGAGTGTGACAATTAAATCCTTGACACTCGGTGAGGATAAAGAGAAATGACTCATAATCAGCAAGATGACTCATCCACGGTATCATATACTGCTTCTGTTTTTATCTCAAAACCACAGTTTTGATAAATAAACTAGACAAACCTTTTTGGCTTGACAATAAATAATGGCATAACTGTGTCACGCTGCATAATGGATATCCTTTAGGATGAAGCTGTTTTGAAACAGAAACCTGTATCCTGAATTGTAAAAAAGAACAGAGGCACATGTGTGTTATGTTCTGGAGAAAGAGTTTAGTGAGTTATGGATGGATTTGCTTCTGGGAGGGAGTTGTGCTTTGTGTGCATTTTGGCTGAACATGTGTTGGGAAGGTGGAACCTCAACGCTGGTACACAAACAAAATCCAGGCTGCTGTGATAAATTAAGATGATGAATTAACATCAAATTTTAATTTGATTTAGTGAGCAGGATTTGCTGAGGATGAAGGAATGAAGAGAGGAGTTGTAGTGGGCCATGGAAAGGTTGAGGGAAAGAGTGTGAGAGTTAATAAAAGTTCAGATCCTCCTCTCCTCTTCTGAGTCATTGAAATGATCCAGAGCACCACAGGGGAACCTTCAGGACCATCCAGACCTCTCTTAAAGTAGCCCTGAATTCAAAACATGATGTATAAATCATTAACTCTTCTTGGATGCAGATTCTGATTATATACAGTAAACGATAAAACTATTTCATATTAACTGGGTTTGTGATATATAGCTTTGGACCAATCACATTAGAGATTGAGGATGTTGTATTGGTGAACTTTTTTTTTTTTTTAGCTGCTAACCTGATGGTAGTGAAGGACAGATTGGGGTTGTCATGGTAACATTACACTGGTTTCCCCAATTCCCACGCACCAGCTAACTTTCTCCTATGACAACATGCAAATCGAGACTCTGATATACAGAAATGCCATGACTATTGTGAGAGGGTTTACAAGAAGTTAGCAAGGCTGTCGATGTTAGGAGGACATGGAGATGTTTTTCTTACTTATTGTATCCCATAGCAGAAGGAAATTGCACACACACAGTGATGAAAGCAGAAGTTTAAACAGCTGCATGAGTAAATAATAGCACAGTAATTCACATATAGTGAGTGATAACAATTTCATTCTGTGTTGAGCAGTGAAACACGTAGTTAGACTTTTTTTCCATCATCCTTGGTGACGCACTTCCTTGCTGGGAACAGAGCGCAGATGACATGGGCAGAGAGAGACCCTTAACAGCGGACGTATGGTCTACGCTCTAATTCAGGACTGGACTTCCTTTTTATGGGCCTGGAATTTTGTTTGCCTTGAAAGCATCATGTTGAAAAAAGAAAAACCCATCTGACTTTATCGTCTTTGAGAGCCAGCCAGGGATGATGTTGACGGAGTTTTAGAGCTCAATGGAGGGATTACAGGACAGACTGAAGAATTTGTGAAATACTGTAGCATCACACATATATAATATACAGTATGTATCTCATTCATTCATCCATCACCAGTAAATACTTTATTTTAGTCAGGGTTGTGGTGAATCTGAGAATACTGGGGATGAGGCAAGATGGGACGCTGGACATCATTCACACTGATTTACACATCAGTGCTCAGCTGATCTCACCACCCACTAGAGAGCCACCTATCCTGCAGAGGCAGTCAGGTTTTCATTTACAACCCCAATTACAAAACAGTTGGGACGCTGTGTAAAATGTAAATAAAAACAATGCAATAATGTGCAAATCTCATAAACCCATATGTTATTCACAATAGAACGTTGTGAATGTTATGTTATATGAAAACATATCAAATGTTTAAACTGAGGAAATGTACCATTTTAAGAAAGAAATAAGGTAATTTTGAATTTGATGGCCGCAACACGTCTCAAAAACGTTGAGACAGGGGCAACAAAAGGCTGGAAAAGTAAGTGTTGCTAAAAAGAAACAGCTGGAGGAACATTTTGCAACTAATTAGGTTAATTGGCAACAGGTCAATAACATGACTGGGTATAAAAAGGAGGCAGAGGCAGAGTGTCTCAAGAGTCTCTCAAAAGTAAACATGGGCAGAGGTTCACCAATCTACAAAAAACTGTGTCTACAAATTGTGGAACAATTTCAGAATAATGTTCCTCAATGTAAAATTGCGAATACTTTGAATATCTCATCATCTACAGTACATAATATCATCAAAAGATTCAGAGAATATTGAGAAATCTCTCTGCGCATGGGACAAGGGCGAAAATCAATATTGCATGCCCGTGATCTTCGGGCCTTCAGGCAGCACTGCATTAAAAACAGGCATGATTCTGTAATGGAAATCACTGCATGGCCTCAGAAACACCTCCAGAACTTATTGTCTGTGAACACAGTTCACCATGCCATCCACAAATGCTGGTTAAAGCTCTATCTTTAGTGAGTGACAGTGACATGTGAAGGCCAATGTATGGTAACCCATACTTGGAATTTGTCCTCTGCATTTAACCCATCCAAGTTAGTGCATACACATTAGGAGTTGTGAGTAGTGAACACACACACATTACAAACCACGAACACACCCGGAGCAGTGGGCAGCCATTTTTGCTGCGGTGCCCAGGGAGCAGTTGAGGGTTAAGGGCCTTGCTCAAGTGCCCAACAGTGGCAGTTTGGCGGTGCCAGGATTTGAACTCCCAACCTTCCGAGCGGTAGCCCAACTTCTTAACCACTGAGCTACCACCATCCCCATGCAAAGAGGAAGCTATATGTGAACATGATCCAGAAACGCTGCCATCTTCTCTGAGCCAAAGCTCATTTAAAATGGACTGAGGCAAAGTGGAAAACTGTTCTGTGGTCAAACGAATCGAAATTTGATATTCTTTTTGGAAAGCATGGACGCTGGGTCCTCTGGACTAAAGAGGAGAGGGAATTGTTATCAAACCGGTTTGTTATCAGTGCTCAGTTCAAAAGCCTGCATCTCTGATGGTATTAGTGCCTATGGAATGGGCAGCTTGCACATCTGGAAAGGCAACATCAATGCTGAAAGGTATATTCAGAATTAAGAGCAACATATGCTTCCATCTAGATGACGTCTTTTTCAGGGAAGGCCTTGCATATTTCAGCAAGACAATGCTAAACCACATACTGCATCTATTACAACAGCATGGCTTCATAGTAGAAGACCCTGCAGTCCAGACCTTTCACCATATTTAACTGTGGGCATGAGGTACTTTTCCATATGGCTACCTCTCTGTGTGCGCCAAAACCACCTCTGGTGCTTATTGCCAAAAAGCTCTATTTTGGTTTCATCTAACCATAGAACCCGATCCCATTTGAAGTTCCAGTAGTGTCTGGACGCTTGAGTTTGTTTTTGGATGAGAGTAAAGGATTTTTTCTTGAAACCCTTCCAAACAACTTGTGGTGAAGTAGGTGACTTCGGATTGTAATTTTGGAGACTTTCTGACCCCAAGATGCAACTAACTTCTGCAATTCTCCAGCTGTGATCCTTGGAGATTTTTTGGCCACTCGACCATCCTCTTCACAGTGCGTTGAGACAATATAGACACACGTCCAATTCCAGGTTGATTCATAACATTTCCAGTTGATTGGAACTTCTTAATTATTGCCCTGATGGTGGAAATGGGCATTTTCAATGCTTGTGCTATTTTCTTATAGCCACTTCCCATTTTGTGAAGCTCAACAACCTTTTGCCGCACATCACAGCTATATTCCTTGGTCTTACCCATTGTTATGATTGACTAAGGGAATTTGGTTTATAAATATATGTATACACACACACACACACACACACACACACACACACACACACACACACACACACACACACACACACACACAATTATATATAGTTATAGGGATAGTTATCATCATCAGGAAATCAAACCAATAATAATAGAGGCGGAAACAAGCCCAATGTTCAACAAAGGAAGTGAACCCAGAACAAAAAACATGGCACTTGTTGCCATGGGAGCCAGAGGACCAGATCATGACATCAAAGTTGTTTTTCGAGTATGTGTTTTTTTGCCATCACTCTTCAAAGCGAAGACCAGTTTTGGGGTAAAATGCCAATCCTCTCTTCTGAAAGTCTCCACTGTATCTATTTGCTCCAAACCCTGTTTTACAGTCTGCACAACTGAATTAACTAATATTTTCCAGGTGACTTCAGACGGTGCGGTCCAAGATCTTTTGGAAATGCCTCCCATCATGTACAGTGCAATATGTGGAGGATTACCCTGCTTTGATTTACTTCTCCACTGTGGCACTCTGAGTTCTGTCCAGCTTTGTCTAGGAACAGCTCATAATACAGTTTCGAATGAAGTTCCCGCATTCTCGAGCGGGTATGACATTTATTATAAACAAATTCTCAACCTTACATGGCATGTCCATTAGTCTATCACAGAAAAAAACCCTATATGGAATTCTCCTGATACAGATGTGCCTCTTTTTTCTCTTTGTAGAGATGAAAAAGCAGTTGTTCAAGTTTAACGTATGAGTGTGTTCATCACGAGCGTTTACGAACAGGTAGCAAAGACGTGGAAAGAAACTCATTCACAAACTCATTCCACTAGCCAGAGCTGTTCTATTAAAACCTCAAAGCACTGTGATTCAACTAAATTTGTAAACGGTCCACTTACAAAGCAACTAACATGACTAAATGGCAACAACAGTTACCTAACCATTAATTATTATTTTTATGGCTAGAAATATTTTTTATTTATTTTATTTGTGTCTTGTTTTATTGTGGCCCTTCATGTTACAACTTTTTATTAGCCCTGTGCAAACACACACCTCTCCATCCAAACATCTTTGATCATTCCGTTTTCGTTATCAACTTCTTCTTCTTCTAGCCATGTCATCAGTTCACTAATGAAACCAGAGAGGTTAAATAAAATAATACAATCAAAAATCTGTGAAACATCTAAGAAAAATCTCTCCTTTTTGACCATGTTGAGGAATGTCCACAATCATTCTCACAATCACTTATCATTCTATATCAGCTGTAAACAATCGTTCCCTCACCAGCTTCTCTTTTTCTCTCTCTCTTTTGAAGTTAATAAGGAAAAATAAAGCAACTTGCCTTGTTACTTGTCACTCGAGACTCCTTCCGTAAATGCAAAATAAATGTCTCTGTACAGAAAGCTTCACCTTATCAATGATTAATTGTTTTTCTTTGATAAATAACAGCACATTTTAAAATCCCTTTATTATTAGGCTTAGATAAGTGGAGAACAGAAGAGACATCTATTATAAATTTGCTGCAAGGAAGAATAAACACATATTTCCATGTCCATTTACAGTATATTCTTTTTTTTGTCATTTTTTTAAACAAGCAATGTCATCAGTTCACTAATCAGCCTTGAATAAAACGATAAATCTACAGGGTGTCCAAAGGTCTCCATACATAGGGGAAATTAACACTTTTTAGCAAAATGTCTTCCAAAATGTTTCATACTTAGTTCATATATATATATATATATATATATATATATATATATATATATATATATATATATATATATATATATATATATAAACATCACATTTTTGTAAATGTTTTATTATATCTTTTCATGGGACAACACTGAAGAAATGACACTTTGCTACAATGTAAAGTAGTGAGTGTACAGCTTGTATAACAGTGTAAATTTGCTGTCCCCTCAAAATAACCCAACACACAGCCATTAATGTCTAAACCGCTGGCAACAAAAGTGAGTACACCCCTAAGTGAAAATGTCCAAATTGGGCCCCAAGTGTCAATATTTTGTGTGGCCACCATTATTTTCCAGCACTGCCTTAACCCTGTTGGGCATGGAGTTCACCAGAGCTTCACAGGTTGCCACTGGAGTCCTCTTCCACTCCTCCATGACAACATCACAGAGCTGGTGGATGTTAGAGACCTTGCGTTTCCGTTTGAGGATGCCTCACAGTTGCTCAATAGGGTTTAGGTCTGGAGACATGCTTGGCCAGTCCATCACCTTTACCCTCAGCTTCTTTAGCAAGGCAGTGGTCATCTTGGAGGTGTGTTTGGGGTCGTTATCATGTTGGAATACTGCCCTGTGGCCCAGTTTCTGAAGGGAGGGGATCATGCTCTGCTTCAGTATGTCACAGTACATATTGGCATTCATGGTTCCCTCAGTGAACTGTAGCTCCCCAGCACTCAATGCAGCCCCAGACCATGACACTTCCACCACCATGCTTGACTGTAGGCAAGACACACTCGTCTTTGTACTCCTCACCTGGTTGCCGCCACACACGCTTGACACCATCTGAACCAAATAAGTTTATCTTGGTCTCATGAGACCACAGGACATGGTTCCAGTAATCCATGTCCTTAGTCCGCTTGTCTTCAGCAAACTGTTTGCGGGCTTTCTTGTGCATCATCTTTAGAAGAGGCTTCCTTCTGGGACGACAGCCATGCAGACCAATTTGATGCAGTGTGCGGCGTATGGTCTGAACACTGACAGGCTGACCCCCCACCCCTTCAACCTCTGCAGCAATGCCGGCAGCACTCATACGTCTATTCTGCAAAGCCAACCTCTGGATATGATGCTGAGCACGTGCACTCAACTTCTTTGGTCGACCATGGCGAGGCCTGTTCTGAGTGGAACCTGTCCTGTTAAACCGCTGTATGGTCTTGGCCACCGTGCTGCAGCTCAGTTTCAGGGTGTTGGCAATCTTCTTATAGCCTAGGCCATCTTTATGTAGAGCAACAATTCTTTTTTTCAGATCCTCAGAGAGTTCTTTGCCATGAGGTGCCATGTTGAACTTCCAGTGACCAGTATGAGAGAGTGAGAGAGCAATAACACCAAACTTAACACACCTGCTCCCCATTCACACCTGAGACCTTGTAACACTAATGAATCACATGACACTGGGGAGGGAAAATGGCTAATTGGACCCAATTTGGACATTTTCACTTAGGGGTGTACTCACTTTTGTTGCCAGCGGTTTAGACATTAATGGCTGTGTGTTGAGTTATTTTGAGGGGACAGCAAATTTACACTGTTATACAAGCTGTACACTCACTACTTTACACTGTAGCAAAGTGTCATTTCATCAGTGTTGTCCCATGAAAAGATATAATAAAATATTTATAAAAATGTGAGGGGTGTACTCACTTTTGTGAGATACTGTATATATATATTTCAGATAGCCTTTAAGAATGCCTTTGACGAAAGAAGAACATATTCAAATCGTCCTCATGGCTGGGACGGGAAGCTGTCGCAAGTTCTTGATGGACATGCAATTACATGCATAACACCAGATGTGTTAACACAAGTTCACCGTGAGTGGGAGATACGACTCCAGGTGTGTTGACAAAGAAATAGCAATTATGTAGAGGATGTTTTGTATCCTGTATTTATGGAGCCTTTTGGGACACCCTGTATTTTCTGAATTAAGTTATCTAGTTTCTGAAATAATATCTCTAGTATTGTAGTTTGTACTGGTTTGTATTGTAGTTGGTTTGCTCTGAGTTGACTTAGGTGCTTGGCCCCCTAAATATAGTTTATATATTGGTTATAATGTTGGTTGTGATTTTTAAACACTGTAACAAAAACAATCACAGACCAAGCTACACGGACCCTGGGGGTACCCAGACCCCACTTTGGGATAACCCACCCCCCACACTCCCACCCCCCCACCCCCCAACCTCCAAAAGGTACTCAGTCTGTTCATTTGAAAAGCTTTGCTGTGTCTGTATCCAGACGGCGGTCCACCGCTGTTGAAAACCCCTGTCTTATAGAATAAAAAGAAAAGTAAACATGACCTAGCAGCCGTGACTAAGAAATGTTATGTAATGACTCTGTCATGTATCCAGCACTAATCCTATAATATACAGCAGGTTAAATGTGAAGAAAAAAATTATGAAATCAGAATAATGAACAGAAATCAGGGTCTCCAGTGCAGGCCAAACCATCTGCATCCATGAAAATGTCGGTTCATGATGACTCATTAATCACATTCGCATTCGGGCAACTGCAACATAGTCATCAGCTCATAATTCAAAAATCTGGTATTTTCCACATCTGTAATGTTGTTTTGCTTCTTGCAATGTTTTTTTTTTTTTTTCGTTTTTAGAAAGAGTTTTATCTCAATCATGTACATTACACTTTGCTGCTTTTTAAATGTTTATTCATTACCTCAGCAAATAAACATGGCTAGCTTGAGAAACTTCACTGTTCATGTC
Source organism: Cranoglanis bouderius (assembly GCA_023630585.1). Classification (NCBI taxonomy): domain Eukaryota; kingdom Metazoa; phylum Chordata; class Actinopteri; order Siluriformes; family Cranoglanididae; genus Cranoglanis; species Cranoglanis bouderius. The sequence goes on from CM042567.1 coordinate 2,280,954, forward strand.
ATGACTTGTCGTGAACCCAGTGACTCATGGGAAATTTCCTACTTTATCACAGGAAGGTTCTCACTACTTTTATGGCTGATTAAGATCATTACAGGAAGAAATGCCCACCAGTCATTTCCCATATTACTCAGCTTTTGCAACATTGCCTGGACGGTGTCTATCACTCAAAGCTTTAACCGACACACACACGTCAGTCAATGTGTAATATTTTCGTCGGGCCTGTGATGGATGGCTCGTGTGCTGCCATGAAAAGTCCTGCTTGGGTGGTGCGGCGTGTCCTCATAGCCCTGCTCTGGGAAAGCTTTCGTTCCCAGACCACTGGGTTCATAGAGGGAAAAACACCCTAGAGGTTCAGTTTTTTGAGTCTCATAGCTAGGGATACGTACAGTCCACTCCAGAAATATTGGCACCTTTTCAAGAGAATGAGAATATGTATTAAAATTTTCCACAACAACATTCCTTTAATAAATACCTCCCATAAGAACAACCTTTTTTAAAAAAAAATACTATTTTCTCTCAAATACATATGTGGCAAAATCATTTAAAATAAATGCAAGAAAAGTAGGGCTGTATTCACAGAGAATCTTAATGCTATGTTATGAGGTGCCCAATCCCTACTGAACACCTTTGGGATGAACTGGAACCCCGACTGCGCCCCAGGCCTCCTCGCCCAACATCAGTGCCTGACCTCACTAATGCTCTTGCACAAATGGGACAATATAAACGTGCTCAAAATGTTGTGCATGTAAGATGGACCAAGAGCCTTTACACTGTTTAGAGGATCAGTGCTGTTTTTCTGTCCAGGGGAGGCTTCAGCAAATATTGCTTACCTATAAAAAACTAAAAAATATTTTATAAAACTCCAATCCTCAAGCCCCTCACAACCCCCCAAGCCCCCCACTCACCCTCCCCCAATATCACTCCCTGCATGTGTTATTGAGTTATATTTTGTTTTCATGAAGCATGGCGGTAAATCTTGACTGTAAATTCTTGACTCTACAGATTATTTAGAGATGGATCATTAGATAAACTGGCAGCCCACATGCCTCCAAAGCACTGTTCCAATCTGCGTACAGATTGGAAACGTCACGTGTAGGGATTGTATTAATTTTTTTTTGACATGATGTATGGAACTGTCTCCTGCGATGTCAGTTTCACTCAAATCCATGTTGTGGAATGCTTTCCTCCTGATGTTTTAAATAAAATTTTCCTAGCTAAATATGCTTTTGATCAAAGAAATCGGCCTGTCGGTCCAAGGACCTTTTATATAACCGGTTTCTAATGATCTGATCAAAGAACCGCTTTAAAAGCCAAAGAACCATTTGAGGAGCCATTAAGGAACCCTTTATGGTAAGTGTGGAAGACAATTTTATCAACAATCAACAAAAATCTGTTTATCTGAAATCAATGCTTTTTCATCAGATCTAGGAAAGTGGATAAAAGGGAAGAAACCCGTCTCCAACGGTCTCCACTTAAAACCCCTAAATTACATTTCTAGCCCGTGGTTTCTCTTGACATCTGGACCTGCTGTGGTGTTTACTGTGGCAACTGTTGGCTCTTTGAGGTTAGACTTGTAGTGGCAAGCCCTTGTTGAACATTTTTTTTTTGTTTTAGAGAAACTGTCATGACACGAGTTCTGAGCCATCGCTATGGACCAATGACGTGCATTGGCAGAGGGGAAACCGGGCTGTCCACTTGCTGCCAAAAACCTGTTCCTGGAACTGATGTCTTAAGCAAAAAGAACAAAAAGATGCTGAGCAAAACGTGCAGTGTGCAGTTTTACACACAGTGCCCACTGATCTTTTTTTTATTACAACCCGGAACACCAGGGATCCCAGTAAGCATTTCAGTACTCGAAGCTCTTTTAGATGTAGAAATATTTAAGATAATAAATAATAAAATAATAATAAAAGATAAATAATAGAAAACTTGAAGTGCATCCAAAAACCCCCACTGTCACTGTATTTCCATTCTTGGAATTCTAAAGTAATCCGGCGGTTTCCTTATTTTCCCTCCTACAGTCTCTTGCAGGTTATCCACTGTCTGGAAAGGAGCCGAAATCAGGAAGGCTTTAAGTTCATGGTCCAGTCCTGGATCTAATCTTCACATACTACCGAGACCGGTTCTGCTGAGCGTACTACCTGGATCGGTTCTGATCAGCGTTATGATAGTTTTAATAATCACTTTCACTAAACATACAGCTGTGTGGCTATGGGTCATAATAGCATTGTAGATAAAAATGTCTCAGACTTCTTTGTGTTATTTGTCTGGCTTGATCGGATCAGTTGCTTGAGATAAGCTTAGTTTTGAGTAATTTGCTTTAGATAAATACTTACCAAGTTGCTTTTTACCTTTTTTTTTTGCGATATGTTGGTTTGGATAAGTTGCTTTAGAATTTACTTTTATATAGTTAAATATAATTATTCTATAATTGAACAAGTTTCTATAATGAAAAAAGATATAATGCTCTTTCTGATGAGTTCCACTTTTTGATAAGTTGCTTGAGATACATTTTTATATCATTTTTTTTTTATACATTGCTTGGGAATTTTTTTTCTTTTAATAAATTGCATAGAATAATTTGCTTTCTGGATAAGATTTTTATTTTTTTTTGTGTAAATTTTCTTGGGATCAGTTGTTGGTTTTCGTTGGTAAGTTGCCTGAGAGAGTTTTTTTTTTCTTGAGATGTAGCTTTTTCCGATTCTTGGGTTAAAAAAAATTAATACAAGTTTCTTAGTTAAAAGTTGTTTTTTCTTTAATAATTTTGTCTGTGGTTAATTGTTTTTCTTTGATATACTGCTTGGGATATGTTGGTTTTCTTTGAGGGTTTTCTTGGGCTAAGCTGTTTTTTCACATAAGTTTCTTTACATACTTTTTGCTCAGGATAAGTTGGGATTTTTTTTAAATAAGTTGCCTGGGCTAGGTTTTTCTTTATAGTCTACTTAGGATAAGTTGTTTTTAACAAGTTGCTTGAGAGAAGGTTTTTTCCCTTTTCGACTGGGATAAGTTTCTTGAGACAAGCTTTTAATAAGTTTGCTTACAGTTTTTTGATAAGTTACTTAAGATAAATAATTTTTAATGCATAAAATACTTGGGATAAGTTGCTTGTTTGGATCTGATGCTATGTTTAATATGTTGTTTTGTTTTCTTAATAAGTTGTTCATTTGACATGTTGGCTGTTTGGAAAAGGTGATATTTTTGGTAAACTCAATGATCCATTAGCCTGATTGGTGCCTCTCTTAATTTTTGGCTGTAAGTACGTAGGGGAGAGTTTGGCACTTTTTTAAAAAAGTTTCCATTTGCTTGGGAGCTCCATCAAATATGGACAAATATTTGAACCTCTTTAAATGTTACACAGGTGGAACGATCAGAAAATTCTGTTTTTATAGTTTATAAAGTTACAAATCATTTGAGCATGCTGGAACGTGCTGCTGATGATTTGCCTGACTTTTTCTTGTTGATCTTTTTGCCTTTAAGACTTGGATTTCCTCCACATTGCTCTGAGTGCTGAAAACTGCAGAGTGCTCACACTCGACATAACTTATGAACTTTGCAAGACTTAAAAAAAACTCCCTGTGTCTGACCTGTGGGTCTTTTCACCACAAATGATGGCTGTGTTTATGTCTGAAAGCTGCAGCAAGCGGCTCTGAGGTCACGACTCTGCTTTTAGTCTCAGCTGAGGTGAGACATCAGGCAGAATAACTTAATATTTACAATTTATTTGCTTTAATTGCATCTTATAGAAACAACATGGAGGTGTCAGGTGTGACTGCATAAATATATTCGTGTAGATGGCAGCATAACTTCGTGCCAGCATGAACAGTGTTTTGAAAGTTTGCTGCCCTTCACTTGACCTTTAATTCCATGTAAAAATAACAGGGTCTTTTTAAAAAAAAATCCCTTTAGTGTTTGATTTATTTGAGAAGTATGAAAATGTCAGCAATAGGAAAATGACACAGTGTTAAAACTGGGATTATTTTTGGCTTCTTTTGGTTTCCTCCAAACCTTTAAATCTAACAGAACTACAAGGTCGATCCAGATATTGGTCAAATAATCAATGCATGAACTAAATAAACAATTAGAACTCTTAAGTGATGTCTCTCTGGTTGAACCGTTAAAGGTTCTACGTAGAGTGTTTCCCTATCAGAAAAGGTTTCACGTATAACACTTTTAAGAGGATAAGGACTCTTAATTATTCAGTGAACCCTCAAAGAACACTTGAAGAACAAGTGTATAAAGTACTAAGAGCTAAATAAACACCTGGCACGTTCTAGGTCTTAAAAACGAAAATAATGAGCAGTAATCTGGAGTTTGTAACACACACTTACCCAGTTAATACCTACACTCTTAGAAGGAAGGGTTCTCTAAGGGATCTAGAAGGGTTTGATGGATTATTCTGAGCTTCTACTCGTACCTCTTTCTGGTTGGAAAACCTTTTGCTTTATGGTACTGCATAGAACATTTAAGGGTTCAAATGTGTTTAAGAGTGTGTATAAAACTTAAAAGTAATATATCACTAGAGCCGGGCAATATGAGTATAATATTAATACTGTGATTAATTATTATGTTCATTTGAGATATTGCAGGTATCATGATTTTTTTGTACATTTTTAAAACTAGCAATGAGCTGATTCAAGGTTTTTTCGTAAACATCGTAGACAAGTTTTTCAGATTTTTAAAAAAATTAAACGCTACTGCAGTTTGTTAGCAAACCTATATATCGTAATACATATCATGCATCGTAAAAACGTCTTCAAGTATCGTCATATCATCCACCCCTGTTCATCACTTATTACTTCAAACCATTTCTGAACATAGACCTTTAAAAATACACCCAAGTGGAAAAGTACTCTCCTGTACGGAGCCCTGCTTTCGTTTTTGTGGCTTTTCCCCTCAGGGGTCTCAGTATGTGATCAGGTGTGCAGGAGGCCTCTGCCTCACTCCACCATCATGGTGCTGCCAAGACCATGTTCCCCCGGGTTCCCTGAGCCCTATCCATCTCTCAGCTCCTGGAGCCAGCACACGTGTGTGTGAGTGTGAGCTTGTGTTCATGAAGGCACATTTTAACATCTAAGAAGTCTTACAACCTCGGATTGAAAACGGCTGGAAAGAGGCAGCAGACGCTGAGTGGTATAGCTCAGAGTGTACTCCTGCCCGCTTCTTAAGAAATTCCTCACGTAATCCTTTAAAGCTTAATAAAACTGAACCTAAATAAAATTCTTGCACTGTGGGTTACGTGAGTTTGACGTACGCAGAACGTTGTCATTTTCTTCAATCACAGGTCTATCCTTAGGGGATCTTCAACATATGATTTGATGTGGAGAATGTTATCGCACAGTTTTTATATTTAACAATTGATAATCATATCTAATCATAATCCGTTCTTTTTGGTACCAGAAGGACCAGATGTTAGAAAAATGAAACAACAAAAAAAATTCTAATCTAGAGAGTTTTTCTCTTCCAGTACTTGTCCTTTCCTTTTGTGCTCCATTTTTATGTTTATAACCAAAATTCATTCTGATGTTTTTGGCGTTTCACCGTTAGAAACGAATCACTTCGATTAAGCAACGCGACGTGATTGGACCGCTAATTAGTCACTTCAAAATCACGTGATCAAAGTAAACAAAGATGTAAGATGTGCGTCATAAAAGTCATGTGACTTTCCCTCAACCAATCACTGGCTCAGAAAAGTAAAAAGCGCGAGATGCGCCAGTTTCCCCGGAAATGACGATTTTGTTCTCTTGAATACTTTATTCCAATTTTTCACATTTTTTGCAAGTTAAATTCGCAACTTGGATGGAAACATAGCTATTGTAATGCAATATATCATGTGGAACAAGTCTTAGGAATTAGTTGTACTGGTTAAATGGAGTAATTCAGCTGTTGGATCGTGCAGTTAGCCACAAAGTCACAATGTGGGCTCACCTGTGTTGTTGGTGTTCATAGAATGCCATGGAACGCCAAAGGGGCCATAAACGGCTCAAAATACGTCTTGTCCTTTCATAGAAACGCAAATGACGCCACATGTAGATGTTTTTCACGCCGTATGAAGCATAAATAATGTTATTCTTACTTTTAACTACATTTACATCTAGGCAAGATGGCTGCCACATGTAAATTAACGTTAACCTCGACATATTATTATGTATATAATATATATTGTATTACCAATGTAAATGGTGATGGAGCTGTAGTGTGATGTGATGTCACATCAGCTCCAGAGCGAGAGAAACGTACTCACAGCGAGATTCGTTTACTGGCCTAGCATACCACCTATGTCGGTCACACCGCCGCCGTTTACACCTTCTTCGCAAGATAAACAATAAAGTCGCCTCCCATTTTGCCGCCAGGTTTGTTGCTGACATGCAAAATTAGAGGAAGTAGCAGTTGCAGCCGCACGTGTTGATCACGCCGCAAAGTGACACATAACTACTGTATGTCCGAGTGATGCGTAAAAAATATTAAATAGGCATTTATAATTCCTCAAATTGTTGCATAAAAACATTTTAAATAGGTGTCGATCATGATGCAAAGTCAAGCGTAAAAAAGTGTTTTAAATAGGCCTTGATCATGCTTCGAAGTGACACACAAAAACATTTAAAATTTATATTGATCACGCCTCTAAGTGACATGTAAGAAACAAAATGATGCATAAAAAAACAAATAGACTTAATTACATGTAAAAAAAAAAAAAAAACCATCAAAATTATTAAATACTGTTAACTACGTACTTATGATGGTGTAAAATGATACATTAAAGCATATTATATAGGACTTAATCGTGCCTTAAAGCTCATTAAAAAAAATAAAATAAACCATGCTAAATAGGTGCTGATATGCCTAAGTGATGCTTATGCTTAAAAAATGTGTCAAATAAGTCTTATAGTCAGGTCACAATGTGTGAAATGGGATCAGACCCGAAGATACTTCACTTTTGACTCTGTCACTTTGTTTTTTTTTTTTTAAACATGTAAATTTAAGGCTTCATCAAACACCTATGTAACATGTTTTTTGGACAAATTGACCAATCAGGGAGCTCCTAGGCTGCCTTTGTTCCAGGTCTACATAAGTCGAATACAAATATTAATTTTGATATATAAAGTATAAGAACTAAAGCAGCTCCTTATGTAGGTTGCATATCCACATCTGATGTGCAGCATTTGAGGTGAATGTTGTAGTGATGGTGGACTGCATCTATGCATTTATAACTAGGATTAATGTAGGATTGTGACATGGTTAAAAGAGTAAATAAGTTAGATCATGGACACACGTTCCTGCCACACCAAACACAGCTGCTCCTGCGTCCTTGCATAACCCTCCTCTGTTTGGAATGTAGCTACAGTATGTCATGACCCAAAAATCCTCTGGACAAACACCTGTGGCAGGACGACAACCAGATTATGATCGTCATACCAGGATTAAGTACGAAGAGGACGCCCCGAGACTGCTTTAAGAACACAACAGGCAGACTTCAACCTGATGGCCTGTGCTCTCTGTAGTTCCTGTGATGGCTGCTTGTGGATTGTGAAATTCAGAACGGTCTGGGTTTTTAAAAAAATCTGAAACACACCCCTGGGTAGAACAGAGTAACAGTGTAAATAGGACACTAATGTTAAATTATCTGACAAACAACCGAAAATGGACCTGGGACACCAGATCAGGCTGATAACTTTCACAGCTTGCAGCGGATTTTTAATTCAAATGACGAACGACTACAATCAACAGAGCTCATTTTCAACAACAGCAATTAATCACAAAAGCTTTTTAGCGAGCAAGAGCAAGAGCTACTGTTACCACGCTAAAGTTGATTATGTTCCTTTAACAGCACATCCTGAAGTGTTTTATTCCTCTTATACCAAAGCAATTTGCCAAAAGTTACAATTTCTTATTTATTAAAGAATGACTCACAATACTTTTCATCCATTTACAGTTACATTTAATGTTGTAGAACGTCCAAGAAACATTATAACATTATAGCAGCTATAAACAGTCCTTACTTCACCGGCCTCTCTTTATTCTCTCACTTCAAGTTAATAAGATGAAAAAACTTAAGGACTTGAGGACATTCCAAGAGCTACTTGGAAAGACTCAGTGCTAATCTTCTTCTTCTTCTTCTTCTTCTTTTTTTAAGTTGTAATGATTTTAACAGCTGATGAGGCAGTCTGGAGATTCCTTATAGCCACCGGAGAGAGTTGGGAAAAAATCCGGACACCATCCTGACTTGCGACTTGTTTGGTCGGGAAGTAAAAAAGCGTTTGACATCACTCGAAGCTTTTCTGAAAACTTTGGAAGGTCCACTGTGAGCAACACCCCCCCCCCTCCCCCCCCCACAAACCCCCCTTCCACCACCACCATCACCCCAAAAAAAAACCCCACCCTAGACAACTGTCAAATGCCTCTTTGATAATTCTTTCATAGCTAATTCAATATGTGTTCAAGAAGTTACATTACAAGGATGCCCTATATAGCTCCGCCCATCCCAAACCAGTCAAAGGAAAACACCAGAAATTGAAGGCATTGATAACAGAAGAATAATGAAGCTAATTATGAAAAGAAGTGCACAGGATTTTTAAAAAATCAGCTGTTTATGATCTGAAGCAGCCAAGATTAATGACTGCTGTTGAAGCATCTTTAAACTCTTTAATTTGTTTGCTTTTCCTCGGCACCAGGGATGTACCAGGACAGACGCCAAATCCCACGTGGTTTCCCGCGTCTCCTGGTCGGTAAACTGTCGCCTCCTCCCAGATTGGGTTACTCACCGCTCAGAACTGTGATGTCATTACCAGACTACGAGCCTTTAATTCTTTGTGTTTATGGGATCCTGTGTGTATATATATATATATATAAAACCTAAACTATACACTCTTCTTTAATTAAAGAATTAGACTGTCTGCTCAGCCATGCTGGTTAGATAGTATTTTTAGGTACGGCCACATACATAACACCACTGAACGACTACGTTTACATTTTAAACCAAGTTTCGGTTTTAAAACAATGTAATAATCCAAAAGGACCTTTTCATGTCTCCGTCCTTCTTCTCTGGCGAATTGTTTTGCTACGCCGACTTTTCAGTTCACACAGGAATTACAGGAATTCCTCTGATCTGCTGAAACTCCTTCGTTCTTAGACGGCTTTGAGGATAAATTATGTTCAATAGAAGTGAGACACATTTCACTTCATGAAAATGATCCAAAAACTGTCATCATGGTTCAGAAATGACTACGTTAATTAGAAAGCCTGGGTCCAGACGCTTCCTTTTCATTCCTCATCACTGACCCAAATTATAAGAAAATCTTCAATTTGAATAACGATGTGGAAGAATAATGATGTGCGGTGATTCATCGATATTCATCGTTTGTTTTCTTTCTATTCGGTAGATAGAATTAAACATGTATTTAGGACAAATCTGTTTCTTCTAACGACAAGTGGGCATTTGGGTTAATTTAAAATTCACGCACAGATTGCCCACGTTGTTTCTTCTGTAGACTCGGGTGTGTTTGTGTGAGGTCATGTGGTACAGCATCTCTATGCTTATTGGTCACTCGAATAACAAGGAATAGTGGCTCTCTCTTTGATGCAATGCTGTAAAATCGAGATTGTTCTTGAATTGAATTGAATTGAATCGAGAAATGAATTTTTGTGCAGCCCTCGTAGAGATGATCGGTCATGCAGTTTGGTTTCAACCTTTATCTGGGTAAAGAATTAAAGACACACGTGCTCCTCACTTGACCTACTACACTAACATGCAAATTCACCTATAGATTCAACGATGTTGGATGGGACTTCAGTAGCACGTCTGATGCCGAGCAAACCACAACGAAAGAGTTTTACAGATACTTTAAAAGCCGTAAAAACGTCTGAGCTACGTTTATAAGCTTGCAAGTATGCTTAATTTGAAAGGAATGGCTAGCGAAGACTTTTCATTTGGATCACAAATGGACTAAATATCCTCCACTAAGAAAGGAATTATTATTAAATGAATTATAGTTTTTTTTTATATACATTGTTTTAAACTGATGACTAGCTTAGATAAAGCAATCTACTGTAGCTAGCATTGTTTCAAGGTGTTCAGAATCAGTAATTATGATAACATTATTCGACTAGTTAATCTTCTGGGTAAAAACTTATCCAGATCTGTGTAGCTACAAATTGAAATCCATTAAGTTGCTCAAATTGATCAAGTTTTTTTTTTTAAAAACGTCTTTTTCAGAGCAAACAGATTTATATGTTTGGCCGAGAAGACATGAACAAATGAAATGTTCAGCTGTTGCTCGGTGGAAATGCACTTGTCTTTGCTATCGTTTTCGAATCCCTATACTGAGTTTTATCAGACTTGAGGGAGTAAATGGATTTAGTGATAAATGATAAACACAGACGAGTGAGTAACCGCCTGAGAGCGCAAAGTGCCTCGAAGCGAACCATCCCCTTTCCTCCGCAGAACCATAGTAACTTCCAGTGTTACTGAGCAATGTTCTGCGGTCAGATTCCCGATAATCACGTAAAGGTAATACGGAGGGGTAACTAGATGAACGATGACTTTAACACGATGATACATGTTTATATGCAGAAACGTTAGTGGACTATTTGATAGCGAGGTAGCTGAAGTGTCTAGAAGCTAATGCATATACATGTATCTGGATTGGATCCTGCTCAGATTTCAACCAAATACGTTTACACTCGTAGTCTAATCTGATTGCTGTATGCATGTTTAACATGCAAATCAACTCATTAACATTTCAGCTTGTTGTTTTTATGTTTCCAATTGGTTTCTGTAGAACATTTTTGTTTGCAGATTCAAAATTACGCTTAATGCGCCAACCTTGATAGGACCACGTCATGATGCTACCACATGATGTTATGACGTAACAAGTCATAAGGGAGAAGTTGCTGAATGTGGCTTTGAGAGAATAACAGTAGTTATTAAAGAATGTGACATACTTTTTATCCATTTAAAGGTTAATGTAATGTTGTGGAACATTCGTGAAACAGGTTAAAGCAGCTATAAACAGTTGTTCCCTCAGCAGCTTCTCTTTTTTTTCCTGAACAAAAAACACAACTTGTCGCCTCCCCTCGTTGCCCCCCGTCATTCTGTTCAGAGCCAAATCTCAGTCAGCACTAATTATGTTACCTGAGACTCAGATGCATGGCTCAAAGTTTCGACATCTGAGAACAGAAGGAATGCTTTACAGGTCCCGGTGCTGAGGCACGGCTGTGGGTCAGTGAGGGCGGAGGCGAGGCTGAAAGACCTGGTCTGTGCTACCTGTGGCCATGCGGTTTCCCCTCAACACCCCCCCCCCCCCCCACGACTCCACAACCCCTGGAGGGCTTGAGTATGGAAAAGCCCAGAGTGCTCGAGCAGAGGAGGAGAAAGATCCAGCGACAGGTAGGCAGATGTGGAGCTTCTGATCTGCGCTCGGGTCAGAACGTTGAAAAATGGCCTTTCAGCTTTTCAGGAAGCTCTGTTCAGTATTGTAGAAATGGATGACTCTTTCCTGGAACTGAACTAGGGATGATTCAGAGAAATTCACACAATAAATTATTTCTGCATTTCAAGAGAGAAAAAAAACAAACCCAGAACGATTCATCATACACACACACACACACACACACACACACACACACACACACACACACACACACCTTGAGAAAGTGTGTCTATGGAGTTATATTTCTTTCACAACTAATCATTCATGTGTGAATGCAATAATGAGAAATTTATGAGTTATAAATCCAGATTTTTAAAAATGGCTAACATTTACAACAAGGCCATATGTATTATGAACAAACTATGAATACATTCCTAACTTTTAATAATGCACTCATAAAGAATTATACACATTGTTATTATATGAGTAATTACATAGAAAATGGATCTGAGTATAGAATAATGTTTATAATGCATTATGAATTACAAAATGCAGAAAATGTGTGGAGTCAGCTGTCTGAGAGAGGGGGATAGACAGATCGTAAAAGACAGACAGACAGAGAGACACAGGGAAAGACCAACAGACAGAGAAAGACAGACACACAGAGACAGACAGACAGACGGATACAAACAGGGAGTCAGACAGGAGTCTGACAGAGAAGCACGCAGACAGACAGAGCAAGAGACGGAAAAAGACATGGACAGAGAGAAAGAAGGTCATCCCTCTAGTGACAACTTATTCTCACCGGACACAATTACTAAATAATAGGATCAAAAACGATTTAAAACACACTCAACAGTACGTACTATACGAACAATACTGCCTTGCAAAATTTCAAAGTCATCTCGGCCTTAACCTGAAAGACATCCTCGTCCGCTCTAGATTCACCTCCACGGGACTCCATTAAAAACCAGGATTCCCATAGGACTTAACGAAAGGGTAAGAAATCACATTAAATGATCAAGTTTCAAAGATCAAGCCAGGGATATTCTTATTGCCTTTTTGTCTACATGTATCTGAATCTGTATCCATCATATTGCACAAGTTTTAATTCTAACAAAGCCATGATGGTCACGTTTTAAGCATCGAGTCAGAGGTTTCCATTGTCCACACAAGGGCAGAATCCAAATCCGTTATATAGCACACAAGTTTTAGCCAAAGGTTTACACCAGGTTTGAATTTTTATGACCATAGAAAAAGATTAACAAGTAGGCCTTAAAATGTCTCTTAAAGGTATCAGGGGAGCCATAAAACAACAAAGCCTGTCTGGGTAAATAGAACACCAGGTTTGATAACAGGAGGCTGGATGAGGGGCCAAGGGGGAACATTTTTGATTCTAGACTATAGTGACTAACACAAATGGAGTGTGAAAAAAATAAGATTGAACACAAAACATTAAATATGAGGGTGAATTAAGCGCTTACCTTTTACAGAGTAGATGAGAATCAAGCACTTACTTTATGAATGTAATAGCACTAAGAGTGAAAATAGCACTTACCTTTTAAGCACCCTTCTATGTTGAACCTATTGGACACAACCATAGCACTTATATACAGTGGGTATAGAAAAGAATCACCCCCTTTAAAATAATCACATTTTGTTGCTTTTCAGCCTGAAATGAAGACGGACACAGTTTTTGTTTTATCCAGCTCTATTTACTCAGTGCAACTTATCACATCCAAGTGAAAGATACAACGCCAACATGTTAGAATTAAAAAAAAAAAAATAATTGAAAAACAGAATCACAGAGTTGGAAAAAGGATCACCCCCTTGCTTCAATTTGCCTTAATTTTTTAATTACACCCTTTAGTCTGTTGGGATATGTCTCTACTAACTTTGCACATCTAGACTTTGCAATATTTGCCCACTCTTCCTTGCAGAACTGCTCAAGTTCAGTTAAATGTGATGGTGACCGTTTGTGGACTGCAGTCTTCAAGTCATTCCACAGATTTTCAATGGGGTTTAAGTCTGGGCTCTGACTAGGCCATGGAAGGACATTCAACTTTTTCTCCTTCAACCACTGTGTGGTCAGTTTTGCTGTGTGCTTTGGGTCATTGTCATGTTGGAAGGTAAACCTTCTTCCCATTGACAACTTTCTGGCAGAGGGCAGCAGATTTTCCTCAAGAATTTGGCGGTATTTGGCCCCATCCATTTTCCTTCTATCCTGACAAGTGCTCCAGTCCCTGCTACACAGAAACACCCCCATAACAGGATATTACCACCTCCATGCTTTACTGTGGGAATGGTGTTATTTGGATGGTGGGCTGTATTGGATTTCCACCAGACATATCGTTTGATGTTGAGGCCAAATAATTCAATTTTTTCCATGTGGCCTCAGAATCTTCAAGGTGCGTTTTAGCAAAGCTCAGTCGAGGGTGGCTTTTTTCTTGTAACCCTCCCATACAAGCCACATTTGTGGAGAATTTGTGATATTGTTGTAACATGCACACAATGACCACTCTTTGTCATAAATTCCTGCAACTGCTTCAGGGTTGCTGTAGGCCTCTTGGTAGCCTCTCTGACCAGTTTCCTCCTGGCTCTTTCATCCAGTTTGGAGCGACGTCCTGATCCAGGGAGGGTCTGTGTTGTACCAAATACCTTCCACTTCTTAATAATAGACTTCACTGTGCTTCTAGGCATTGATAAAGCATTTGAAATGTTTTTGTATCCATCTCCTGACTTGTGCCTGTCCATAACTTTATCCCGGAGATCTTTTGACAGTGCCTTGCCACCCATAGTTGATTGTTTGCTTCAGTTGCACTACAAAATGCTCCAGGAAAGCTCTTTTCATGCTGAGCTAATCAAAATGACCACGGCTTGATCAAAGTCAAATGGCTTTGTGTACCATTGAAAAGGTGATTAGCTACACCTGATTGAGGTTACAAGTCATTTTTAGGAGGGGGGTGATCCTTTTTCCAACTCAGTGATTCTGTTTTTTTTTTTTTATTATTATTTAATTTTTTTTTTTCTGACATGTTGGTGTTATATCTTTCACTTGGATGTTATAAGTTGCACTGAGTAAATACAGCGGGATAAAACAAAAACTGTGTCCGTCTTCATTTCAGACTGAAAAGCAACAAAATGTGATTATTTAAAAGGGGGGTGATTATTTTCTATACACACTGTAGTCATCCTTAATATGAATTTACAGAGGTCCGTAATCGCCTGACCCAAATCCTAATCCTGTCCTCAACTCCCTACCCTTATCCTACCCAAAACCTAATGCCTAACCCTAATCCCTGACCCAAATCCCAACACCTACCCCAAACTCCTTACCCTAACCATACCCCAATCCTACCCAAAATGTAACCCCTTACCTAAACCTCAAACCCGAATCCTTGGCCCAAACCCCAACACGTAAACCCTAGCTCTAACCCCTTACCTAAACCCCGACATCTAATTCCTGACCCCAACCCAAATCCTGTGACCTGAATCCTCACACCCCATCCTAACCCCCAACCTGATCAAACCCCAACTCTTAACCCTTATCCTAAACCACTGACTCAAATCCTAACCCCTCACTCTAACCCCTAACCTGAACTCCCACCCAAATTCCAACTCCCAACCCCCTTCCTATAGTCCTGAATCTAACCCGAACCCCTTACCCCAACATGGGACCCTAACCTCTAACCCTAAAAACCTCTAACCCTAAAAACCTTTAACCCAAAATCTAATCTCTGACTCTACCCCTAACTCCAACCATTGATCCTACATCTATGGGCTCCTGGCCACCAACTCAGACCAGAGGAAGAATAAGTTTCCAAGTAAAATTGCCTGCAATGTAAATAAAATGAAACAGAGCCTGTAACACCAACTTTAACTCTAATTCTAACTTTAACCTTAACACTAACTTTAACTTTAAATCTAACTTTAACTTTAACTCTAATTTTAACTCCAACTCTAACTCTAACCAACTTTGACTTCATAGAGACAGAGATATAGAAGCAGATAGAAAGACAGAAAGGCAAATAGAGAGAGAGAGAGAGAGAGAGAGAGAGAGAGAGAGAGAGAGAGAGAGAGAGAGAGAGAGAGAGAGATGGGCAGACAGACAGACAGACAGACAGACTGTGTGCACTCTCCAGAGAAATTGTCAGTCAGTAGAAGGCTTAAACGGAAAAATATTTCAGAATTGTAGATTGCACACAGAAACATGATCGAATGTATAAACTAAATGTATGAATTTGAATCAACACACAGCACCATCAGACTTATTATAAATATGATTTTATGTATAGAAATGAGACTCTAAACTCAGCACACAGTCAGGATGTGATGTTGTTGAGAGTTTGGCGCCCTCTGCTGTTTATCTGCTGTAACTGACTAGCAAAGCACCCAGGATAGAAATACTTTAACAGAAAAAATGGTTCCTGGTTGCTTACGTAGATAAAAAATAAAATTTAATGTACACAATTTAATTTCCCTCTTTAGCCCAGATGTAACAGATAAGGCACTTATTTCTCAAATTTATAATTGATTTATGAGGCTGTTACCTTCTATTAGCTATATTAGCTTCATTATAGGGTTTATATCATTTATTATTTGCTTTTATATCATTTATGATTCAGCTCCATTTGTAAAATGCTCATTGATAGAAGCTAAAGAATGTTTGATAAGGAACTGCTTTCTCTCCACACAACTGCAGCACCACTCAAGAGAGATTACAGAAATGTATGCTATCATATTCTTGATAACAATTTCTCCTATAAAGCACTTCAATGGCTAATAAAGATGCGATATGTGAGAACAGATCTGTCTCGGTGTGGACCATGAACCTGTCGTTCTGCCACATCACCAACGCAACAAACAGCACAATCATTTACTGCTGTGTGTTTATCACTGGGTAATATTTCACCAGCTATTACACTTTATTACATTCACGGATTCGTTTCACTCGTCTCAGTGGAACAATGTGAGGGGTCAGCTCTGACACCGGGGAGAGAGACAGACAGAAAGAGAGAAAGAAAGAGTGAAAGAGTGAGTGCTGGACAGACAGACATGGAGGCAGAGAGACAGGGAAAGACAGACAGAGAGAGATAGGCAGAGAGACAGAAAGATAGACAGACAGGCTTACAGACCAAGACAGCGAGACAGAAAGACAGAGCAAAAGACAGACAGACAGAAAGAGATAGACTGACAGACCAAGACAGAGAAAGACACAGATACACAGAGACAAAGAGATAGAGACACACACTGACACACAGAGCAAGAGACAGTAAAAATATAGACATACACAGACGGAGAGGAAGAGAGACAGGCAGATACAGATCGAGAGACAGGCAGATACAGATAGAGAGACAGGCAGATACAGAGAGAAAGAGGCAGACAGATACAGACAGAGAGACAAGCAGAGAGGCAGACAGATACTGACAGAGGCAGACAGGGAGACAGGCAGATACATACAGAGAGGCAGGTGCAGACAGAGAGACAGACAGATAGAGAGACAGACAGAGAGAAAGATAGGCCGATAGACAGAGACAGAGAGACACAGATACAAAGACAGACAGATTAGGGAGACAGATGGGAGACAGGCAGTTACAGACAGAAGTAGACAGAGGCAGTTACAGGTAGCGAGACAGGCACATTCAGACAGAGAGACAGACAGAGAGGCAAATACATTCAGAGAGGCAGACAGAGAGAGGCAGTTACAGAGAGAGAGAGAGAGGGGCAGATACAGATAGAGACAGTGAGACACAGATAGACAGACGGACAGGGAGACTGACAGGGGACATTTAGCTAATATCAGTAGAATAACTGTACATTTAAGAACAGGAATATTTTAAACACAATGTAAACAGACTTTTCAACTTTATTCAACAACTAAAATGTAATAATTACAGTACAGTACATGTGTACGTGTGTATATACAGTATAATGCCTAGTGAAGTGTCCTGATATTATATTAAAAAAAACAAAAAAAAACAGATGATATAAAGGTGAAGCGTTTGAAGTGTTCCCATATCACTATTCCCTAAATTAGAGTTGGAGTTAAAATTAAAGTTAAAGTCAGGAATAGAAAGAACCCACCATGCACAGAATGATTGGACTTGAATTAAACTTAAGGACAATAAAGCAACCAATCTGATTATAAACCGAACGCGTGACCGTAGAATCGACGGCACAAAGCAAGGAATCTGCTCTGTAAGGAATTAAACCGATAAACTTGTGACACAGATTGTGCACTTTGCTTAATCGTTGGTAAATTGCTGTGGTATAAGAGGAAGAAAACACTTCGGGATGTGCTGTTATAGGAAATTAATCACCTCTGCTTCATCACACCACGTCTCAACAGTGTCGCATACAGCTCGTTTGCTAATTCAGAAGATGTAAGCACTACTTTTTGCTGTGCCATTCAGGCCCATCAGCTCCCCCTGCTGGCAATGATTTATTTAATCTCCACACTCTTCGCCATATGATAATCAAAATCAGGTCAAATCTTTTTCTAAATTTTTCTCACATGATTAATTGATATAATCTACATTTTAAGGGGCGCCGTTTATCCGGTAACACACGACCGGATAATTATTCCAATCTGTCTAGTGCTAACAAAAGCGTAATTTTAAGAAGAGTGATTTAAAAAAATGATGTTGTCTCAACGTCCTCCAACGAGCTGCAGGAGATCTGAATACGTCGTCGGCTACGTCGTTTGAGCTCTGAGTGCTTTCACCGCCCCCTGCTGGTGAACATTTATTTAATCGCCACGCTTTTTTTGAGACAAACAAAATCAGTTTCCTGTTTAGGGCGTCGTGTATCTGGTATCTGGTTCAAAAAGCCGAAATTTAGGAATGTGTGTGGAATTTAGCAAATTAGCGTGTTTTCGGCTACGTTGTGCGCTCCAGCTAATTAGAAACGAGTGTTTTTCATGGTCTTGGTATAAGAGGGAACATACAGCACTAAGATTCATCATATTATACAAAGACATTAGCAAACATTAGCAGTGTGAGTGTGTATGTGAAGGACTAGATAAGACAGCGTTATGAAGTGTGTGCGTGTGTGTGTGTCTGTTTGTCTGTCAGTCTGTCTATCTGTCTGCTTGTCTGTCTGCTCAGAGACATGTGTGAACTGCAGTCTTGGTGAGACAGCTGTCCATCTCCAGTGTCATTTCTGCAGCTGGTATGTGTGTGTAGAGCTGAGCGCCAGGCTGTACGGCGAGCAGAGGAACTCCAGCTAGAGCTGCCAAAGAGTGGAGAGACAGGAGTGAGTTTGGAACGTTGTCCATGTTGTCATTTGAAACTGTGAAGTTCAGCAAAAAAGAAAAAAAAACAAAACAAACAACAACATAAAAACCCAGAAACAGAAATATTGGCTGTAATGGTACAAGTATTAATGACAGAAGCCCAGAAGACAGACATCAACATCCTGCCTTGGTGTGTGTGTGTGTGTGTGTGTGTGTGTGTGTGTGTGTGTGTGTGTGTGTGTGTGTGTATGTGTGTGTGTGTATGTGTGTATGTGTGTATGTGTGTGTGTGTGTGTGTGTGTGTGTGTGTGTGTGTGTGTGTGTGTGTGTGTGTGTGTGTGTGTGTGTGTGTGTGTGTGTGTGTGTGTTTAACTGTTAGAGTTGTTGTAACACCTAGAACTCAAGTTAAAAAGAACTAATCCCAAGAACGCTTGAGAAACCCTACAGTATTTTCTAATAGTACAGCAACACCGCCTAAAATCATATTGAACAAGTTTCAGAACTGGGGTAGGGTTCTTTATATACATAGAACCTTACACTATTAGAAAATTTTGAATTCACAAGGGATCTTTGGTTGTCCCCTCTTTGGGGAACACTTAAAATTTTATGTAGAACTCTACAAAAAACCTTTTTACTAGAACCCTACACAAATCTAGAACCTTCTTCTGGGGGAACCGTTAAAGGTTCTAGGTACAAACACACAACAGTGTCTCCCTATCAAAAAGGGTTCCAAGTAGAGCCATTTTAGGAGTCTAAGAACCCTTAATTACTCAACAAACCCTTCAAGAACTCTTGAAGATCCCTTTTTTTCTAAGGATGTATCAAGTACCAAGATAGTGAAATTTAAAATGTCTGACAGATGGTGATTAAAAATATGATTCCAATAATTATGGCTCCTAAAAGGGTTCTACTAAAAGGTTTCTGCTTGGAACCCTTTTTGATAGAACCCTACACACATTTAGAAATCATAAGGGTTCTACAGTTATCCCTCTGGAAGAACCGTTGGAGATTTTAGGTACAACCCTACAACAGTGTGTCCCCAAACAGAACGGGTTCCTAAGAGAAGGGGTTCTTGGTTCTTAGGCTCCTAAAGGGGTTTTAAAAAAGTGAACCCTCTTTGATAGAACCCTACACAAATTATACACAAGCTAAGAACCCATAATTGTCCAACAAACCCTTAAAGAACACTTAACAAACCATTTTATTCTAAGACGATATCAGATACCAAGACAGTTAAATTTTAAATGTCTGTCAGGTTCTAGGTATTAAGAAGAAAACTGTAACCAAAAATGATGGGTTCTTGGCATCCTAAAAGGGTTCTAAAAAACGGGAACCCTTTTAAGGGTCCTTTAGTTCAGATTACATGTAGAACCCTACAATCAGAAAGGGTTCCAAGTTGAGTCTGTTTAGTCTATTTAGGAGTCTAAGAACCCTTAATTACTCAACAAACCCTTAAAGAACCCTTGGAGAACCCATTAAAAGAAAAAAGATAATTGGTACTTGATTATGGGTAGTTATGGGTTCTTAGTGTTGTAAGATTTTTACGGGTTTTTAGCTGCCAAAAATGGGTTCTAACCACTGATCTATATATATATATATATATATATATATATATATATATATATATATATATATATATATATATATATATATATATATATATAAAACTGGATAGCTCATAGAATTCTAAACTGCCAGCTGTAGGTGAAGCCACCGGAAATGCTCTGGCGGCCATTTTACTATTCCCTTCTGGCAGAGGGCAACGGACGAAAACTGTTAAGGTGACCCGATGTGCTGCTTTTAACTGAAAAACAACATCGCTAAAGGATGTACAGAAGTGCCCACAGGTTGTAATTTATACAGACCATGTACCTATTAAGCACAAATGTGTCATTATCCCCATGTAGAGTGGGCATAACGATCATAATCCTTAATAATCAACAGTAAACGTACAACATCAAAGTGTATAAAACACCCCCCTTTTAAAGCAAAAGTACCCAGTAGTGTTTTTATAGCGATTTCACTCCGCGCTGTTTCAGCTTTGTGGTCAAAAGGTAAGAACAGAGAGCTTAGCATCAACCGGCGGCTAAACACTAAACACTAATACTTACACACTAAAACACCAACACTTCAACACTACTGTCATCTACTGAGGGGAAAGATGGATAAAAAGTGCATGAGAATAAAATGAACCGGTCCTGGAAGGTAAATAAAAACACGTGTAAGAATAGTGTATATTAGCTGTGTGTGTGTGTGTGTGTGTGTGTGTGTGTGTGTGTGTGTGTGTGAGAGAGAGAGAGAGAGAGAGAGAGAGAGAGAGAGAGAGAGAGAGAGAGAGAGAGAGAGAGAGAGAGAGAGAATAAATGAACTGGTCCTGGAAGGCACATCATCCCGTTGCGAACGAGTTTATATTTATGTGGTTAAATATTCCCTGTACACAAATATCTGCTGTATATTTGTTTCATGCTTCAGAGCTCCAACCACTGATCTTATATATATAAATCAATGATTACGACCCATAGTGAGTTCAGAATGTTAGGGAATACAAAGATGGCGGCGCAGTAGCTTCACTGTTGGCGACGTCATGTTCTATCCAGTTATATATATATAGATCAGTGGTTCTAACTCTTCCTGATTAAAAAAAAAAAACAAAAACACTTTGCAGGGTTCTACATACAACCATAAAGGGAGACACCATGGGTATCACTTTTAGAGAACGTTCCTTTAGTTAGCTAATATTTCCCCAACTATCACAGTAACACTTGAGGAACCCTGTCCTTTTTCAAGGGTGTATACAGCATGTAGCACTTAAGACCGATTCTGTTGATTTCAGTTTGGATTTCAGTTTAATTGTTAGCATTGACTCACAGGACGGAACAGGGAGGATGACGGAGGTAAAGTTTGGCAGTGCCACTTGTTCCGGGTGAAGGTTCCGTGGCAGAATCGGGTCTACGTGAGGGCCGAAACCGAGCACTTCTGGGTTTGAACCTGTAGAAGGTCAATGAGGTGAAACACAAATCCAGGTTCATCCATTTTCTACATCATCACTTCCACCAGGCTCTCAGCAGAGGAACCGTGGTTCTGCAGGCTTTAACATTTGGGATTTTAAACCTTGGCATTTTGGGATTTTGGCCTAAAAACCACAACTAGACATTTATATAAAAAAATTTTTTGCCATAAAAATTAGATCTAAATTGACATCTGGTCGATGGAAGCTGCTCCAGATCTGCACTAGCATCTGTTACCTGTGGCTGACTCTCCGAGCAGCATCTCCTGCAGCAGGCTGTCCATGCTGGCTTCTCCTAAGAGCCGAGCGAGCTGGAGCTGCTCCACCATGTGCCAGGCGGTGCTCTGCAGTGGAGGCAGCAGGAGAAGCAGTTCCCCAAACCGGCCGCGCTGCTCGCACGTCGCCTCGTCCAGCAACACGTGGGCCTGGAAACGCAGCCTGCGCACCATCTGAGCACACTCCAGCCCCGGGCAGTCTGGAGGAGCATGAGAAAAGAAAACAATTGTAGGAGCAATGATGCAGAAAGATTCTGGGAGCATTTAGGGTTGTTGATAGGTTTTAAAATCATATTCAGTACTTTTGAACACTTTAAAGATCTGAAAAAAAAAAAAGAAAAATAATATCAACACCAGAATAACCCCAAATGATGTCAAATACGCCATGCTTCATGTTTTTTGTTTTTTGTTTTATTCGGATTGGACAAGAAATATAATATCTCACATCCCGTTGTTTGCTTCTGGTAGTTCAAGACAAAGAAATTCTGACTTATGTTTAATGCAAGCTCTGTTTTAATTTGTTTTCCCACATTAAATACTCGAGGTCGCACCCATGACTGATGATGAGCTTATTTGGGGGCGGGGCTTATACTTCACATGGAAGATGCACAATTTCATACATGATTTTTGTGCATACAGGTTTGCAAAATGCTAGGGACTAGGTCCATCCATTATCCATTGCAGTTTTAAAAATTTTCCTCAACACTCAAGTGCAAAGAGAACAAGAGAACCTGCAAATGCAGAGCTGTAATTACAAAAACACAACGGTGAGGTAATTACAGAGCTCCAGTCCTGTGAAAATCTGGTTTTAAATATCGAGCACCATAACAACCCTTTCCCCGTCACCACAACAGTAGAAACAGGAAGTAAGGCGACAAGTTGAACCTAATGTATGCCACATTATGCCAAATCTCTTTGGTTTTATTGCAGGCATATGATTTTCCGTACTCTAAATCATGAATGTTGCTTTAAAAAGTATGTAGATCATCAAAAAAGGTATATGACTAGGAATTTATATGACTTTATGTGACATGTGTAAGGAATGCCACATGACACGTGCAGTTGTTCAAAAATAATCGGTGTCATGCGGCATGACAGGAAGTGCATATTATGTTATTTTTGTATAACGTCACAGTTTGAATTGTGTTATTCCGCTTATACCACAGCACTTTGCCAACGATTACGGTGTTTAATTGATTATTGAATGACACATCGAACATTTTAATGGTTTTAATGGTTTATAGTTAAGATTTAATGTCGCGGAACATCAATGAGACAAGAGACAAGTTCCTGTTCTCACTTACGTTATAGCAATGATAAATAGTCGTTCTCTGACCAGCATCTTCTCTCTCTCTCTCTCTCTCTCTCTCTCTCTCTCTCAAAAAAAATACAGCTTATCATTGTAAAAAGCAGAAAGCGTAAACTCATCTGTCCTGGAAAACTTTACAAAGTGCTGACAGCCAAGACTCTGTCCATAAAAATTAAAGAAATGTCTCCTAACAAATACGCCACCACATCAACGATTATACAGTTTACTTTGTTGAACAGCACATTTTTAAAAATCTGTTTATTATTAGTCGTAGATTATGTGGAGTGTTTGCTGTACAAGTCCCTGTGTATGAGCTATTACCATAGAAAAAATAGCGTATTAGAACGGGCGCATTAAACCTGTCGTTCATGTTACAGCGGGAGCTACTGTCCGATAATACACACCTTCTGACCAGTCTGATGTGAGAGCTCAACCTCAATCTGGTACAACTTTGTGTAAAGAACCCACGATAATGCTTCCTGAAGCGTTTCTATCGGTGAAAACCTGACATATGAGAATTGTCTTAGTGTTCATTGGGAAATCGGTCTTTCTACATATTTTACATCTAACCTCAAACCAGTTTCTTGTTACCGTTAACCGGTCCATTGAATTTTAAACTTCAACTCATTTTCATTGTTTGCTTGCTTCCTCTATCAACAGATAAAACAGAGTGCAGAAAGTGAAATAAACCCAGTATTAGGTACGTAAGAACAGAAACACAAAAAATTCTCAAAATATATTAGAACAGGTCTAAAACTGATTAGACCTTAAATCACAGCCTCATAATTTAATATCTAATATTGAGACATTTTATGAGCGTAAAATACACACATTTATTATAAGATTTTTTTGGGGGGGAATATTTTAAAAGCGGGAACCCTGGAAAACCTGACTATCATGGTATAGAAAGTGGAGTGAAGCGTTAGTGTAAGCAGTTCTCTCACACAGAACCTGACAGTCCTCGGCCATTTTGGCTCTGATTTTATAATCAGTCTCTCTGGCCAACAGGTGAATACATTCCAGAACTTTCCAAGTTATTAATAGTTTTCCGTAAGACACCATGAAACCAGAACGTTCAGAGCGGGACGGTTTTGGAAAAAGATTGAGGTGAGGTGAGGTGTGGTGAGGTAATGGGCAAACGTCGGTGACCCGTGACTGACCGGGAGCGAAGAAGACGATGGCTCTGAGACAGGCGAACTCCGTGTCGGTTATGTCCAGCTCTCTCAGAGGCCTGACCAGCTCTTCTAAGACACGTGCTGCCACTTTGGACAGCTCCAGCTCTGGACCGTTCACGGGGATGATGAAGTCGTTTCCTGAGAGGAGGAATCATAAGTGTAATCAGCGCTCACATGAAGACACTTAACGCTTTTAAGGTAAAATCCACAGCTGTACATTACCTAGCAGGATTACATCGTTGTAGGGTAGCGAACGACGAGCCACGCCCAGGATGAGGTGCTCAGCAGAGTGAGCTCGTAACAAGCTGACCTGCATGTAAACACAACACGGACGACATGATTCGTTCACGTACACGTATAAAAGACAAGACAAAGTGAGACGGGTCTGGAAGCACAACACTCACTGTCATGCTGTTATAGGAAAATAATCAATGACAGGATGGCTGATGAAGCAGGAGTTACTGTTACCACACTGAAGTTAATTATTTTCCTATAACAACACGTTCCAAAGTGTTTTATTCCTCTTACACCACAGCAATTTTCCACCAGTTAAAGTTTGTTAATATATTAAAGAAAGATGCATCATTTTGTTTTTATCTGTTTATAGTTACACTGTTAAGGAATTAATGTTGTTAATTAATGCCCCAAGTTAATTGAAAGTTCATTAGTTGTCTTTCCCTCACTTTCCCTTGAAGTTAATATTCATTTTGTGCCTAATTAGAGCAACGTATGTTGTGAGATACAATAAAACAAAATACAAACTAGACACAACATGCAGAGTTTTTTTTTTTATTTGGCCTCTGTTAATTAAAGCAAGAATCATTATTATTATTATCTTTATTATTATTATTATAATTTTTTTTGTAAATAAAATATTTGACTGTTTTGCTTTTTAAAGAGCTATTAATAAATTAAATAATATATGAATAAATTTTTTCCTTTATTTTATTTATGTATTAATATATGAATATAATATTTTAAATATTTTATCTATCTATCTATCTATCTATCTATCTATCTATCTATCTATCTATCTATCTATCTATCTATCTATCTATCTATCTATCTAATGTCTTTTTAATCCTCTTTTTTCTTGAATCATATATATCATTTATGGCCAGATTTGTGTCACTAACCACTAACCTTTAAAGAAAGGCTGTTTGCTAAATGTCAAGGTTTATTAATCAACATGAGATGAAGCACCTGATGAAACAGACACAAACATGGCCTACCCTGTCGTCCACCGGCAGCTCACAGAACTCGGGGAGGCATTTCGCCCATTCCACCAGGAGGAGGAGCTGCTGTTTTATGGATTCGCAAACATCGGTTGGGCGAGCGATCTTCTTCGTGATAATTTCCCTCATGGCCGGCGTCAGAGCGGAGAACTGCACGAAGAACCAAAACAGTGAGCTCAATGTGGCTGAAGAGCAGAACGATGCTTTAGACAGACAATACGAGATGGTGATGCATCACATTTACACACACGATGTTTAATAAGAGCGAGAGGAAGTTCTGCACGGTCTAAAATAAATTCTCCATCGCTCTCGGATGAAAGCCGCATGTGAAACAGCCCTTGATGGAAAACATCCCACGCTCATTTTGCGCCTCATTACTCAATCATGCAGTTAGCTCTTTCCGTGTGCTCGTTTACGTCGTCATGTCGAAGCCTGGTTGTTATTACACACACACAATTCACAATTCAAGTGCATGGTTGTTATTACACACACACACACACACACACACACACACACAAACACACACACACAAAACCCCAAAACGCCCAAGTTCCGAGCTCGTGCACTTCAATTAAACAGGCTGTGATCAACTTCAGTCCTCAGGTGGTTCCACTGATCACTGAGGGAACCAGAGGTGCACAACTCTCATCTCTTATCTCTGAGGATTGCCTTAATGGCGGCTTCACTCTGAGCTTGTACAGAATATTCTAATCTTTCCCTAGATCAGTTCAACAGACTCATCATTGATTCGCTTTGTTGTGGTTATGATGCCTACCTGATGTGTGCGCTCTTCTGCTTTCAGGAGGATGCTGATGGTCAGAGTCCCGACTCCCTGAGCTTCTCTACGGCAGCTGATCCTGTCTCGCTCGTTCTGTACAGCTGAGGCAAAGAAAGTGTTCTGTTTGACCATGGACAAAATTCAATGTTTACAAGATTTGTTTTTCAGTAGTTTACTCCAGTAGCCCGACCTAAACATTGCTTCTTTACTTAACTCCAAAATAAATCACAATTCTGCCATATTTCTATTAAAAAAATATTAATTTGCATGTTCATTGCCCACACTTTTTGCCATTTTTATGAACATTCTCCATTTTTTATTCAAATAAAATCTTCCTAGAAATTCATATCACTTAATTGACCTCATTTTTACTCACAGCAGCATTGCATCCCTGCTTCATAGTAAAGTCTGATAGTGAAAATTTCTGATCTTTTTTTTTTTTTTTTTTTTTGAGGGACAAACTCCACGTTTCTAGCAGGAGCAAATAGGGTATACTATATATATATATATATATATATATATATATATATAGTATAATAGTGTTCACTTCCATGCTTAGCTTCCATCGAGTTATTATTGCACCTAGTGGTCAAAAGTGGGAACTGCAACACACAGTTATAAACATCCATATTTCAGGATTTTTCCTGCCCCACACTCGCTCTATGAACGTTTTCACTGGAGGAGGAGGAGCGGACCAGACATATAATGACCGGGTTGCCAGATTGGGCTAGTTTAAAATACTTTGCATGCCTTAAGATCTTGTTTTATAGCAAACAATCTGAATTAAATGTAATAAATTTGCAATGGTAAAGTGTAAGTGCAGACAGTGTGTCTATCATGTACAGAGCCATTTATATTGTAAGATATTATTATATATTACAAAGATTGGGAAAGGGAAAGGTGTATTATGGAGTGGGTAATGTCCATACATCAGAAATATGTGTGAAATATTTGTTTCCCACTCAAACACTGAGAAAACAATGAAATATCTCAATTTTCTGATGCTCAGATGTTTGGACTAGTTTCAGGTCTTTTGCATGTTTTTATTTATTTATTTATTTATTTATTTATTTATTTATTATTATTATTATTATTTATTTATTTTTTTTTAGATGTAGTTGGGCTGGAAATTTTGTTTAAATCTGTAAACCCTGGTTAATGATATTAACGTCAAACACAGCCGAAGGTACATCTCAAGGCGAGCTGTTAGACTCCACACTGGATGAATGTGTGTTGTTGACTCTCACCTGCGTATTATAAGGTTATTCTAAAAACACCTATAGCATAAGTCAAGTGTGATATCCTCTCGACTTCATTTTGTTGTTGTTGTTATTAATGTCGTCCTGCAACAACGAAGTCTATGGACATGAGCCATACCCAGCTTTGCGTTGAGAACACCCTTACCTGTGGTAAAAAAAATAAAATAAAATCACCGTAATGAACACCCTCTCGAGGCTTATTGCTTTATTATACACCACAATAGTTTTAAACTCCTTTCAGAGCATGTCTTAGGTTTCGACTTTACACCCTGACTTATGATCAAACTTACATTCCATTGGCTGAATACACAGAAAAAGAGGGGCTAGACGAATCAATCATAATGCTGTAGGTTATATACAGTTATATACAGTAAGTCTTCTTCTTAACCATTATCATGTTCCAAGCCATGTCTGATCTATTTTACGTGTTTGCCCCAAATAATCCTTAGCAAATATTTGACCATACTCCGGAATGTTAATTATTGACATGAAAAAATAAGCCATTCACGGCACTCCTTCTTGTCCTGATTAGTTTATCCCTCTCGCTTATCAGGAACTCCAAATGGAGATAAGACTCAGCTTAGATTCTCTGTCCTCAGATCAGAGACATGTCGAAAAAAGACGATCCTCATGCCTTTTCCACACCGCCTTAAAACTCCACCTAACCCTGTAACGCACATCTACATTTATGTTCACAGCACATGGAGTGTTCAGAGCGAAATACAGAAAAACAAAAAAAACAAAGAATAATAATACGAGTACAAATAAACCATGGTATGAAATAAAAGAAATAATATGTATTTATTTATCAGGTTATTCATTTATTCATTGGTAACACTTTAATCTAAAATTTGGGTCACTACACACTTAGAAAAAAAGGGTTCCTTAAGGGTCTCTATCTTCTAAACAATAAGGTTCTTCTTCACGCCCTGTTTGATAGGTAAGCATTCTGTTGTAAGGTTCTACACAGAACCTTTAAATGGTGACAACCAGTGGTGTATTTGGGGCCATACACACGTATACAGTGCTTTGCCCCATCCTGATTTCTTCTGTTTTTGTGTATATCTCATACTAATTTTTTTTCAGAAATTAAAACAAAATCTAAGATAAAACAAAGGCAACCTGAGTAAACACAAAATACAGTTTTTAAATGATAATGTTATTTATTGAAGCAAAAAAGTTATCCAATACCAACTGGGCCTGTGTGAAAATGTATTTTCCCCCATAGTTACTAATTCCCCAAATCTATGAAACTGCATTCATAATGGGGTTCAGCTGGACTAGACACAACCAGGCCTGATTACTGCAAACCCTGTTCAATCAAATCAACACTTAAATAGAACTTTTTCAACAGCATGAAGTTGGTTAAAAGCTTTTACCCAGTAACACACTATGCCAAAGTTGAAAGAAATTCCAGAAATGATGAGGAAGAAGGTGACTGAAATACATCAGCCTGGGAAGGGTTACAAAGCTATTTCAAAGGCTCTGGGACTCAAAAGGACCACAGTGAGAGCCATTATCTCCAAATGGAAAAACTCGGCGTAGTAGTGGACCTTTCGAGAAGTGGCCGACCTTCCAAAATTCCTCCAAGAGCACAGCAACTACTCATCCAACAAGTCACAAAAGAGCCAAGGACAACTTCGAAGGACATACAGGCCTCTCTTGCATCAATAAAGGTCACTGTTCATGACTCCACTGTCAGAAAGACACTGGGAAAAATAGGCATCCATGGAAGGGTGGCGAGGTGAAAACCACTGCTAAGCCAGAAGAACGTTAAGGCTCGTCTGAATTTTGCCAAACACATCTTGATGATCCTCAAACCTTTTGGGAGAATGTTCTGTGGATTGATGAGTCGAAAGTGGAACTGTTTAGAAGACAGGGGTCCCGTTACGTCTGGCGTAAATCAAACACCGAATTCCACAAAAAGAACATCATACCTATGGTCAAGCATGGTGGTGGAAGTGTGATGGTGTGGGGATGCTTTGCTGCTTCAGGGCCTGGGCGACTTGCAGTAATTGAGGGAAACATGAATTCTGCTCTCTACCAGAAAATCCTAAAGGAGAATGTCCGGTCTTCAGTCCATAAGTTGAAACTCAAGCGTAACTGGATTATGCAGCAAGACAACGATCCAAAACATAGGAGTAAGTCCTAGTCCTAGAAGTAAGTGAAAGACTGATCTCCAGTTATCAGTAGCGTTTGGTTGCAGTGATTGCTGCTAAAGGTGGCACAACCAGATTTTAAGTTTAAGGGGGCAATTAGTTTTTCACATTGGTGATAGGTGTTGGATCAATTTTTTTTTTTTTTTTTTTGCTTCAATAAAATAAATAAATAAATAAAAACTGTATTGTGTGTTTACTCAGGTTGCCTTTGTTTTATGTTGTATTTCGTTTGAAGATCTAAAACTATTTAGTATGAGATATACACAGAAACAGAAGAAATCCTTTTTCATAGCACTGTAAGCCATATGCTTACTTTTTCCCCAGGCTGTTTGTGTATAACATCTTCTAAGGATCAATATTAGTGTATACCCTCGATATACCCACTTGTTTTGCTGCTTCAGAAGTCCCTAATCTATTCTTGTGTTAGCTTCCCCTTTAACTGTATTGCATGTTTTATTTTTTTGGTGAAACTCGTGGTTCTTTGTTGTAATTGATGCATTTTTATTTGAATTCTACCATTCCCCGCCCCTGACAAACGCAGTCACTGCTGTCATTGACTGAAGACATTGTCCGCTGAAGCGGTCAGGTAAAATGAACAAAAGTCCTTGAAGTAGGCTTGAAATAAACTGAGTAAAAGTGAACTACAGAAATTCTGACATAAATTCTTCTACATTTTCTAAAAGTGTAGGACTGGGTTTGACATACACTGGTCCAAGAAGTCATTCATTAATAAATGAAAAATAAAACCTATAATTAAAGTGCATTCAGAAAGTATTCAGACGGAAACCTCTCCACAGTGCAAGACAAATGAAATATTTCTTTACAAATTCCAAGTGGGCTTTCATGTGTCTTGCACTGAGGAGAGGCTTCCATCTGACCCCTCTGCCATAAAGCCCAGATCGGTGGAGTGTTGCAGTGATGGTTGATCTTCTGCAAGTTTCTCTCATCTCCACACATGATCTCTGGAGCTCAACCACAGTGACCATCGGGTCTTATCCAGGCCCTTCTGCCCCGATTGCTCAGTCTGGCTGGGCGGCCACCTCTAGGAAGAGTCCTGGTTGTTCCAAACATCTTCCATTTAAGAATTATGGAGGCCACTGTGCTTGTTGGAACCTCAGACCTGTGCCTCGACACAATCCTGTCTCAGAGCTCTGCAGGCAGTTCCTTTGACCTCATGGCTTGATTTTTGCTCTGATATGCATTTTCAGCTGTTAGACCTTATATAGACAGGTGTGTGCCTTTCCAAATCATGTCCAATCAATTGAATTTGCCACAGGTGGACTCCAATCCAAGTGCAGAAACATTTCAGCGATGATCCAGAGAAATAGGATGCACCTGAGCTAAATTTAAAGTGTCATAGCAATGGGTCTGAATACTTATGTCAATGTGATATTTCAGTTTTTTTTTTGTTTTTGTTTTTTTAAATAGATTTGCAAAGTTATCACAAATCTGATTTTTGCTTTGTCATGATGGGGTATGGAGTGTAGATTGATGTGAAAAAATTATTATTATTATTATTATTATTTAAAACATTTTAGCATAAGGTCGCAACATAACAAAACGTGAAGAAAACGAAGGGGTCTGAATACTTTCTGACTATCTATCTATTTTAGTATAAGTTTAATGTGGGTTTAGTTATA
Organism: Cranoglanis bouderius; assembly: GCA_023630585.1. NCBI lineage: Eukaryota > Metazoa > Chordata > Actinopteri > Siluriformes > Cranoglanididae > Cranoglanis > Cranoglanis bouderius. The sequence continues at coordinate 2,312,391 of CM042567.1, forward strand.
ACCCCATAACCCTATAAACTCTGGCTTGGCTTGGCTTAGATGAGTTGCATCATGTGGGCAAACATTCTTTAAAACCTGGCAGGCACTGCACTGAACACATTGCATTTTCGACAGAGAAAAATAGATATTGAACCATCTATCTTGCCAGATCGTTATTTAGCAATGCTTTTCAAATGAAAAGACACAATTCTGCATCTGATTTCCAGGTAAATGATACGCAACTACAATTCCATTTTTAATCTAAAAAATGTTTCATCTATAAATATATAGATTTTGAATAATTGTGGAATTACATCTTACGGACATAGGTACTTTATTAACTTAACATTATTAATAATCCATTCATACAATTAAAAAAAAAATTATTATTATTATTATTTGTTTTTTACATATTTACATTTCAGTCTCCAGTACATTGTAGATAAAATCACAACGCTATGCCAACGAGAAGAAATTTGATGCAATTCACTTGAATTGTCATTTGAAGAGCTATTTCGATATCTGGACCACATTTACAGCGCAAAAGTTTGCACATCCCCATCATGTTTGAATAGTGAAATGGGAAAATTGTATTGTAAAATGTTAATATGTTATAAAATAATGGAACCATATACAAAATGATAGATATAGGTTTCTTATCATTTTGTCCTTCAACAAAGCTAAAAATCCAAAACATGATGCAAAGTCAACACAAAAATATTGGAACGTCTGAATCCGAATCCACTATCGTAAATACTAAAGTCGTTATATAACATTGGATTAGAAATAAAGATAAATGAATAGCGTTAAAAAATATATATTTTTTGCTATTATTATTATTTTATACACACTAATTGATCATTTATGTTATGGGTGATAATGAAGGAACATCTGTAAAACTCAACACACTAATGCTGTTAATTACATTTGTTTGCCTTCTTCATTAAGGGTGCATAAACTTTTGCACTCAACCATATAACTGCTTGGAATCTCACCTTCTTTCCTCATTCCAGCCCTGAAGCATTTCCGTAGTCTGCAGTATCGACACTGGTTCCTCTTGTCCTTGTCCACCACACACTGCCTGCTGAACCTACACACACACACACACACACACACACACACACACACACACACACACACACACACACACACACACAATGTAGGTGTTCTTTCAAATCTCAGATCTCTCCATCTTCTTCTGAACACTACATGAAAGACGACAAATGTGTTCTCTAAATTCTCCATTCTGATTGGTCAGAAGGTGTTGATTAATTTTCCACAACAGCAGCTCTGACAGCTGTGCAGCTGCAAATCACAGGTTTATCTTAAAGTGTCGTTCTAATACGTGATCGTTTCTATAGTACCAAGGGACTTTTACAGCAGACGATCCTCATACACGGATTAAAAAAACAAACAAACGTGTGTACAGTAATGGATGTGTGAGGAGATGTTTATGTAACATTTATGGAAGGAGTCTCCAGTGTCAGAGCTTCGTAACAGTCAGGGGTAAAGTTGTAACTTTAAGTTTTCTGGAGTTTATCCCTCGTGGTTTCTTGCAACGGCCGGGTGGCAACAGTAACTCTGCTCCATAATATCACTCTGTCGTTGATTATTTTCCATTAACTGCGTGACACTGACTGTTAACTTAAATGTGTGATATTTATTACCGGAACCTGTGGTGTAAACGGAAAAAAAGATTAAATCTTGATGCTTTTTTAAGTCGGATTTGGAATCCAAGATGGCGTCCTTGCTCTCACCTGCATGTGTAGGCGTGGTTCTTGCGCACGCTCCTCCTAAAGAAGCCCTTGCAGCCGTCGCAGCTGGACGCACCGTAGTGTTTCCCGGTTGCTTTATCTGCGCAGATGGAGCACAGCATCACAGCAGCTTGGGGCAGTAGAGCTGTGGCTACAGGGGACGGCTCGGGCCTCAGCGGCTCTGTGACGTGAAATAAGTTTAAAGTTATACTCCAATGTTATTTCATCCTAATCTCCTACCTTTACGTTTAGCCTGTAGCGAGAAAAGAGTAGAAACCTTGTTTACTCTAAACTCACTTACAGTGGAAGTCTAACACTCCGTACAGGATTTTTTTTGTGATTGTTGCTTGATTTTGCTGCTGCTTATTTAAAACATTTTTTTGTGCTTGTTTTTTTTTTTTTTTGCGGGAAACTACTTGAATTGGCGAAATCGCAATTGCATGAAATTGTTCTGCACGCTCTTTAGCGGTGATGTTTGCTGGTAAATGACACTGCGACGAGGAGGAGGGAGAAGCCAGGTTGAGAGGAAGCACACCTGGCACTGATTTGGCAAATCAGTGGGAGAGAGAGAGAGACAAAGGAGCAGCTGGAAGCGCCAGAGGGAGAGAGAGAGAGAGACAGACAGACAGACAGACAGACAGACAGACAGACGCATGTGCGCTTTATGATTCGTTTGTGTGTTTTCTGTTCTGTTTGAGTTTGGTTTATTATTAAATTTATGTTTTATGTTCAGCCTGTTACAGAGACCTTTTAGCTGTACTCATGTTCGATTTGCATTATAGAGTCTCGTAATATAAATATTTACTAAAGGAATCCTATCCTTTTACTTTCTATTACAGTTGTTCCAGATGTGGTGGTGGAGATTAAACATGGGAGTATTCCTTGTATTAGATTGCAGTCTGTCTAAACCAGTAAATGGTGAGTCTCCAACTTGTATGTAAATTTCAAGCTTTTAGAGTTTTTAGAGGAAATGTAACAGCTAGAAGTTTTGTGTGCTGTATTTTGCGTATGTTCGGTTCAGTTAAGACATTTACATTTACATTTATGACATTTGGCAGACGCCTTTTTTCCAGAGTGACTTACAGAAGTGCTTTGAGTCTCTAGCATCAAATACATCCCGATACTGGTTCACTAGTTCACGGACTAAGATTATCATCAGTCTAAGAGTTAAGAGCATTCATTCATTCATTCATTCATTCATTCATTCATTCATCTTCAGTAACTGCTTCATGGTGGCTCTGGAGTCTATCGTGGGAACAATGGGAATGAGGCAAAGATATAAATTGACACCAGAGTCACCAGTGCACCTACTGGCTTGTTTTTGGGAGGCGGGAGGAAACCGGAGAACCCAGAGGAAACCCACATAGAGAGTGGAGAACATGTGGAACTCCACCCAGACAGTAACCTGAAGCTCAGGATCGATCCAGGACTCTGGAGCTTCATGCACTGATTTTCAGTAAGCGCTTTATCCTGATCAGGGTCCCTGTGGATCCGGAGTCTATCCTGGGACCACTGGGTGTGAAATGGGAATTTATTTAGAGTCACCAATCCACCTACTGGCTTGGTTTTGGGTGGTGGGAGAAAACCACAGACAGGGAGAACATGCAGAATTTCACACAGAAAGAAATTAAAGCTCAGGATTGAACCAGAGACCCTGGAGCTGTGTTTATTATCACTGTCACGCCCAAGAGCAGATTAAAATGGCACCAAGCTTGGTCTGATTTCAAAGGATACCAATAAACACACCTCCCTAAATTCCAGCATCTCCTAATGATTGCAGAAGATAAGATTATATAAGAAAACACGGACAGCCAAGAGTGATTAGAGCTGTGGTAAAGCCATAAACTGCAGGACGTAGCAGGAACCAGAGGAGGAGAAAGCACAGAAAATGATACTTACTGTACATAAAAATATGAATATTGTGTCAAGATCTCATACAATTGAAGTTAAAGATCTAAAAAGTGTCCATATGCTCAGGTGACTTGATGGGAAATGAACAAGAACTAACTTGTTTCTAAAGGTTTCGCAGATGTTCCAGAACACCAAATGTAACTATAAATGGATAAAAATACGATGTATGATTATTTAATAAAAGAAAAACTGTTAGTGCTACCAGAGAAATAATGAATGAGTGAATTCTGTTATAGAGAAAATAAGCAGCTTCATGGTGCTAACGGTAACTCCGCTTCATCAGGATTATTTTCCTATATCGGCACAACCCGGAGCGTTTCATTCCCATTTCCTGATTGTTCAACGCAATCCTTGTGCACTTTAACCCACAGTGAAGCGTGCATGTGACCATATCACACAAACCTGTGTCCACTGGGAGAACTCTGAGGCTGTCAAACTCCAGCATGGTGTAGCTCGGATCCAGGGCCACCGCGTAATCCGTCGTGCCCAAGTCCAGCGCTCCTTCTGAGATCTTCATGGTACCGTAATTCCAAGTCAGACCGGAAGGATGACTTTAAGTTCTTTACTTCTTTACACAGGAGATTAAAGGTCAAGGCATAAAAGCCACCGATCTATCAGGAGGCTTTCCTGCCGTTCTCTCAATTCACTTTCACCACCATGGCCTACTTCTGCTCTCTTTGGTGATCGCCGATCGTTTGTCTTCAGTGTTCTCTGACTTCTTATGGAACCGTTCCGTCCAGAAGCATGCGTGGAAAGAAGAAGCCAAGATTGCGCTTGCGCTTGTCTCTGTGTTTGCTCTTATCAGTGGACAGAGAATCATAAAGGGGAGGGCTCTCACAGGTAAACATGACTCACTCAGGAAAACAAACTGTCACGACGCAACAACACATGAAACATTTTTAGGACTTGCATGCACACAATCAGTGTTTTTGGTAGCATGTTGTAACATCTGAAGGTACTGGAGTCAGATCTACAAGCCTTATGACATTTTTTAAAAGTGCAGTTCCTGTTATGGCCACTAGAGGCTAGCCAGAGTGTTCGCCAAATTACGCACCGATTACACCGGGTTGCCATTTATTCCGTCAATAATTTTACATGAATAATTTTATATTATATATAGTAATACAAGACCAATTAAAGAGTTTGGAGAGGGAACTATTTTATTTTATTTATCACTGATTTAAAAAAAAAAGAAGCTAAAAACATATTTTCACTAGCTTTTATTTACCTTACATTTACACATTTTTTATTCTATCCTTCATAACATTAATATTTTATATAAAATAATTGTATATATCTTTATTTATATCATCACGTTTTATATTCTTCTTCTTCTTCTTATATTATTTATTTATATTATGTATTATATCCAATAATATCTGTCATGTTTGACTACAAAAGTCTTTACACGAGCAGATTTTGAGTTTTGGTATAAAGAAGCTTTCATAATACAGACCTGGCAACCCTGATTTTTTTTTTGTCTTTGGTCCTTTTCTAGGAAGCATCAGGGGACTTCCGTTGACCTTTGCCCTGTGTTTGCTATCAGCAATATTGATTACATGTAAAAAAAATAAATAAATAATAATTACACAGCGCAAATGTCTAAAGTTCTCATTAAAGTGTTTCAGCTCTGAGGTTTACTTATAAACATAGTAAACATAAGTAAGTAAACATAAATAGTTACATATTATTGTTATTATTAAAATCCTTGCTTCAAGTTCTATTAAAGAGGGTGCATCCTACATTTAAGAGATGATAAACTTTACATGTGGAAATGACAGATGATATAAGCATTACTTCCAAATATGGGTGAGATCTGTTATTAATGTCCTTGGGTTTTTTAAAGAGCATAAATTCCCACATATCTATAAATTTATCCTGGTCAAAGAAGGGAAATAGAGAGCGCAGGCCAAATCTCCTTTTCTGTGCATAAACAATATCTGAGTCTACTTTCCACACGCCGCATGCTATGTACAGTACATGTTTTTTTATAAGTACAGCAAAATATTACAGAGAAAAATAAAGGTGAAACTGACCATATGATTTTTATAAATGATAACAAATTACATGTCAGGCCACATGTGAGCAGTTTTAGAGGGAATATCCATCATGCTTTGGTGTAATGGACTCATCTGGGTGTGTGAGTGAGTGGCATCTCCCTACGTGAATGTAGGTCAGGATCCCACCCTTTAACACCTCCAGCCCTCTTTACTCCCCCTTTACCCCCCCCACCCCAAACCCTTGGTGCATGGGCTCCACTTTCGGTGATTGATGGCTCATAAAAATCTGTCTGTCTCAGCTCACAGCTCAGTGTGCACCATGCGCCAGAGTCTCCCATCAAATTACTGTATACCAGGTCCTGGAAAAAAAAAGGAAAAAAAAAATATATATACACCATGCTGATAGTTATGACTGAAGAGTACACCCTAAACATTACGGAAAATATTTTGGTATTAAATTTACCCTTTAATATGTGTTAAAATGTGTAAATCATGCAATAGATGATTAAATATGCACAAAGTTGTATGTCGTAAAATAACATGCAAATAAGTTTTTAAATCTCACACAAAGCTGAAACTTTTGAAGACCAATAGCTTTGAAAATTCCAAATGGACACCGTTGTGATAGCTGTAGGGTTTGTATTAAAATATGCAAATGAGGCAACAGATCTATAAATATGCACTAATTTGTCACAAAAAAATTAGGCATTTAAAAAAAAAATTAAGGTCTTGGACTTGGAGAAAGCAGTTCAACAGGTTGTTATTATTACTTAATGGAATGATTTGAACTTTATTCACATAACGTGTCACATAAAATGTCACATAAATGGATCACATAAAGCCAAAAGTATGTAAGATACATACTTCTAGAAAAGAAAAAAGCTTTTAAAAATCAAAATTGTGCACCATTTTGATAGTTAAGACCAGATATAAAATATTTCCTTGAATCTAATATCAATACAATTTACAATTTCCATTAAATGAAAGTGTTAGAATGAGCACACGATGCATTAAATGATTAATGATGTAGTTTTTCATGAAGGTCAGACTTTCACCTATCAATCTCTCAGGTTAGTATCAGGTGTATATATATATATATATATATATATATATATATATATATATATATATATATATATATATATATATATATATATATTGAATTATTTTCTATATTCACCTAAATGAAGGAATTTTACAGCCAAAATGTCACATAAAGCCAAAAATAAGTAATATATCAAGAAAAAAAAGGCTTTTAAAATTTGAAATGTACGCCGTTTTGACAGTTCAAGCCAAATACAACATGCTAAAATATTTCCTTTGCTCATATCAGAATGAAATAATTTCTTTGTATTATAATTTTCCTTTGAAACTGTGTTAAATATGCAAATTAAGCATTAGATTACTAACTTTGCACTACTTTACAGTATATGTCATATACGTAACATATACGTTTACGTATTATATATACGTAAACATATATTCATTAATGGAATTATTTAAACTTTATTCACATAATTTGCAGACTTGCAAAAGTAAACTGTTCAATTCTGTAATATATCAAGTAAGAAAAGGCTGTAAGTCTTTATGAATCTGAGAAAAGACATTTGAATTGAAAGCAGAATCAATCAAACAACTATTTTTTTTTTCTCCTTGGGCCTCTTTTGGAGAAAATAATCCAAATATTTCTATTTATTTATTTATTTATTTATTTATTAATACTAGTTCATGATATTAGTGCAAGTAACTCTTTCATTTATTTTGGATTATTTAGATATATATTACGACTGTTAGCAGTTACAAATCAGATTTTGTTTACATGCTACTACAAAAATATATCATTAGCTAGTTTGTGTATCTGACCACTAGGGGGAGACAGAGTACAGTGTATACACAACTGTCTCTCCCCCACTTTCCTAACTCTTCCTGAGTACAGCACACTGTATCAGAGGGCAGAGGTAAAACGTGTTAATTGTGATAGACATGAAGGTTTGAGAAGTCAGGACTGTGCGAGAGTGTTTCAGTGTGTTTTTTCTAATAAAACACCTGTAACATCTGGCTCAAAGCTGCGTGGGTGAAAAAAAAGGCCTCTGTGAGGTCAAAGAGTCTGTCAGTGAAGCTAAATTTACTCATTACAGGTGCACTGGAGGTGAATCTACCTGTCCGTCTGTCTGACGTGTTGATCGATGGGTGACGGACGAGCGATTTTTCAGAGCCGGAGAAAGGAAAAGAGAAGTTCAGGACAGTCTCAACGTTAGACAAACATACATCAATAAACACAAGTTTTCCTTTTGAGTTGTTTGCATCTGTTTTTGTTGTCTTCGGGTGTTGGTCAGGTTCACATTTCATGTTTGATTCATAAAGCGTCTTCCTCATATCCAAAGAAATGTTATCTCATTATGAGATTATTATATAAAAAAATATTAGACCATTAAACCTATATCGAGACATGTTTACTCATTTCTAGCTCATTCGCAGGTTAACACTTGAAATAAACAAAATGATCTGCCGATAGAATAAGACAATTTTATGCTGGAAATGAAGTGAAAATACCTAGAAATAAGTTCTTATATGGTCTTGCACTGCAAGTATGATCTTAGCAAGTGGAAATATCTTGAACATAGTCAAATTTATTTCCTATTTCCTATTTAAAGATTGCGATAAACCAAATTTAAGATTATTAAACCTTTTTCTAGCCATTTTTACTAAATCTTGTTGGATCATTTTGCTAATTTTTAACATTTATTTCTAGAAAGAAAAAAAAAAAAGAGCTGCCAATAGAATAAAAAAATTGAACGTGAAATGTGTAAAAATGTCAATATATAGATGTAATAATCTTATATTTGGTTTAATGTAAATAAATATGATAAATATGATAACATTTGAGATGTTTTTACTTGCAAAGATATAATTTTTTGGCAGTGTGTTGATGTTGACGTTGCTATTGATGGCTGATGATGACATGAGCCACACACGTGCCGCTGGACACCAGCACTGCTCCGGATGCCGAGCCATGGATCTACAGGAAGTGATAGAGAAGGGAAGGGAAGGGAGGGGATAACTGCCCCGCCATCGACGAAAACAACTGACACCAAAGTCGTCAGACTCTGCACTCAGTCCACAATCAGCAAACTCATATCAGACCAACACAAGGGAAAACCCACAGATCTAGCTTGGGCCTAGAGTTCCATCACAACCGGAAACCGGTGTTCAAATTCAACCAACTGCCGAAACCATTAAAACAAAGACAGACACAAAACAGAGACAATGATCACTTTCAAAGTTTCTGCTGGTTTCGTCATTGGCGACGACGTTTGCTCTGCTTTGCTGCTTTGACTCTCACTTTCTGCTATGAGGTGCACTCATTTCAGGAGGATTCAGGGGATCTCAACCCTCTGCGCTGTAAGGTTCATAGTTCTCAGCTCTGTAGATCCATGGTGCGGCGTTCAGAGTGGTGGTGCCTCTTGGAAACATGTTCGTGTGGACTTTGTTGGCTATGAGGTTCATCACAGTAATCTGATCTGTTATCTGTGATCTGCTTTATTTCTTACCATTTTTGTCCCTGTTTGTTGAGTTAAGCTTCTCAAGATCTATTCAGTACTTGTGGCAACTATTGTGTTTTAAAATGAATGAGAAATCAGTTCAATTAGACCATTGTGGTTGCAGGAACCTAAGCATGGAGATGATTGAAGATATGATATTTCAATCTTGGAGGCCACTTATTAAGTATGAGGTTCCACAACATATTAAGTGGTGCGCTCAGGTTAGACAATTTATGGCCATAACTTTGGTGTCCCACGGTCATAAGATAACTGGTGTCCATGAGATACAGAGTTTGTGGCTTTGATTTATTAATGTGTGGCTTTAACATACAGTATTACCTAGCCTCAATAGCAGAAATTGTGCCCTCAAAATATTAGCTCATGGCCTTAATATATTATCTTATGGCCTCAATACAGATTATATGGCCAAAAGTTTGCGAACACCTGACCATCACAGCCATGTGTGCTTTCCACTAGATTTTGGAGCGTTGCTGTGGGGATTTGTGTTCATTCAGCTACAAAAGCATTAGTGAGGTTGAAGTCAGGTGCTGATGTTGGGTGAGGAGGCTCCAGTTCCAGTTCATCCCAAAGGTGTTCAGTGGGGTTGAGGTCAGTGCTCTGTGCAGGACACTCGAGTTCTTCCACTCCAACCTTGGCGAACCATGCCTTCACGGAGCTCACTTTGTGTACAGGGGCGTTGTCGTGCTGGAACAGGTTTGGGCCTCTTAGTTCTAGTGAAGGGAAATTGTAATTCTACAGCATATAAAGACATTCTATACAATTGTGTGCTTCCAACTTTGTGGCAACAGTTTGGAGAAGAACCACATATGGGTGTGAAGGTCACGGGTCTGCATACCTTCGGCTGTATAGTGTATTATCTATGTATTATGCATGTATTATCTCATGGCCTCAGTATATTATCTAATGGCATCGTTATAGTATCTCATGGTTCTCAGAATATTAACTTGTGTCCTCAGTATTTCACCTTTTAGCCTCAATATATTACCTCATGGTTTCAATATATTATCTCATCGCCTTAATATATTATCTGGTGGCCTCAATATCTTAACTTGTGGCCTCGGTGTATTATCTCACGGCCTCAATATATAATCTCCCGTTTGCAAATTGCTTGAATGATGCAAACTGACATGCACATAGAAAGAAACTTTGCAGTGGAAAATGCTAAATGGCATCTCAAAGCAAAAAAAGTTCCTATTAGGTTCTTCAGATTGTCTCACCAAAGCCTTTAATCTTTTAAAAGGACCTCCAGGAACGTTTTTTTTTTTTTGGGCTAAATCTTTATTTATTTATTTATTTTAGCATGAGGGTGAAGCTTAGATCCAAAACAAGGTGATTTTTGCGATATATGGCAATGTACCATAACACTGCAATAATTGTAAACACTCATACGATGCTCATTTTCTTAGGTCCAGGTTTGCTCGGCAGGCGCTGCTCCTGCGTATGAGACTCGGATGGAGATCCGGCGTGAATCACAGGAGATGAAGAGAAGAAAACTCATTTGCTCATTTCACCCGCAGCAAGGCTCTCTATAGTTACAGGTAATAAGGTGGTAGATAGTATCATTATATCAAAAGGATATGAGGGGTGAAAGTATTACAGCCTCGCGCTACACTCTGTATCGTCCTGTATCACTCCTCCTGTAGTGGCCTAATGGATAAATCTGGGCTTGAAATTGCAGGGCGGGGAAACGGAGGATGAAAATCGCTTCGTAGCATTCAAGGACGCAGATCTTTTTCCTTCTTACAACACAATTCGGTGGATTTTATCACTATAGGCTGCGACTTTAAACCTTTATAGTAGGTTTGGATGACCACAGGATCACAGGAGAGTGTCTGATTGAGCTGCTTTGTGTGTGTGTGTGTGTGTGTGTGTGTGTGTGTGTGTGTGTGTGTGTGTGTGTGTGTGTTTTTAGATGAAAAGCATTCTCCAAAAAAGACTGCTCTCCATTAGAAAAGAAAAAACAACAAAAAACTGACTTTGTAGGTTTATTCCAAAAGAGGAGAGGGATTAAAAAAGCAGCAAAGAATGGTTATAAAAGCATGGCAGCCTTATGATTTAGTGGCGCAATAAAGAATGGAAAGGTGGCCATTCATCATGGAAGTGAGCTCACCAGGAGAGGAGTCTGTCACACACACACACACACACACACACACACACACACACACACACACACACACACACACACACACACACACACACACAAAAATTAACCCCTAAAACCAAATCGGACCAAAGGCTTTTTCATACACACCCACAGATGGAGAGGTGCATCCTGGGAGCTCGGCTGATTTGTTGTGAATGAACTTCTGGATTTAAATAATTTTAAAAAGTATTAAATCAGAATTAAAAACAAAACACACTGCTCTCTTTTTTAAAGACCTTCATCAGCGTCGATCGTTATCGGTTTATTTAAGACTTTATCGATGTCTGATTCAAATGATTGAATAAGCTCTGCAGAAAAGAGTACAGATTATCTGATGACATGTAGAATAGTAAAATCTAATCTTATGATTCAGTCAGTAAATAGAACGTTTAAAAAAATGCTCACATGAAAATAGACATTTTTATTTATTTGTTTGTTTGTTTTGTTCTTTTGTTTGTTTCTCAATTTCATTTACTTACTCATTTCTCTTCATTGAATTATTTACGTTCATTTATTTATAAGTTTTAATGTATTTTTACTATTTCTTTTTTTTTTATCTATTAAAAATGTCTTCATTTTTAATATGGAAATCTATCGATTTTAAATCCTGTAAGAGTTCTGTGAAAAAAAGCTATATTCATTTAATAATGCATTATTTTTGTGTACAGAAAGCTGCACTTGATTCACATTTAAAAAAGTTTAATTTACATATATGCATGTGTATTTTTAAAAAATGTAAAAAAAAATAAATAAAATAAAATAAAAATAAATAAATAAAATCTTAATTTCTTCAATAAGCTCGTCATTTAATTATTTGTTTCCATTTATTTATAAATTCTTTCGATCCCGGTGTAGTAATGTGTAAATCTGAAATTCTGGAATAAAAAAACAACAACTAACAAACAACAACAACAACAACAACAACCCAAACAAAACAAAACAAAACAAATCTATTAATTTATTTAGTAATCCATCATCATGAATTTCATACAGTGTAAATTAAAAAATTAAATTAGATTTTAAAATTTTTTATTAAATCTACAACCCTAACCGGTGTTATGACTCGTTCTTCTGGAGGAACCCTTAAAGGTTCTCTGTAGAACCCCACCATGGAGGGTTTCCTCATTACAGAGGGTTTCAGTTAGAACCTCTTTAACAACCTTTATCTCCACTAAGAACCTTATATGCATTTAGAATTACAGTTATTGTAATTATTGAGCAAGAAATAACTTTTTTTTAATTAAGTCAAATTATTTTTTTTAGAAAGATGTTTAGTATTTTTAATTGTTGTGTTAATTTGGTTAATTAATAAATGAGCAGGGGAAAACATACCGTTGTTTGATGCTTCATCAAGTTTCATTTTATACATGTGGCATTTTAAAACGTGTATTTAATTTGAACTCGACCGTTCAGCTAAAACAGGGCGAGTGTTTTGTCGTGTACAGGAGCATCAGTGCAGGGGAAAAAACCCCCCAAAAAAACCTCCCTGAGAAAAATGATTGGAAGTGAAAGTTCTAGCCACATGCTCTCTCGGATCCGTGTGATCTTTAGGAGCAGCGTAACCGGGCCGGAGAGTCTGAGAGGATGGTTTGATTGCACCCATATGTAATACCCAACCTCTCTTTAAAAGTTGAAAGGTCACGGTGTCACAGCCTGGCTCGTAATGCTGGTGTGCGTGTACTGTTCATTAACTCTTATAAACTTCAGAGCGCTACACGAGGGAGGAACAGAGCGCTGTCAGCGTCAGGTCACGAACCGTTCCCGTGAAGAATCCAGCCGAGTTCCTCCACGGTTTCCTCCTTCGGTCCTCACATGACGCTTTTACACGCCACTCAGCATGGGTGAACCGTGTCTTCCCTTATGACCACAGGAAGTGCTATATATGGGCAACAAGTTCCATTTTGACTCTGGCATGACAAATGTGGCTCAGACTCTCATGTTCAGTGTAGAATGAGGACAAAAAAATTCACCTCATACACATTAAAAAGGTTAAATTAGGTGATCAAAATAGGTGATCGAGCTTTTTCCTCTAAGAGAACCCTTAGGTTCTATGTAGGTTCTATGTAGAGCAGCAGAGGATTTCCTTATCAGAGAGGATTGCAAGTAACCTCTATACAAAGCTAAGATAATATCCAAATGTTTTTATTTATTTATGTAGTTGTTTGGCTGTTTGTTTATATCTCCTTTCTTTCCTTCTTTCCTTCTTTCTTTCTTTCTTTCTTTCTTTCACGGTATTTTCATCTATTTTTTTAATATCTTTATTAATTTGTTTTAATTAATTAAATGTTTTATTTATTTTATTCATTCTTTTATTATTATTATTATTATTGTTGTTGCTGTTGTTGTTGTTATTATCTATCTATTTATTTATTTATTTACAAAAAATCTGATTCTAAAAATCTAAAACTCTGAAATGTCTTTCTTTTTTCTTTCTTTCTTTCTTTTAATTTATTTGTTGAGTAATTTTATTTATTCATTCATTTATTTATTTATTTCATTTTGGATTTATTTACCAAAGTCTTCATTAAGTTCTTTCTTTCTTTCTTTTATATATATATATATATATATATATATATATATATATATATATATATATATATATATATATATATATATATATATATATATATATATATAATTTATTTATTGATGCACTTATTAATTTCTTCATTAAGGTCTTTCTTTCTTTCTTTTATATATATATATATATATATATATATATATATATATATATATATATATATATATATATATATATATAATTTATTTATTGATGCACTTATTAATTTCTTCATTAAGGTCTTTCTTTCTTTCTTTCTTTCTTTCTTTCTTTCTTTCTTTCTCATATTTCCCAAAAATCGCACCTCATAATATTCTCTTTCCTAAGGTTCTAAGGTTAAATCTAAAACATGTCATTTGACTTGTTTCGTGTATAACAGAGTGTCTGATTATCAGAAAGGGTTTCAAGTTTTTAGGAAGCTAAGAACCTTTAACTATCTATAGAATCCTTAAAGCATCTTTATAGATTATTACATTTAGGTGTCTGAGGAAAGGCAAAACATTTTTTTACAAAAAGGGTCTGAAGATTTGCAGGACTTTTTTTTTTTTTTTGTTTTTTTTTTTTTTGCAGAAGTGTCTGATTATGTTACAGTTTGCATCAAGTGGCATTTTATAGATCTGACATACACACTGGTGCGTGTTGAAAGTAATTTTTTGTTGTATTTAAGACGAATGTGGCTCGGATTCTAAAGTTCAGCTTTCAAAATTCAGGAGAAAATATATGACACCTCTTTTTTTTTTCCTCGTCGGAGAGAGAGAACCGAATACGACCATAAATGCCAATAAAAGGAAAAACATATGCAGACGTCTCTCGAAGCAAGAAAGAAAGAAAGAAAGAAAGAAAGAAAGACGAGCTCTTTGGATTCAAGGACCTCTGTGAAGCAGCGTTTTAATTAAAACCACTTGTTCCCGTACTTGTACTTAATGTTTCCCATTAGTCATGTTTGAGGGATTACAGACAGCTCGAATGAAAGTCGAGGATTGAATGGAAAACGCAGATGTGCGAACAATGCGCCTTGTTTTATTGCCATCACGCTCGATTAGTAATTATGAAAAATTTACCGCATCAGACAAGCTTTTCCTAATTCCTTCCGCAATTAAAGCTGACACCCCCGAGCCACTTCGCCTTGTGGATTTACCCAGAGCTTGCGTGGGAGAGTTCAAAAGTTCTGTTTTTGTACGGGGAAAATGTGTTTTCTTCCCACTCCGGCCTCATTATATGTGTAATTTCTTCAAATTACTTTTTTTTTTTTGCCTTTGACCTTATTTCAGCATCTGTTGTTTAAACTAAAGATGATTGTTCCCTCTCCTTCACGCCTTCGTGCTCTATGTATGATTAGCAATGTCATTTCTGAGTTTTTGTGACATCGAGATCACAAAGAGAGCGCTAAAGTAATTTATTTCAAACAAGCGTATGTGATTCTCAGCATCACTCAAAAAAATTAAAATAAGAATAAAAAGTGGAACCATTTGGCCGGGAAAGTTTTTTTTTTTTTTTTTTTCTAGTTGATGAACGACGTGGTTACGATTAGAGCATCTCTTCTCATTGGTTCAGGGTACTCTGAATATATTCAGAGAGTTTAGTTGACCTTTGACCTTTGTCCAGATCACTTAAGGCAGCAGAGGTGAGGCTTCACGGACGATTTTGCCCCTCCTTCATTACCGACTGCCCACAGCTGGAGCTCCGCATCCACACATGGTGAACTTGGCAGAAGATCAGTGGGTTGGAGGAGCATGGCTCGACATTAATTAGGCCGCTCATGTGTGTACGCGCACCGCTGTCTTTAATTACGTACCCGGACTTTGACCTCGCTGTTGCGGTTTTGCTTTTCTTTGGTGGTATCCCTCAGAGATCCATAAAGATCAACGTGAAGATCCACATGAAGCGATGCAGCAGTGTGTGTAGGTGTAGCTACAGGTACAGGGTTAAAGAGGTTATGGGTTTTGCTTCTTTGCTTCGAGAGCTGGTTGAATTAAACCTCCATAATCCTGTACCTGTGTAACTACACATACACATTTTTCACCTCCTGCAGCCTCACAAGCACTTTGTGTAACCTTTACTACATCCACTATATAGTGTATATATATATACGAGCGTGAGTCAAATGAAAACCTTTAATGTGTGACATAAATTAGAATTGAATGATTTTTTTTTTCTATCCTAGAGGAAGTGCTGGAAAACTCGCATGGAACAAAATGGAGGTTGTGTAGGAAAATGATACAGTCTTGTGATAACGATTTGCAGTAAACAATGCAAGAAATAAAAATTAGTTATTCATTTGACTCACCCTCATATTAAAAGATGTTCATAAACCTTTTTTTTCTAATTTATTAAGAACACTTAAAAAACAAACAAATATATATATATATATATATATATATATATATATATATATATATATATATATATATATATATATATATATATATATATATATATGAGTCACGGTGTATACATTCATATGTAAATATCTATTTTTAGCCTTTTTTGTTTAAAAGCTTTTTTTAAAAGTAAAAAAAAAAAAAAAGAAAGATATATACAGTGCCCTCCACTACTATTAGTACTAATATTGTTAAATATGTGTGTGCCACAATTATTGGCACCCTTTTAGTCAATACTTTGTGCTACCTCCCTTTGCCAAGATAACAGCTCTGAGTCTTCTCCTATAACGCCTGATGAGGTTGGAGAATTCATGGCAAGGGATCTGAGACCATTCCTCCATACAGAATCTCTCCAGATCCTTCAAATTTCCAGGTCCACGCTGGTGGACTCTCCTCTTCAGTTCACCCCACAGGTTTTCTATGGGTTTCAAGTCAGGGGACTGGGATGGCCAGGGCAGGACCTTGATATTGTGGTCAGTAAACCATTTTTGTGTTGATTTTGATGTATGTTTTGGATCATTGTCCTGCTGGAAGATCCGACCACGGCCCATTTGAAGCTTTCTGGCAGAGGCAGTCAGGTTTTCATTTAATATCTGTTAATATTTGATAGAGTCCATGATGCTATGTATCCAAACAAAATGTCCAGGTCCTCTGGCAGAAAAACAGCCCCAAAACATTAAAGAGCCTCCACCATATTTAACCGTGGGCATGAGGTACTTTTTCCATATGGCTACCTCTCTGTGCGCCAAAACCACCTCTGGTTTTTATTGGCAAAAAGCTCTATTTTGGTTTCATCTTACCATAGAACCCGATCCCATTTGAAGTTCCAGTAGTGTCTGGCAAACTGAAGACGCTTGAGTTTGTTTTTGGATGAGAGTAGAGGCTTTTTTCTTGAAACCCTTCCAAACAACTTGTGGTGATGTAGGTGACTTCGGATTGTAGTTTTGGAGACTTTCTGACTCCACGACACAACTAACTTCTGCAATTCTCCAGCTGTGATCCTTGGAGATTTTTTGGACAATTGAACCATCCTCTTCACAGTGCGTTGAGACGATATAGACACACGTCCAATTCCAGGTTGATTCATAACATTTCCAGTTGACTGGAATTTCTTAATTATTGCCCTGATGGTGGAAATGGGCATTTTCAACGCTTATGCTATTTTCTTATAGCCACTTCCCATTTTGTGAAGCTCAACAACCTTTTGCCGCACATCACGGCTATATTCCTTGGTCTTACCCATTATTATGAATGACTAAGGGAATTTGGCCTATATGTTACCTCATATTTATACCCCTGTGAAACAGGAAGTCATGGTTGAACAATTTCCTGTTCCTAGTCACCCAGGTGTAATAAAAAAAATGTAAAATATCAATGGGAATATACTTCAAATATATTTTTCTCATATGAATTTATAGGGGTGCCAATAATTGTTGCACATCTATATTTAACAAAGATTTTTTTCTGTTGTGTTTGCAATTGTTTGATATCCATGAGAGCGGAGTATTTTTGTGAATCTTTTGAACAAAAGATCAAAAGGTTAAACAATAGACAATTTTTCACAGCCTTCTTTGCTCATATTTACCAAGGGGGGCCGATATCAGTGGAGGGCGCTGTAGATATGTACCCCTATCAAAAAAGAGATGTAAATTTGTTGTTTTTTGTTTTGTTTTGTTTTAAAAGTGGAAATCTAGAAAATCTGAAATCCTGGAAGCAAAAATACACAAGCAAAGAAATAAATAAGCGAATAAAATAAATAAGTGCATAAATACATTTTAAAAAATGTTGTTCTTTTTGAAATTGGATTTCATACACTTTAAAAGGTAAATAGATAGATAGATAGATAGACAGATAGATAGATAGATAGATATCTATTTCCAGATTTTCACATTAAAAAATAGAAATGGATTTTGTCTCCTCTGTGATAGCAGAAGTCTGAGATGAGCCGTGAGTCATTTTAGCGCAAACGATTATCATAAAAACTTTTTCCAGGCATCTGATCACTGTGAGGTTTATAATTGCATTTCATGAATCGACTGTTTGTGTTTCTGCAGCAGCGCAACTGTTAATTTGTGAAGAGGAAAAGAAACGTTAGAAAATTAAAAAAAAAAAAATGGTGAAAGAGCAAAAAGCAAGGGGCAGGAATTGAGTAAATCGAATGAGGAGGAGGAGGAGGAGGAGGAGGAAGAGCAGAGGGAGAGAAAAATGATTCTGTGCTCTGGGCCTGGAAAAAGGTATGAAAGTAATTATTTTTGCTCTTCGAGGTTTAGGCATATTTATGGGGCATTACTGAAGCAGTGGGCTATTTAATGTTATTTGCAGAAAGCACACATTGTTCGCATCAAGTGCACGAGAAATTGAGGGCACAGCTGTGTGTGTGTGTGTGTGTGTGTGTGTGTGTGTGTGTGTGTGTGAGAGAGAGAGAGAGAGAGAGAGAGAGAGAGATCAGAGACTGATCGTATGTACAAGTCCTTCACTTCCACTTCACACAGGAAAACGGTTACTGCACTGCATCCACGTGTTGCATCAGAAAAACGACAGAATATTATCAGACGTGTAATTAGACGGTCAAGTTGTTTGTGCTGAAGTTCTGAGATTGATAATTTGGTAATAAACTATTTATAATCATAATTAGTAATCGACATAGGTTACCAATTAAAGTTTGATTCTAGATCTTTGAACTGTATATATTAATGAACAAACTAATCACTACATTAAGCATTTTGAACACAAATATTATTAAAAACGTCTAGTGATTCTCAAGAAAATCCCTATTTTCGCTGTATTCGTTTCAATTACGAATGAAATAAACACACTTACTAATGACATAATTAAACAATCAGTCATTTAAATGTTTTTAACCTCATAACTAAATATGAATGGGTATAAATTGTATTTGAATCTTTAATCTTACATTATAATTGATTGCTAATTGTCATTAGTATGAATCCTTAATTAGTAAACTACTTATTACTTGTTTATAATTTGTTTATTACCAAACAAGCAATACTTGTGCTCCTCATTAGTACAAATGATTAAAAGGAATTGTTTTCAAGGCTCCGTTGAGCCAGGGCTCTCAAACTTTTTAGCAAATAAATATCCCTAGCTCTGGATTAAACTTCATCCAACTATTTAAATATTAGAGTTATTATTTGAATGTGTGCCATAATATTTTGGCTATTTATTGGAGCCATAGAGGGTTTTATTCTGGAAATTTCCACCGACAGAACACATTAGATGTTCGATGTTTATTGACATTATTTATAGGCGACTTGTTTTTTTGAGTTATTGAGGTTTGGATTAAAGGCACCGAAGTGACCAAGTATCAATAAAACTCAAAAATAGACTTTGACTATCATTATTTACAACATTAGTTAACATCAACACCAACTTCAGGACCATGCCAGATAATGAAATTGTCTAACTAATCATATTCATATTGTTTCATATTTATTTAATAATATTTCCTTCCTATTTATTCCATACCTCACTACTTGAGTATGAAGTCCACGGTGATAAATGTGAGTTAACATTAAAACACAAACATTAATATGTTCATAGCTGTTAAGCGGCAACATCCATAAGGTGCCAATATTTACGCACACTAACCTGAAATTGAGCTGATAATCAATTTTTTTTGAGTAACATGCTGATTTATTAATTAGATGGAAAATAAATATGTTTAAATATTAGTTCATTTATGATTTGGTGAACATGCGAAAATAAAATAATAAAACACAAATGGTTTCTTAATGCTAAACTTTAGGATTATTATGTTAGTTAATGGAAAATATAAAACCCTGCTGATGTGGAAGTGCTTTTCATTTTTCTCTCCGTCTTTTTTCCCCTCACAAAAGCATGAGGTTTATTTTCTTTCTATTGTTCTCAGAAGTTGAAAAGTTAAATATGTGGAGCAGATTTTTAAAAATCCTTTTCCTCTAAATCATATCGTGTTATGTCGGACTGCACAATAGCCGGTGTGGATGACGGGGTGGAAAACCCGGGTCTTTCTTTTCTTTTTTTTTCTTCTTCTTCTTTTTTTTATCCCGACTCCAGTCCGGAACATAAGTGCTGACTCGCGGGACCCACTTACAACTAATACACGGTGTGCTTTCATCCCGTCTGAATGGCGAAATAAATAAAAAGAATGGAAAATGGCTGCTCTCCGGGCCATACCTCTATACCTTTGCTCCCTGGCTCTTTGTTAAAACCCTATCTCTGCTGCTCCATTGCCCCCAGCTACATTAAATCCCATTAAATTCACCTTCATTAAAGCAGCCCCGTGTCTCCTGCTCGCTGCGGCCCCTAATGTGGGGCCTCTCAAGGACAGAGCGGTAATGAGGCCGGACTGGATTTAACCTTGAAGCGTACAGGTTTTCATTTCCAAATCAATAACTTATGCCTCAAAACCCTCGCGCTAGATCCAGGCTATAATTTTCAGGCATTAATTGTGCGGATTAAGTTTCTCCTGCAACATCGTGATGCCAAAAAAGCCATTTACCTTTTTTTTTTTTTAAGCTGTACATATTCCACGTAGCTTTGCTTCCCTGTATTTATTTTTATTCCCTCTCTGTCCATCTCTGATGCAAGAGGTGAATTCACAGCTTGCAGATTCACAGTCAGCTCGTCCTGACAGGGTAGAAGATGCCGGATGGCGTTTCAACAACGTATAATTGACCAAAAGGGGCCTTTTTAGAATTTCTTCCTTTATTTATTTAAACAAACCCGACGCATTGTTGTGAATCTGCGGAAAATTGCAGGACAGTGTCATCATGCACAATAAATAGGATGAAGAAGAGAAGAAAAGAGACTTTTATTAGATTTGATTGATTTTTTTTTGGAAGTGGAAAATCATTTGAATTTAATGGAGAATTTTGGGTCCCACGTGTGCAGAAATTGCGTGCTTCCGTATTCAGACTTCAGACTATCAAGTATGGATCAAGTCCAGAAATGTCACGTTGAAATCTATACCTGTAAAACAATATGGAGGCTAATACCAAATACATACAGTAAATACGACATTATTAATTAATTAATAGCATCGTCCCCCATGTCCAAGTCTTTTTCACACAGAGGACATCCGAGGATCTTAATCAAATGCTGCATCCCAATTTGCCTACTTATACTGTGCACTAAAAGTATGTACATGTATTGTGAGGAAAAAGTACATACTTTTGAGTGTGCAGCAAAGAGTATTGGGACACACTAACAGAAGAGAACATTGTTGCCTAGTTACGCACGCTGTCACCATAAACAAACTCCTCGCTGCATTTCAGTTTTTCTTCATTCATTATTCCTTATATAATTTACACTATATCATTTAATTGACACCTCTCTAAAATACGCATCACAGATTTTACACTCGTCCGCCATGCTTGCAGGTTGAATTCGATGACGCAAACCGTCACAAAACTCCGCCTCCCTCCCTTGCGCAAGGAGCTGTGGGCAACATTGGCTGAAAAATTGTCCACAGATCCGCACTTCGAAAACATACCTGAAATAGTAGACCATCCGGGTACCTTTGGGATCTTCATTTAAACATACTATGATTTGGGACGCGCCAATTCTAATCTCGGACACTATTTAATACGGACAGTAGGCGAATTGGGATGCAGCAAGAGACATTGCTTATCTCAAGGAAAGTTTTTTCCCCCGTCTAATGGATAAAATTATAAACAACAGTTAGAGTGTGGTAGATGATTCAGCTTATCTTTCAAACCAGGGGGATGTTTTCATTCGTTTAGTATCTCACGGCTTCATTAACCTGTCGGGGCGTGAAAACAACAACAACAACAACAACAAAAAAACATCAGGATGTGCTGGATCAAGTGCTATTCTATGTGCTGCTGAATAACGAGTGTGGAAGCCATGCTGTTAAATTAAATGAGTGATTAATGTGATAATTACAGGACTGTTCATGCAGCAATACTGTATATTGGTGATATACTAGACTCCTATTAGGTGTATATTATCATATTCAGTTTCAGTTTTATTTGTATAGCGCTTTTAATGATAGGCATTGTCCCAAAAACAGCTTTACAGAAATATATAAATGCAGGATATACATTTTTAATGTATGAATTTATCCCTAATGAGCAAGCCAGAGGCGACGGTGGCATGTTAGTGTTTCATTTGAATTTTTAATTGTGTCTTGTTTTTATATTATATTACGTTTGACAACAAGGGAAAAAAAAATACTGATATGGTTCTTCAGTCTGCATTTTCTATCCCTGATTTTTTTCAGGTTTAAAGGAAAGTGCTTGTGTTTAAAGGCGGTGTGGCTAGACACGTCATAATACGACACTTCTACTCGAGAAAGCGTGAGAGGGATTTTAATTATATGACTGAGGAGCCCAGAAAGTCAACATGTGCAGGTGAGTAAACCAATTCTGAACATGTATAACATTCCATGCATAATTAATGATGCAACTTTTGGACTTGAGTCGTCGACTCTGAATACGATCCTAACCACTGTTGTAGAAACAGATCGGTTATTTTGAAGAAAATTCCTATAATAAAGTGAACAATTTCTCTGTACATACAGTACAGTAGATGCAGGCATGAATAATATAAATAGAAATATCAGAAATCTTCACGCAAATGTAATTAATCTTTCACTATTATACCTGATGTCCTGTTACTACATGATACACATGCGTGTTTACATAGATACTAAATAATAGCTTAAAAGTTGCGTCTGTTTACAACTGCCGTAAGTGCGCCGGTTTAAAAGACGCTAAATATAAAATTACGAATAACATACAAATGTTTAAAAACAGCTCCTGTGGTGAAAAAGAGATTTGCACGTCACATTTTCTCTCCTCGCAGTCACATGACTCCTGTCATCAGAGCATTTCTATAGGAGGTATTAATTTGTCCTGCGGTGATAATTTCTGCCCGACATGTTCATAATGTGAAATATTAGATCTCGTCCTGAGGAGTAGGGGGTAATCATGGCAGCTTAATTTTTTAATCAAATTCCCTCTTAAATGGGGTTTTATTAAATTACACAGCGCACACTTTGGGAGTCGGGCACCGGCAGCACTGGCATGGTGTAAAAAGAGCTTCTCAGGATAATTAAATAAAATTAATAAAAAGCCGGCGCAGAGTGAGAAGAATGGGCAGGAGGAAAAGCCGGCGGCCATATCTCTGCCCAGATTCCGGCTCGTCTGGTTCCTTGGGAATGGTGCGTTAAAGTAGGGAGGGATGAACGTTTAAATGAATTGAGGGACTTATCTGTCACTTATGGAAAATCTTTTGTGATCAAATGTGTGATGTGTGATGTGCAGTCGAAGTAATGAAGGTAGAATCTACTTTCGGATGATTAAAGATGAAATGCCTGTGGAAATGCCTGAGTTAACTGTATACGTTTTAAATCTATAAAACAGAAATGAATCAAGGAAGTATTCATTATTAATTGAATTTGTGTCGGTGGAGAAAAAAATACTGTCATAAATTGGAGGCAGGTGGATGTAAGCGCGAGTTTAATCTTTATTAAAAATCCAAACCAACAGCCAGAATTGAGGTCACAAAGAGCCAGAATGTGAAACGATAAGGCAAACAGAACAATGTAGGAAAACACAGAGCAAAAAGATCGTAATTGAAAATACTGCTGGAATACGCGGTTGTGATTGTGGAAGTAAACAGGAAGCAGGTGTGTCGGAAGTCAGGTGAGTGTTTTAATGTCTGGGATGGTTTTGGATCAGGACCAGGAGCGGTGGTTTTCGGATCAGAAGAGAATCTGGATGTGAAAAATATAAAAAGAAGTGGGATTACCACTGACAAAAAAAAACAAAAACAAACAAATAGAGCTTTTCATTATTAGCATGCAGCATTTGTTGTAAATTGTCCCTCGATCTGATGCTACTATTACTTTATTTATTACGTATTACAGTAGGTGGGCCTGGATTTGCCCCTGACCGTGTCCGGGATGAAATTTTTTATTCATACTGGATACACAAAAGTGTGGAGAGACAATTAGATTCTGAAGCTTGTGGCCAGAAAAATGTACAAAAGGTATGCAGAGGTGCTAACATCTACTGTATGGTTTAGCAAAAATATTTAAGATATTTGACACCTAGCTATGATGATACAGGATGCTTTTCTGTTTTGTTTTTTTTTTTCAGCTATGGCAGCGGTTAAACAAACACACAAGTAAAATTCACCTATAGCTGATAAAATCTGATATTTAGCATGTAATGTCTAAATAATAAAACATGACATGGTATATTATTATAGGAAAATAATCAATAGCGGGGTGGTGTCATGAAGTAAATTTGCTGTTACTTCTCCATAGTTAAGTATATTCCAATTATATTAACAGCACGTCACAGAGCATTTTATTCCTTTTATACCACAGCAGTTTAAATTTTTTTATTTACTTTTTGTCTATTTATAGTTACATTTAATGTTATGGAATGACCGTGGAAGTTAGGAGTGAGTTGGAGTAACTTGGAGTTAGTTCCTGTTCTCACTTACGTTATAGCAGCTATACACAGTTGTTCCCACACCAGCCTCTTTTTTTTTTCTCTCTCTTAAAGTTAATAAGACAAACAAACAAACAAACAAACAAACCAAAAAAATGCAGGTTGTGGTGTTACTGAGAAACTTCAAAGTGTCCTGAAGACGTTGAAAGACTTAGTTTTAACTAAAGTTACAGCTTTAACCCGGACTTTGACAAAACACTGACACCGGAGACTCCTTCCATAAATGCTAAATAATCATCTCCTTATAGAAAACTTCACCATATCAACAATAAATACGATAACATATTAAAACGAGTGTGTTCAAATAAACCTGTGATTTGCAGCTGCGCTACTGTCAGAGCCGCTGTTATAGAAAATTAATCAACACCTTCTGACCAATCAAATTCTTTCACATGGGATTTCATCATATTTTTTTTTTTGGTGGACAATTTTTTTTTTTTTTTTGCTTCTCCATAATTGAGAGCAGTCCAGACTCATGATAGGGTTTTTCTTTCAGCAGTGACATTTTATTGGCCTGATGTTTTGGTTCTTGTTGAGCCCCATCACGGGAACACTGACATGCTGTGATCGTCCTGGTTTGTGGAGACACTTTCTGTTATTCTTAGACCTTAAGGAAGTCTCTAGTGGTCCACATGGTTACAGGGGAATTCCTTCTAAACCCTCCCCATTCCCATATAGAGTTGGATGCTTGCCATTTACATTTAGCTCCATGCCCAGAGATGAAACCGATACGTGTGTAAAGGCATTACATACAATCCGTGAGGCCCTGCGGTTTTCAGAGTGGACATGAAGCACTCATGTCCTGACCACAAATGCTCTCTTTGGAGAAGAACACTCCAGGCTCTTCATGGCCTACTTTGTGTGAGAGGCAGGAGGAGTGATGGGATCAGCATGTCTCTCTCTCTCTCTCTCTCTCTCCCTCTCTCTCTCTCATACACACACATATGAATCCAAGGTTCTATCCAAGGTTTTGGCTTTAGGATTCGTGAGTATAGTACCAGTACTGCTGTAATGCTTTTTTCCACTGCACATTGTGTTACGGTACTGTGTGGTTACTAACCCAAAAGTATTCACACCCTAGTCAAGTATCTGGGTCTGCTACGTTCACGCTAGCAAGTGAAAAGTTGTTTGTATTGCTTTTGGTTTGTCTTTTGTGGCCGTGTAGCAGTTGTCTGCTGTTGTTACTTGTAGGAGTGGCCTGTCCAGCGCTTTTTTTTTTTTTATCTTTCCGATGAAAAAAATGGTAATAGCTATATATAGCTACGAAAGCTTACTAGTTAAATTGGTTGTTTGACTTATGTTATGTGCTCAGCATAGAGTAGCAAAGCAAGCAAAGTATACTAGCTATGTACACTCACCGGAGGACCCATCGATCTCTCGACTTCCTTCCAAGCTTTATTTTTCTTCGTAATGTCTCTATACACGTTTAATGAGAAGTCTATGTATATGACAAGATAAAATGAGACCACGATTATGAAGTTTTTCTTTCATTTTCTAATTGCAAGGCAGGAACTGAAGTGGGGAACTGAAGAAACGTCGGACCACACGCACCATAGGATTAATCCGACGAATCATTCGAGTTAATCGTTTGGATTTGTTGCTTTTCCGTGAAATAAGTACTGTAATTTGCATAGAATCGACAAAATCTTGATACCCGAAGTCGCTTCTCATGCTGTCACTGAAAATGTGATTCGTTGACGTGTTAACGAAGAGTTATAAGTGCGAGCGTGTCTCTTTCGTTCTCTCTGTTTCTCTCCATGCATCTCAGGAGCTCTCCGGTCCAGGCCTGCAGCGGTGAGGTCTTGTTTGAATTAGTTTACGGGCAGTGAAAATGAAAAGCGCCCCACTGTGATGTGAAGAGCCTGGCCTGAAGGGCTTACTCAGACCGTCTCTGGCTGAAAGGCGTATTTATATCTTCCAGACCAGTAATTAATCACTCCTTGTTGCTAGAGCTGGTGGTACAAGAAGTGAGTACTGTATGTGTGTTTCATGGATCCTGTCTGAATTCTGTCTTTGTGCTGCTGAAAAATAAACACAGAACTGCAGAACCGCAATTAAAACACTGATTCAGGAAATTTACACGCAGTAGAGAGATGAAGTGCTAGATCCAGAGCTGCTGATGTTAATTAGCCCATTGTCTAGCTTGGAACAGTATACAGTAATTTGTTGAATATCTTGTCAACGGTGTAATTCCAGCATCATATCAAAACAGACATCGGACCTGTCAGTAACACTCATGAAGTTACCAGAATGTTCTTCTAACGTTTATCATGTATGTAGCATTATCCAGAAAACCAAAATCAGACATGCGCTAACATCACAGGGACGTTTCTTGTTCTCTTGGTTGAAGGTCAGAGCCCAAAGGATTAATGGACATGACATGGAAGCAGGTCATAACGATGCCAGAATTCATACTTTTGATTCTTTCTCCCCATCCTGCTTACACCAGCCCACTGTTTATAATTCTTTGTAAAGATCCTACGCAGTGACTGAACGGACTCAAAAGAGTTCCAGACACTTTCATGTTTCTCTGCCTGTTGAACTTTTTTTTTCTTTTTCTTTTTCTTTTTTTAAATGCACTGATTTCCTCTCAGTGTTTCATGCCACTGGCAGTATGCTTTAATTCGATTACACTCAGCCAGTCACCCTGGGTCAGAATGCCAATTCGAGAAGCAGAAGGTGTAAAATTTGTCATTCCACAGGCTGCCAAACAGAGCAGGTGAGAGGACACACAGTCCTCAGGCAGAAACAACTGACTGCCTTTATTTATTTATTTTTTAAAAAGATTTTTTTTCCTCTTTTTCGCTCTCCATTTTCCTTCACATGAGCGTAAACATGTTGTTTAAGTGTCAAGTACAAACTGGGACCTTGGCGTTATGAAAACTCAGGCATCTCGGCTTAAACGACTCTAAAGTTTCACACTGCACATTTATAGAATATTACAACACAGCGCTGTTGAATTCTGGATTCTGATTGGTCAGAAGGTGCTGATTAATTGTCTATACCAGCAGCTGCATATCGCAGGTTTGCGATCTGTATGTTAATGCATTATCGTTTCTATAGCAACACCTCATTTGAAGGGACTCGTATGGCAAACGCTCCACTAACAAGAACCACGATTTAAAAAACCTGCATAATCGTCGATATGGTTACGTTTTCTGTTTCATTTAACATCGATGGAAGGAGTCTCCAGTGTCAGAGGTAAAGCTGTAACTGTAAGTTTTGTTATTTCGCGGTAACATAACAAACTGTTTTTATTTTATTTTGTCCGGTGAGAGAACGACTGTTTATGCTCATGTGCTATAACATAAGTGAGACAAAGAACTTCTTTCCTGAACATTCCACAACATTAAATGCCACTTTAAACGGATAAAAATTATGACGTCTGTAATAAATCTGTTCTGTAATCAATAAAACACAATAAATCATTAACAGTTGATGTGTATGAGAGGAATAAAACTTTTCAGGATGTGCTGTTATTGGAAAATAATTAAGTTTGGAGTTATAATAGTGATTCTTTTCCATCACGCCATAACGTCATTGATTATTTTCCAATATTGCTTACTTAGCATGCTTAAATGCTGTGTCTATCAGTGATATATATAACCAACTGCTGAAAAGAAATTCTAACTTAATAGTATAAATAATACAAATGCATAAATAAAAACAAGAAGTAGCACAAACAAAAGCAACTATTGCAAGACAAGTGCAAA
This sequence comes from Cranoglanis bouderius, assembly GCA_023630585.1. Taxonomy (NCBI): domain Eukaryota; kingdom Metazoa; phylum Chordata; class Actinopteri; order Siluriformes; family Cranoglanididae; genus Cranoglanis; species Cranoglanis bouderius. Next base: position 2,340,881 of record CM042567.1, read on the forward strand.
GAAAATAAGGTGTTATCCAAGATCTATGATTGGTGGGTTTGGCTGATAAATCCCTTGAATACCTCGAAAAATTTTGCTCTTGGATTTTTTTTTTGGGGGGGAGGGGGGGATTTAATGTTAGGCCAAGAAACACTGAACGATAATGACATAGCAACATGGATGTTTAAATTTATGTGAAGTCCTTTTCCGAACAAAATGCCAAAAAGAGTCGAAGAAAGAAATGCAATAAAGTAAATCTTTCTCTCTATTTTCTTGTATTTCCACACTGGTGATGATCCCGAAGTGGTTTATATCGCAGGTGCAGCGGGCGTCTGCCCTCGGAGGCCCGTCGTGTTGGCAGGAGATAAGAGAGAACGTTTAGAGATCTACTGACATGTCGAGCTTGTGTGTGTTAGCTTATAACCTTTTATTAGACTCTGTTTAGAGCGTTTAAAGCACCGCAGCACAGTTTATCCTCAGAGTTCACAAAGCTGACAAGAGAGAGAGAAAAAAAAAACAAAAACAAAAACGGCTGGCATAGTTCTAGTCCTGGAGAAATAAAAAAGAGAGAGATAATTATCACGAAGAATAAACTCTGAAATATCATTATAACAGTGAGCCACGTTGCTTGAAATAACAATCTGACTTTCTATTTAGTCTGTTACAAATCTATAATTTACATCGAAAATAAGGCCTGCGTGTTTGAAAGAGCCGGCCAAGGAAAGCACGAGAGAAACGAACAGCTGGAGGTGATTAGAGGAGGCCTTGGGATGGCCGGGGATTCAAAGTAAACATGGAGCCTTTCCACAGTCAACAGCATTTACAAATGTAGAAGAAGGAAGCTACTGAATTTGTGAAGAATGTGCAGAGGGGATGGAAAGCGTGCTAGCGCGGAGGCAGCAGATGGAGAAAATAAAAGCCGTCGCAGAAATGCGGCTAACGGGACCGTCGGTTAATTCGCTCGGGCCACGGGGAAGAGCGTTCAGGGTCAGCGCTTACAGGTTTACGTCTATCTCTCTCAGTGCACTGCTGTTATTTTCTGAATGCCTTCAAGGCAAGTGCACTTTCCTCCCTTTTTTAAAAAGCTATATTTAATTTCTCAAGACGTTACGGTATAACAGAACCCATATTAAACCTTATCATTTAAAAATGTCTCAGTGTTTCTTTGCATCTTTCTTCTTTTTATTTCGCCTTCTCAATGATTTCAGTTACTTTTTAAAAATTATTTTGATCGTATTAAAATACATTTAAGTACACATTCACATTACGCTGTCATTTTAAGATTTCTATTACGACACAAGCCATAAAATATGTTCTTCTGAGCCGTCTGTTTTATGAACTAACCCAAATGAAATAAATTTAATAATAATGTAAACGTTACACACCAGTTTTTTTATCATGAACTCCCAGAGTTCAGTTTTTTTTTTTACGTGTTTAATCTTGTTTACAATTAGGTATTGGGCTTTTTTTTTTTTTTTTTTTACCAGGTTTAACAAAGCAGCGTTTTAGCTTCCAGTAATTTCTTAATTACTATTTTTCTCAAGGCTTCTTTATACTTTTAATATCTTTAGTAGAATCCTTCATGTTGTGCGGTTGTAGGAAAATAATCAACAGCGTGGAGTGGTGTGATGAGGCAAATCACAGTTGGTTATTTTCCAATGTTTTTATTTATCTTATTCTACAGAAATCTGCCAATGATTACAATGTTTCATTTATTAAAGAACAACACATCGTACATTTTTTTTATCCGTTTAGAGTTACATTAAATTTTCTGGGGCGCCCGATAAACAAATTAGGTCCTGTTATCACTTACGGTCATTGTCATGTTACCGAGAAACCACGGAGTGTAAACTCCTCTGTCCTGAAGATGTCAGAAATCTTTAAGTTTTCAGATTTACCTCTGAAAGTTCAAGTTCAGTTTATTTGTATAGCGCTTTTAACAATGCACGTTGTCCCAAAGCAGCTTTACAGAAATATATAAATTCAGGACATTAAATTGATGAATTTATCCCCAATGTGCAAGCCAGAGGCGACGGTGGCCAGGAAAAACTCCCTGAGATGATATGAGGAAGAAACCTTGAGAGGAACCAGACTCAAAAGTGCTGACACTGGAGACTCCTTCCATGAATGTTAAACGTCTCCTTACAGAAAACTTCACCTTATCAACGATTATATGTTTTTCTTACTATACTATACACCACACGTACAATTACACCATTGTGTTGATCACAGATGAGCACAAGACATCTAGATGAGATTAAACATTAAAGCAAAGGTGTGACAAAGTGTTTTTAGCAAGTCCAAATCTTTAAGGAATCCATTTGAGACCCTCCACAGGAGCAGAAAGTGAGTCACCGTGGTAATTGGTAATGATTTATCCGTTTTGGGCTGAGCGAAAATGGATCTCTTTGTCACCTAAAGCCTTTACCTTGTCCCTGCTAACTGTTAAGCCCACTAGAACGTACCGTACGTATATGAATGGCGTCTTGGACCAAAGAAGTTTTAGTGATGGTGTTCAAAAGAAATATATGAGGCGGGAAGAACATTCATTTCCGAGTCAAACTTGTTCTCTGTAATTAATAGCATTGTAATATTTCAGACTAGAACTCATCGTTCTTCAGGTCTGCAGATCCTTAAAAATAGCGGCAGAGAGAGATGTAGGGTGCTCAGCCTTCTCCCATAATTAGCACTTTATCTTTGTAAGGTCTTCGTCAAGCCGGACATGGTATAACATGGTATAAAATGTGCCTTGAGTCCACTCAGATCCCATCCGAATATACTGTATACTGTACTGTGTGGTTGAGAAAGTAGTTTTTCTCTGCATATTGAGAGGCCCATGCACATGAAAATGATGTTGTGGGTCACAGAATATGAAGATTATCAAAAAAATAAAAAATAAAAAGGTGGAGAAAACGGTTTATGTGTAGATGGTTTCACATGTTATGATTGCACTAGGACTCGTTTATCATTGGCTGTTGACCTTGTTGTTAGTTTCTAATCAGTAATTTCTTATTTTCAGGCTAATTTCGCTTTATTTTTATATCGTCGTGAGGAGGTGCCAGAATATTATACTCCTCCAGAATCCACCACTCCGCCTCTACAGACTGCACTGCGAATGCAGGTTTTGGATTTGTACTCATAGTATACCTTAAGTAGTAGTTCCACCTTATCGTCAGTCCACATATAACATCCTCATGTTCGCCGTATTTCGTTTCAGAACGCTTGGCCATGTTGGTGTTTCTCTACATTTCGCCTTCTCTACCACACAACTTATGTGTTTAACATTATTCTGGGCGTTTGACATAATGGTCTGTGACATACTATCACCAGTTACTGTGCTTACGTGAGCGTTTTCAAATCGTTTTTGTGTTTTGTTATTTTCACAAATGCTGTTAGTGTGTTATTTACATATCCATGTATATGGGGTCTTAGTCCATGAGCTGGTTTTAACTTCTTGTACAAGAAGTTTCCTTCCAGGTAAAATAGTTGAACATTTGGAGATACTCCACAATAATGGCTTTTCTAGTCTTTAGCTCTTTTGGGTCGTCTCGAACACTGGTCCAGCTTTAGGATCAAAAACTTCAGTCATGAATTGCAAGTGCTGATATGCAAAGACATTTGAATTTGACTTGCAAAATGCTGGAAATGGGCCTGGGCGAGAAAACTCAGGTTTTGTTTTTCGAAGCCCGGCACAAGTTCAGAGGAACCAGGCTTAACATTTGCTTTTTGTTTAACCCCGCGACTTGAAAAAACAACATAGCGGAGGCCGAGTCGCCTCACTGAGAAGGCGGAAGTGGGGGATATGGCACATCGTACCATACAGTGCCCATTAATTTCACTCTTAATATTTCAAAATGTCACTAATGTGTAGAGGCTGTCCTTTAAAGTACAGCTTGATGTTTCTGCTCTGGATTTTTATGGCAGGTTTATATACATATAATGTAAGTGTAAGGAATGCTGGACTGCTGTGTTATATCTGTTCGTCTTAGGGCTTTCTCGGAGGCATGCTTTAAGATTTTTTTATTTTTTTTTTTGGCGAAGTAATAGATCGCAATTTCGGAACACGATCTGCAATTTCTGATCCACGTCGCATGTTTTCCATATGATACCTGATAAAGAACTTCGATTTCTATGTAAAAGACAGAGACAAATAATACTTATGATGCTTTATGTCTGTGGATCTAAGAACAATCCTGATGTATATGGTCTTCATTTAGTCAGTATAGAGCGTAGTGCTGTGTTGTCCAGCTTTAAGCAATCCGTCACTCTCCCGAGGGCAGAAGGTAACCCTTTTCTTCCTGAGCGGCTGTGCTGCCACGCCAGCCCTAGCTCATCTGGAGTTTGGGAGTGTGTGCGGTTTTATGACTTAATGACTCCTGTCGGCTCTGATCAGGGAGTCGGACTGAGTGTTGCCAGCTGTGAGTTTACTTCTTCGTATGCAAAGCCAGGGTGCGACTCTTCTAGTGGCCTCGTGGTGGGGATGGAGCCTCATTTTTGGACTCTTGGAAGACTTCGGAGAGCTCAGATGGTTCGAAAGTGTTGGATAGGAGGGGGGTGGGGGGTGAGGACAGGAACCCACAGGGCACTCTCGGGTCAATACCCCGGGAATACAGCTACACACTGCGGACACTGTGGCACACAGGGAAGCGATAATGTCGAGGCTGACAAGGTGAAAATGACTTGTGAATAGATTAGAGCTCAGGCGTTTGATTGCAAAGCTCATCTCATTCTGTATTCTGCGCTAAAGACCGGAGTCGAGGGAACACTCGTAATCTACATTTAAAGGACAGGAATGTTGGTGGACCAGGATCTGAAGACAGAAGAACTGTGTTAGTGCTTCTCGTCTTCTTCTCCCCTGGAGGTATGCAGGGGTCATTATTTTTAGTTTTTTTTTTTTTTTTTTTTGAAGTGTTCAGCCTTTTGATGTTGCCCGTTCTCTTTGGGCAGCCTCGGCCTCAAGGATATTTAATATCGCTCCAGCAAATTTCCAGTTAGGAATAATTTGAACCGAGCATCTGTCAAAGGCACAAGCGTTTAAATACATTGGTCCCGGTTAAAGAGGCAGAAAATGAAGTCAGATTACACTGAGCACCTTTTGCAGGGACATGAGGGGGGTCTGATGAGGGGCGAGTTTGAGAGATGAAAAAAAAAAAAAAAAAAAACGACTTTGCACAGTCTCATTAATGCTCCTGCCCAAAAAGCACTGGTGTTGAAACAGGTACAGCACCCTACTTCGCTTTTTCTCGAGGGCGGCACCACACCGCACCACACCACACCACACCGCACCGCACACTTGGAGAAAGGTATCGGCTCAGGATTGTCTCAAAGCCTTGATATTTTATTTACAGATCTTCAGGAGGAGTGTAAGACAGGCCCAGGTTTCTCTTTTCTCCCTTCTCAGACACCCATGGTAGTAGGGAAGGCTGCATCCCTGGTGTCTCCACATCAAAGGTCCCCCTGTGTTCCTACAGAGTGTGCAGGGAGAACTTTTATCATGCTACACAATTCGAGGCGATCACTGGTGGACTGTTGAAAGAGCATGCATTAGGCTCTTTGACAGCTGCTGTCAGTCTTTATTGAGACTGACTTGACCAGTCTGTTGGAAATCATCTTGCCTTGTCTTTCCTTCCCACCAACATTAACTGGGGACTCAAATCAATGCATGCAACCATCTAACATCTACTTTCTGAGAGGCAGGAAGTGATGTGATTGGGTCCCAGGGACTTTTGCTCTGACTTTCGTGTCACCAGAGGCAGGGACACTTCAAATAACCGAATAACACACAATTTTATTATTGACTTTCCAGCCACTTTAATGAAAACGTATAAAACACGCATTGATAGAAATTCCCAGCTGCACTACTGTCAGAGCTGCTATTATAGAAAATGAATCAACCAATCTGATCAATCAGATTTATGAATTTAACAGCACTGTGGTATAAGATAATTTTAAAAAGGATCTGTTAACAAAATATTTTGTTCTACATCATAAGATGTGGGTTCAACGACCCTGAGTGAGCCATTAAAAGACAATGAAAAATCCTTTTAAAAAGCAGTGAGGAATTATCCCTCCATCCTTCATCTCTCGCTTTCCTCCCCCACTCCATCGCCTCTGCACCTGTGTGTGGATGAAGACAGGTTGCGTGAGCTGTGCGGCCCATATGTGATCTTCAGGGGGAAATAAGCAGCGCATTAGTTCCAGGTCATCTTGGAAGCGTATTAAACACATAAGAACAGCGGAGAGGTTTGGGGAAAATCCAGCCTCGGTTGGGAGGAGGAAGCCCGAGGAATATTAGAGAGCGGGGACTCATCATTCTCTATCCGTTCTCTCACTCTCTTTCTCTCTTCATCCATCTTAACTCCTCCGCTTTTGCCATGTGTTGCAAATTAACAGTACCTCATGTTCTAACTCCCAGCCCAGAACTTTCTCTCTTCATTTTAACGTGAAATATGTTGAAGAGCCAGGTTTGCAGAAATATTTTGTGTTCTCTACATGAAAAACATTTGGAATGACGTGGAGCGACTCAAGTGTACACAATAAATCTCTTATTAGAATCAAAGCGACTTTTACTCAGGTAGATTTTGTAAAATAAGTTGTCTATTCCCAAGGAACCTTGAGCAAGATTTCTTAATAGTTAAATTATATGTTACGTAAGGAATAAAACATGAAGGGGGCGTGCCGTTATGAGAAAATAATCAACAACTCCGTGGTTTGATGCAGCCTGAGTTGTCAGGTAAGTAATGACACGTTGTACATTTTATCCATTTATAATTACATTTAATGTGGTGGAACATTATGATACAGTAGCTATAAACAGTCGTTCCCTCAGCAGCCTCTCATTTTTCTCTTTTTTCAGGTTAACTTCTCTGTCCTCAAGTTATCAGAAAACTTCAAGTTTTTTATTTATTTATTTATTTTATTTTTTTTTACTGCAAGTAGTAGTTAATTTCAAAAAGTAAGCGCTGCGCATTTAGTGGTGAATATTTAGTTCATGGCTGAAGCTACGAGTGCTGATGGTAGGAGTTAATTGTGCCACCAGAGAATGAGAGGGTGTGAGAGAGAGAGACAGAGAGAGACAGAGAGAGAGAGAGAGAGAGAGAGAGAGAGAGAGAGAGAGAGAGAAAGTGAGTGCAGCACAGTGGAGCTGGCATGTTTGATGTTGAGCGAATCCTGTTGCCATTACAGGCTTTGAAGTGAGATTGGGTGTTAAATAAGCAGGAAATGGGTGGTAGTTAGTCTCTCTAAACTTTCCCTGTTTGCCGTGGCCCGCTGTGGTGGAGGGGACGAGCCGGCGGGCGCAGACTGGGCTGAAGCTGCTCTAAGCGTGGAGTCACTCTGGAATGGGGCTGTCAGGCTTCATTAGCTAAACTTGTCTCCCAGTCTGAGGAGAAGAACTTGGCCAGTGATTTAAAACTCTATTACCTGGCCCCCTTTTTTATTAACTTCAGAGCCATTACCACACACACACACACACACACACACACACACACACACACACACACTCAGTCTTGATGGTGTCTCACCTTTAAGAACTCAGTGTAACAGAGTAAAGGAGGTAGAGATCTTTTAATGCTTCTTGAGCTCTGGGCAGCTTGATACCAGAAGCCATATTTGTATACCTGTATATTCATATTATGCCATTTGTAGTAATTAATATCTGTAAGAGTCTAAAACCTATGTATGTTTAGATCATGCAGCAAATTTATAATTTAGCGATTACCTATTATTATTATTATTATTATTATTATTATTATTATTATTATTATTATTATTGGTGCCCCGTGTGAGGAACACGAACCAAATTTAATTCATTTTCCCAGGGGTGCCAAAACATTTCTATCTGATGAATTAAATGAAGAACCAAAGCAATATTTGGAGTCCAAAAGTCATATCAATATTTACACAGGGAATGTTCTCCATGTTCACAGCAGCCTTATGCACAAAGTAGCAGGAATTTTCTTAAGAAAAGGTGTCCAAGGGGATTTTTCAATAATAATAATAATAATAATAATAATAATAATAATAAGAAGAAGAAGAAGAAGAAGAAGAAGAACAAGAAGAAGAAGTGCAAGGTCAGGACTGAGCCACTGTTTTTGGCAAGCCCCATCCTGCATGTGTAATGGTGCATTCAAGACCTCCTGGGAAGTTTGTACATACGAGTTGTGAAGTCGTAACGTCAGGTGCGTCCAAGTCACTTTGGTCGGAGCAAGATGGCGGTGTACCTTCTTTTACTTAACTACAAAGAAATACAGCAAGTTTTTAAACTCTACTTCTAGAAAATGAAGAACAAAGAATGCACCTCAGGAGTGTTTTGCGTTTTAATGTTTTTAATCAGTTTATTTGTGCAGGAAATGAGTTTGTTTTATTGTAAATAAAAAAAAAGTCTGACAAAGACATGTTAAGCAATTTACTTGTATTTCAATGACTTACCAAACACATAATAACTGAAATCAGCTTCTGAGGCGAGTAAACATTCAATTTCAACAAATTTACTACAGATAACTACAGATGTTGCATCTATTGATTCCTCCATGTTTTCGTATTGACGACCCCCATTCGGAAACTCGGGCTCAAAGAAAATCCACAGTGTCCCACTCGTAAATACGACTTTGTCATGGCGTTCGTGTGCGTTCAACTCGTAAATACGATCTGTCCGACATGACTTGAACGCACCATAACTCTATCACGATAGTGCATAAGTCTGTAGTTACTGTACATCTAAGTTCTGTATACCAGTGTGCACAATTTCACTGTTAACTCCTCACTACAACTCAACTCTGTATAGAAGTACTGTATATAACCTTACTGTTGAAACCTTTTCTAAATACATCTATTAAATCCCACGCCACTATTATCAGTCCTTAGATCTCCATTCTTCTCCTATAGGACCTTTTTTGGTATTGCTTGTGAAGATCAGGGCGCCGTCCTAGTGACCTCGAGCTCTAGAAGTGGAATGAGTTCAGGTTAGCTCTCTCTGTGTGAAGCCGCTTCAGTGAGTGACAGTTGAGAGCGAACGTTTGACTGCCTCTCATGAGCACCGGGGAAATGGAGAAGGAGGGGTGAAAGGGCAGATGTCTGCCACAGAATTTAATTAGGGAGACGGCATCCTTTGTCCTCGATATTGTTGCTGCAGGCGTTCTTTAATTGCCCCCCCCCCCCACCTAAATCCCACGTGTCTCTTAGGTTCATTAGCATTTATTCCAAATGAGAACCGCAGCATTCAGGCTTACCTTTAATTCATTCTTATGCATGCTGGAATACGTAGACGTTCATCCGCCACTCAATTATGCTGGTATTCCTTGTTTGCCAGATGTTTGCATGCTCACACCTTGAGCCTCGTTTACACTCTGTGTTGTGCTGTTATAGGAAACTAATCCACAATGGGGTGGTATAATGAAACAGAGTTACTGTTACCACCTCAAACAGTTACGATTACAATGTACAGTAATTTACGAATCAATTACACGTTCTGCTTTTTAACCTTTATAGTTACCTTTAATGTTGTGGAACATCCATGAAACAAGTTAGTTCCTGTTCTCACTTACGTTATAGCAGCTATAATCAGTCGTTCTGTCTCCAGCCTTGCTTTCTCTTCTCTTGAAGTTAATAAGGCAGCTTGTAATGTTACTGAGAAATCATAAAGCGTAAACTCCTCTGTCTTGACGACATTACTTGTGACAGAAACACTTCTGACTGACACTGGAGACTCCTTCCTTAAATAAACCTCTCCTTACAGAAAACTTTACCGTATCAACGATCATATGTTCGATTATGTAGATCATACGCCGTACAAGTCCCTGTGAATGAGCTGTTACTATAGAAATGATAACGATAGTTACTATAGAAACAATAATCTCTGATCAATCAGATTGGAGAATTTAACAGTGTTGTGGGAAAAATGTTTGTAAAAAAAAAAACCCAAACGGCAATCCAAGCATGTGATACAAGAAAAAAAAAAAGCCTTCCGTGCTCTCCGTCCTTCCCCTGGGATCCGTCCGTGGAGAGGACCTCCAGACCTCAGAGACAGGAGAAAGAGCACGTGTGTAATAAACAGGAAGTGGCCTGAGGGTCTCTTGCGGTGTCTTAGGGGCTCAGCCATAGCAATATGTATTCAAAAGAGCTGCCGCTGCGGAGATCAGCCCCACCCTACGGCGAGCTTAGACACAAAGAAAAGGACTTTACTGAGGATTTCACCCACCGCTCCTGAGAGACCGATAGCTGAGGTTGAAGGCTTTTATCTGTGCCCGCTGGTCCCCTGACATAATAACCCAAAGACTCATAAGCACCCGGTCATTGTCAGTGTATGATGGTGTGCATCTATCGATGTCTATTGACTATTTTTCATTCCTGGTTTTCAGATCATTAAAAGTAACAAAACTCGAGAGTCTTTCTTCTTGTTTAACTGTGCACGAGTCCATCCGTAGCAAAAGATACGTTGCAATTTGCATGAACAAATTCGTGTTTTTTTTTGTTTTTTTTGTACTCGATAACGGCATCTGTATCTATCGAATTATAGCACTTCATTAACTGTCTGTTTTAAATAACACAGTGAATTATGCAAGGACCACAGATCAATCCTGAATTGATTAAACATTTAATGAAACCCAGGAGAGAGTTATGATCACTTTGATAAATCCCAGTCTATTTAATGAGCAATTAACTTTTTACATTTCTCCCACTTACAGGATGCTGTTTGCCAAACAAGTTAATAAAAAAAAAAAAAGAAAAAAAAAAGAAAAGAAAATTGCTTTTGACATTCAGGTACAATTTCCTTTTGAAAAAGGCATTTTTTCCCCCTTCTTCAGGCTTTGGCTTTATCGGTATTGAGCGAGGTAGAGATTATAGAGAATAATACGGCTCATCTCTCATTAAAAACTGTAATCGTGCGTAAAATGAGATTGATGGAAATTTAGCTAAAAGGTCAGAGACAGAGAATCTTCCAGGCGGACACGGGGTTTAATGGACAGGATTTTAATTTAGCCGCTTCTCCGCAACACACAGAGAAACCGCGGAAGCTCCCCAGGCACAAAGCTATGTTCTCGTGCGCGGTTCTTCTGTCTAATACATACGACACACACATACTCTATACGGTGAATGGTAGAGTGCATTAGCATCTGTTGCCTGAGCTCTGTTTTAGTCATAAGTGAGAAAAGACTGTCTATAGAAGGGACGTTTTCCTATAAAAGACAAGGTCAAGCGCTTTCCTTCGCTGCCGTGTTAATGTCTTAGGGAATGAGACTCTGGGAGGATACTTTGCACCTAAAAATAACTCAGCACTGGGTTAAGTGTTTTCTGAGAACATGTATACCTGACAATCATTGATATGGTGAAGTTTTCTGTGAGTAGATGTTTATTTAACATTTATGGAAGGAGACTCCAGTGTCAGAGCTTTGTAACAGTCTGAGGAAAAGCTTCTTCAGGACAGAAGAGTTCACGGTTGCTTGGTAACACGACAAGGGAACATTGTTTATAGCTTAAACAATGTAAGTGAGAACTTGTTTTGCGGATGCTCCACAACTTTAACTATATGCAACTATAATCGGATAAAAAGTATGACATGTCATCGTTTAATATAAAACAATGCAATCACTGCCAAATTGATGTACTATAAGAGGAATAAAACACTTCAGGATGTGCTCCTGCAGGAAAATAACTGACGTCGGGGTGGTAACCACAGTGACCACAGGGTGTTGATTATTTTCTTATAACAGCATGACACAACATGTTTTTTTTCCCTTACATACGTAACGTTCTGTTAGCAGGAAATTTGCTCATCTTTTCGAATGTACTACTAGAGTTTTTAAACAATTTTTTTTTATGAAGTCTCTGTATTACTCAGCTCTTACAGTGAATCTAATGTATTTATTTCTGATAAGCGTGCATTGCTGTAGTAAGCGCAATAACGTTGACACGCAATAACAGGATTAACTAGCACTGAGGCTGAAATTAAGGCCACGCGTGCACACTGTAGCACGGCGACTCAGTAAAATTACATTCTTCATATTTCCGCTTTGGATTTTTCTAACTCTGTAAGTGCTGTGACATTTTTCTTTGCTTGTGTTTTTTTCTCTACAAGGTTTACTTCCCCCCCCCCCCCCCCATATGGATATCTATATAGAATTTAATGTGTGTGTTTGTGTGATGTGGTGTGGTGCGGTTGTGTGCATGTGTTTCAACTTTCAGAATGTTTTCTCAGCACAGTGGAAAGAGTGTTAAGCATAGTTAGTCATCTTCTACCCTGCGTGGAAGAGCGAAGTGTGGGCCAAGAGCCTGCTGTTTTAAAGGTTCATTTCACATCTCCTCCCGAGCCTCGCGGCCTAGGAGCCCGGCCTTTGATTGATTGTTGCGACCACTGATCTAATTTTGAAGCCTTTTGAATTTTCTCTCCGCTGTCCCTCCTCTTTGTAAGGAGTTGAATAAACCTAATTTTCCTGCGCCACATGCGGGGTTGCGCTCGACCTGAGCGGCGAAAACAGAGAGAATAAATAAAGCAAGAGAAGCCTGGAACCTGGGGGCCGTTCACAGCAGCGCTGGATTTTTATAGACTGGATCAATTAAATTTATCTTATTTGGAAAGGTGGGGCTCTGTAACTCGATAAGAGGTAATGCAGTCGAAAATGCCTCTCGCTGGGCAGCCATTACATGGAACAAGGTTACCATGGGAGCATTAACATGCAAGAATTACACAGACGCAAACCTCGTGCGGACCAATTAGAGTCTGGAGCGGCCTGTGAAAGGCCTGAAGTGGGTGGACATCCACGCACCATGAGGTCCTGGCTTGCTCCGTGCCTGCTGAGGGGTCAGAGAGATGGAGGAATAAAGGGATGAAGGGAAAGCTGCAGCTTCCACTGCTTGAACCTGGGTTGAGGGCAAAGGCTTTGTGATTTTCCTTCGTTCCTGTGCTTTTTTGTTTCCTCCCTCCTGTTAGCTGCTGGATGCGTCTGACAGAGTCCTGCAGAGCGTCTTGTACAGCGTCGGCTTCAAAAGCGCGCATTTCCTTTTACGCAAATAAATTTCTCTCTGTTACCCAGCAAATCATCATTAGAGTCGGGAGAGGTCATGAGGCGTCCACTAATACATGACTGCTGTATGACTTCTGAACTTCTCACCTAATATTAATAATAATTACAATCTACAAAAACCAATCTGCTGTAGAGAAATGTAAGTGCCTTGACACACCAAAGAACTCAAACTGATGATCTCACCATCATGTCATATTACATGAGGAATAAAACACTTCAGGAGGTGCTGTTATGGGAAAATGATCAACGTTGAAGTGATGTGTTGAAGTAGAGTTACTGGTACGACTCTGAAGTTTATTTATTTATTTATTTATTTTCTATAACAGAAAGTGTTTTATTGCCTATATCACAGTAGTCCGCCAACAACTAGAATTAGAAATTTCCATTTGTAGAAGGAGTCTCCAGTGTCAGAGGTAAAGCTGTAACTTTAAGGACAGAAGAGTTTACGCTTTACAGTTTCTCTATAACATGACAAGCTGCGTTTATTTAATTATTAACTTCAAGAGAAAGAAAAGAGTGTTTATAGCTGCTATAACATAAGTGAGAACCGGAACTTGTTTTGTATACGTTCCACAACGTTAAATGTAACTCCATCCATACAGCTTATCCTACATAGGGTTGCAGGAGAGCCTGGGGCCTATCCCAGGGAACTCGGGGCACAAGGCGGGGGCCTGCGATGCCAATCCACTGCAGGGCACAATTGCACACATATTCACACAATTTGGAAAATCCAATCACCCTACAAATGTCTTTGGACTCTGGGAGGAAACCCTCAAAGCACAGGGAGAACATGCAAACTCCACACACATAGGGCAGAGGCGGGATTCAAACCTCCAACCCTGGAGATGCGAGGCAAACGTGCTAACCACTAAGCCACGTGCTCCTAAACGTAACGATAAACGGATAAAATGTATAAAGTGTTATTCTTTAATACTTAGAAAATTGTTAGTTTTGGCAAAGTGATATGGTATAAAAAAAAAAAAAAAACACTGTGAGCTGCTGTTAGAGGAAATCGATGAAATTCAGGGTAGTATCAGTAACTCTGCTTCATCACACCACCCTGTCGTTGATTTTTGTTATTTTCCTATAACAGCACAACACTGATTGTAAATGATTCATTTTGGTTAAGTTCCAGAGCATGCCTCTTGCTCGTGATCTGAATTTCAACCCCTAATCCTATTATCTATGAAAGATAAGTGATCCAAAGTCTTCAGCACATTTGTTTCTTTCCCCCCCTCCTTCTTCTTTCTAAAAGCCTCATTTGATCATCATCATCATCCTAATCTGTGCGTTTAACTGTCTGTCTGTGTGCATTAGCGAGTACAGGCATGCCGTTTGATAAGTATTAAAATGAGCAGAGACACGAGGCTGCCTAAGGACATTTAACGGGGTCCCTCGTGCCACTAGGCCCTCCTCCCACACAATTACCCACCACTGTCTAATTGATGTTTCTGGTTTCTCTGCATGATCGGGCACGGGCACGTTGGCATGAAGTGGCCGGGCAGCGTTCCAGTAAAGCTGTGACTTTAGCTGGTGCCATGCTTAGTTAGCCAATTCCCCACCGCTCCATTTGGCTTCCAGCCCATTACATAATCCGCTAATGCAAATTTGCCCTGGCTAATTAGCATCATCAGCTTGTGGCATAATCTGATCAGACTAGGTAGGCTTCTTTCGCTTCCTGTTGCTCCGTGGTTTTCCGCATGCATTCTCTCGCTCGCTTCACAGTGAGTCGAGGAAAACTTTTCTTGAGCAGCGCTAAACTGTTGATGCTAATTATTGCCCAACCTGACAGTGCTGTTTATACACGATGAACAGATAAGTGATGCTAAATTAGCAGTGACCTTCTCACAGAAAAAGAATCAGACTCAATATTAGACCCCTATCAGCTATCTCACAACTCGCAGGAACTCGCATCAAACTCGGACTCTGCCTTTAGTACATGACAAAAAAGCATCATTAACTTTCATTGGAACTTCTTTCTTGAAAAAGCATCCAAATTAAACATCGTGTTGCGTTGTTATAGGAAAATAATCAACAGTGGGGTGGAGTAATGAAGCTGAGTTACTGTTACCAATCGAAAGTTCATTATTTTATTATAACAACATATTGCAAAGTGGTTTATTCCCCTTATACCACAGTGATGTATGACATACACATGACATACTTTTTATCCATTTATAGTTACATAAACATATACGTTAAAAAAAAAAAAAAAGAAAAAAAGTGGTATGAAATATTGCTGAGAAACCGCAAAGCGTAAACTGCTCTGTCCTGCAGATGTCAGAAACCTGGAGACTCCTTCCAAAAAATGTTAAATAAACTTGTCCTTATAGAAAACTTCACTATATCAATGGTTGGACATGGTTTTTAATCAGTTCATGCTGATCATCTGCAGTACAAGTCCCTGTGAATGAGCTGTTACCATAGAAACGATAACGTATTAACTTAGTAGCTACACTATTGACAGCTGCTATTATAGAAAATTTCATTGGAACAGAATTAGGACAGAAATATTAAAAACTTGTTTTAATCACATCCGTGTGAAAAACTTCATATAATTATTTATAAATCGAATGGTTCTGTTCCAACATTTTTGACACCCATGAAAAAAGCTTGCTCACCTCCTAAGTCCTAATTTCACCCCTGACTGTGTCCACTGTCATGGTGTGTGTATGTGTGTGTGTGTGTGTGTGTGTGTGTGTGTTTGTGTCTAGGGTGCTCATGCTTTATCATTTCTCTCCACCATCGGATAATTGGAACAGTGAAACAGTAAAAAAAAAAAAAAAGGAAATAGCAATTGGATTTACACACAGTACGCAACATCTCTAATGCACTCATTAGTGAGGACATGAAGCACAGAAAGTGAAGAAATTAAGTATGAGTGCATACAATTTAGCTTGATTGCACGCATTCATTTACATCCAATTATGTGACAGTTACATGGCTTTAAATCGGAGCTGAGCATTTCATCGGCACTGTGTTGGGCATTACATGTAAACCACATGACTCCCAATTCCACTTCTTTCTAAACTCTGATACTCGTTTCCTCTCTGTGTTTTACTGAGACGGCAATTCTCACACTTGTTTACTGTCCTTCAAATCAAGGATTTTGACAACCATTGGACAAACATTGGAAAATATATTTACATCTTTCCTTCTTTGTTTTGTTTTCTTTCTTTCTTTGATATTGGGATTATTGCTCATCGGTAACACTTGGCTTGGGAGCATGTTGGAGCATGGGTTTTGATGTGTGTTTTTCATGTGTGAGTGATGGGTTGTTTGGTGGTTTGGGGTGTGAATATTAGTGTATTAGGGTAGTGTTTATTTATTGGTAGTGTTGGAGTGTTATAAGTTCTGAGGTGTGTTCTGGGGTGTTTGAAGTGTTTGGACTGAGTGTTGGGGTGTTTGGCGTGTTTGGAATATGCACAGGGTGGTATTGGGAGTGTTGGGATGTTATGAGTGTTGGTGTGTTGTGTCTTTTAAGGTGTGTGCTGAGATGCTTGGGTGTTGGGAGTGTTGAGGTGTGTGTTGGGGTGTTTGGCTGAGTGTTGGGGTGTTGTAAGTGCTGCGAGTGTTGTGGTGTTGAGTGTTTGGGTTATACTCTAGGTGGTAACAGAAGTGTTAAAGCCTGTGATTGGAGTGTTTGGGCTAAGTCTCAAGCTTTTGTGAGTGTACAGGTGAGGGTTGGGGTGTTGGGAGTGTTGAAGTGTAGTGAGTATTGAGGTGTTGCAAGTGTAGATGTGTGTGTGTTGATAATGTTGTTGAGTGTGTTGGGGTGTTGTGAGTATAGAGGTGTGTGTTGGGGTGTTGTGAGTGTTGGGGTGTTGTGAGTGTTGAGGTGTTGAGGTGTTGTGCTTGTAGAGGTGTGTGTAGGGGTGTTGTGAGTGTAGAGGTGTGTGTTGGGGTGTTGTGAGTGTTGGGGTGTTGTGAGTGTTGAGGTGTTGAGGTGTTGTGCTTGTAGAGGTGTGTGTAGGGGTGTTGTGAGTGTAGAGGTGTGTGTTGGGGTGTTGTGAGTGTTGGGGTGTTGTGAGTGTTGAGGTGTTGAGGTGTTGTGCCTGTAGAGGTGTGTGTAGGGGTGTTGTGAGTGTAGAGGTGTGTGTTGGGATGTTGTAAGTGTTTAGCTGTCTCACTTTCACTCTCACTCACATTCTCACTTTCACTCTCACTCACACTCTCACTCTCACTCTCACTTTCACTGTAGGATCTGGATTACCTCCTACATCCAAGCTCACACTAGCGAGGCCCACCAACACCCGAATCGAGTGATCAGCGCAGATGAAAATAAACCCATGAAAATAAACCCACGAAAAACAGCTGGCCCAGACAACATCCCTGGACGAGCACTAAGAACCTGCTCATCGATGCTAGCTGATGTCTGATGTCACGGATATGTGCAAGGGATCCCACCATCTTACCACTGCCAAAAAACAATAAAGCAACCTGTCTCAACAACTACAGGCCCATTGCTCTGACTCCAATAGTGATGAAGTGCTTCAAGAGAATTGTCATGAATCACATCCAGACCATCACACCGGACACTCTGGACCATCTCCAGTTCGTGTACAGACCAAACAGGTCCACAGAGGATGTCGCCAGCACAACGATACACACTGCCCTCACACACTTAGAGAACAAGGACAGCTATGTTCGAATTGTGTTTATCGACTATAGCTCAGCATCTCCCTTTCACTCTCACTCACACTCACTCACAATCTCACTCTCAATCTCACTCACACTTACACTCTCAAGCTCACTCACACTTACACTCTCACTCACAATCTCACTCACGATCTCACTTACACTCTCACTCACACTCTCACTCACACTTACACTCTCACTCACAATCTCACTTACACTCTCACTCACACTCTCACTCACACTTACACTCTCACTCATACTCTCACTCACAATCTCTCTCACACTTACACTCTCACTCACAATCTCACTCACACTCTCAATCTCACTCACACTCACACACTCTCACTCTCAATCTCACTCATACTTACACTCTCACTCACACTCTCAATCTCACTCACACTCACACTCTCACTCTCACTCACAATCTCACTCTCAATGTCACTCACACTCACACTCTCACTCTCACTCTCACTCACACTTAGACTCTCACTCACACAGTTCACAGTTCACAGTGTGCTTTATTGGCATGACTGTTTTAACAGTGTTGCCAAAGCAAATTAATATAGAAGTTATTAAGACAAACAATAACAACAAATTAAGGAATAGAAAAACAATAATGAAAAGATTAAACATTAAACATGAATAAACACAAATTGAATTAACAAATGTATTACAAGACGATATGCAGTATTTGATTTATATAAATTACACATACATTATACACACAAATACATACATGTACAGTGTCTCACAAAAGTGAGTACACCCCTCACATTTTTGTAAATATTTTATTATATCTTTTCATGGGACAAACTGAAGAAATGACACTTTGCTACAATGTAAAGTAGTGAGTGTACAGCTTGTATAACAGTGTAAATTTGCTGTCCCCTCAAAATAACTCAACACACAGCCATTAATGTCTAAACCGCTGGCAACAAAAGTGAGTACACCCCTAAGTGAAAATGTCCAAATTGGGCCCAAAGTGTCAATATTTTGTGTGGCCACCATTATTTTCCAGCACTGCCTTAAGCCTGTTGGGCATGGAGTTCACCAGAGCTTCACAGGTTGCCAATGGAGTCCTCTTCCACTCCTCCATGACGACATCACAGAGCTGGTGGATGTTAGAGACTGTGCGCTCCCCACAGATGCTCAATAGGGTTTAGGTCTGGAGACATGCTTGGCCAGTCCATCACCTTTACCCTCAGCTTCTTTAGCAAGGCAGTGGTCGTCTTGGAGGAGTGTTTGGGGTCGTTATTATGTTGGAATACTGCCCTGCGGCCCAGTTTCCGAAGGGAGGGGATCATGCTCTGCTTCAGTATGTCACAGTACATGTTGGCATTCATGTTTCCCTCAATAAACTGTAGCTCCCCAGCACTCATGCAGCCCCAGACCATGACACTTCCACCACCATGCTTGACTGTAGGCAAGACACACTTGTCTTTGTACTCCTCACCTGGTTGCCGCCACACACGCTTGACACCATCTGAACCAAATAAGTTTATCTTGGTCTCATCAGACCACAGGACATGGTTCCAGTAATCCATGTCCTTAGTCTGCTTGTCTTCAGCAAACTGTTTACGGGCTTTCTTGTGCATCATCTTTAGAAGAGGCTTCCTTCTGGGACGACAGCCATGCAGACCAATTTGATGCAGTGTGCGGCGTATGGTCTGAGCACTGACAGGCTGACCCCCCACCCCTTCAACCTCTGCAGCAATGCTGGCAGCACTCATACGTCTATTCTGCAAAGCCAACCTCTGGATATAATGCTGAGCACATGCACTCAACTTCTTTGGTCGACCATGGTGAGGTCTGTTCTGAGTGGAACCTGTCCTGTTAAACCGCTGTATGGTCTTGGCCACCGTGCTGCAGCTCAGTTTCAGGGTGTTGGCAATCTTCTTATAGCCTAGGCCATCTTTATGTAGAGCATCAATTATTTTTTTCAGTTCCTCAGAGAGTTCTTTGCCATGAGGTGCCATGTTGAACGTCCAGTGACCAGTATGAGAGAGTGTGAGAGCGATAACATCAAACTTAACACACCTGCTCCCCATTCACACCTGAGACCTTGTAACACTAACGAGTCACACGACACCGGGGAGGGAAAATGGCTAATTGGGCCCAATTTGGACATTTTCACTTAGGGGTGTACTCACTTTTGTTGCCGGCGGTTTAGACATTAATGGCTGTGTGTTGAGTTATTTTGAGGGGACAGTAAATTTACACTGTTATACAAGCTGTACACTCACTACTTTACATTGTAGCAAAGTGTCATTTCGTCAGTGTTATCTGTGTTTCTTATATGAACGTAGCTGCCGGCCGCGCACTTCCTTCATGTTCCCCTAAAACACAACTCAGTTTGTGCTCAGTGCTCAGAGAGGAGAAGTTTTGGACGATGGCTGTGAATTTACGGTAATATTCCTGTCTGATGTGGTTATATTTTGGAGAGATAAGAGTGAAATGTGTCTCTGTTTCTACTTCCTGTAGCTCACAGTGTTTACAGAGTCTTTGTTCTCTGAGTTTATAGGTTTTAGTGTGTCTTCCTTTTTCAATTTCTAAATTGTGATCATCCACTCTATATTTAGTCAGAATTTGTCTTTCTCTCTGGTTCTTGTTCTTCAGATATTCAGCTAATTGGATTTGTCTGTTTAGTGTTGTGTACATGTTTAATTTGGTTTGGGATTTAATTTTGATTTTTTCACTGTTCAGTGTACATGTTATTTAAATTTGTTTCAAATGTATTCAGTCTGGATTTGGGGGTGCTTGGGTGTGTGCCCGAGTCTGTGCCCGAGTGCATGTTCGGGCGCGAACATGTGCTTGCACACTCACACTCACGCTCATTCTCACTCACAATCTCACTCTCACTCACACTCTCACTTTCATTCTCACTCACAATCTCATTCTCACTCACATTCACACTCTCACTCACAATCTCACTCACTATCTCACTCTCACTCACACTCTCACTCACACTCTCACTCACACTCTCACTCACAATCTCACTCACTATCTCACTCTCATTTTCATTCTCACTCACACTGTCACTCACACTTACACTCTCACTCACACTCTCACTCACACTCTCACTCACACTCTCACTCACACTCTCACTTTCACTCTCCCTCACACTTTCACTCACAATCTCACTCACATTCACACTCTCACTCACACTCTCACTCACATTCACACTCTCACTCACACTCTCACTCACATTCACACTCTCACTCACAATCTCACTCTCACTCTCACTCACAATCTCACTCTCACTCTCACTCACACTCTCACTTTCACTCTCCCTCACACTTTCACTCACAATCTCACTCTCACTCACATTCACACTCTCACTCACACTTTCACTCACATTCACACTCTCACTCACACTCTCACTCACATTCTCACTCTCACTCACAATCTCACTCTCACTCGCATTCACACTCTCACTCTCCCTCACACTCTCACTCACAATCTCACTCTCACTCGCATTCACACTCTCACTCACACTCTCACTCACATTCACAATCTCACTCTCACTCACACTCTCACTCACAATCTCACTCTCACTCACAATCTCACTCTCACTCACATTCACACTCTCACTAACAATCTCACTCACATTCACACTCTCACTCTCCCTCACACTCTCACTCACAATCTCACTCTCACTCACAATCTCACTCTCACTCACATTCACACTCTCACTCACAATCTCACTCTCACTCACATTCACACTCTCACTCACACTCTCACTCATATTCACACTCTCACTCACACTCTCACTCACATTCACACTCTCACTCACACTCTCACTCACATTCTCCCTCACACTCTCACTCTAACTCACACTCACTCACATTTTCACTCACAATTTCACTCACACACACACTCTCCCTTCACTCTCACTCACACACACACTCTCACTCACACTCACAATCTCACCCTCACTCTTCCTCACAGTAAGAGGTTCTCTGCTGAAATTCATCTTTACTCTGCATTTGCACCTTTTTTACACCCAATATTTTTATTTATCATTTTTACTATTTTTATTCCTTAGGAAAATGTTGAGTCACAACAACACTGTGTGATTCCTGGGAAAGGGATAAGCATGACACATTTTCAGACATGTCACATGATATCTTTCTTTCTTTCTTCTTTCTTTTTTATTTATTATTATTATTATTATTATTATTATTATTATTATTATTATTATTATTATTATTATTTATTTATATTTTTTTACCAGGGTGTTTGGTTTTACTTTTCACTCCGTCTTCAATTTTTTGTTTATTTCATGCTAGTTCTTCACATGACCACATATTAAATCACATGTACGTGTGTCACATTTCTTTCTTTTTCTTCCTTCCTTCCTTCCTTCCTTCCTTCCTTCCTTCCTCACTCCCTCCCTTCTTTCTTTCTTTCTTTCTTTCTTTAGTGTGTATGGGCTTGTGTGTGTGTGTGTGTGTGTGTGTGCGTGTGTGTGTGTGTGTGTGTGTGTGTGTGTGTGTGTGTGTGTGTGTGTGTGTACACCCTACTATGTGCACCTGCGTGTTTGACCCCCATGAAAATGAATTAAGCCTCTTGTTTTCTGACACTTTAAAACAAAAATATTAATAGACACAAATAGATGTTTTCTCCTCTCATTTTATTTTTTCCTTGTTCTGTATCCCACAAAATGTTCAAGTATAATTAATTATTTCTTGTTCACGCAGTGGAGAGAACTGTTTTCCTTTCTTTCTTTCTTTTTTTTCTTTTTCTTTTTCTTTTGTACATGTATCTTACTTTGCGCAGAAAATTAATGTCACATACAAGTGTAAAAGTCAGTGAGGAGACTTAATCCTTAATTCTCCTCCTCCTCCTCCTCCTTCTTCTTCTTCTTCTTTTGCTCTTCGGGTTTCCGTCCCTCACAGAAATCCCTTCACTGGGTGAAAGCCTCATCTCTGTGCTCCGGCATTCCCCCGACGGGACCTCTGCCTGGAAATCGGAAGCAGAGGAAGTCCATGGATGGGAGCCGGTGGGTTTTGGGGATTCAAAGTTGTCTTGGTAATCCAGAGAGAGAAGCGAAGAGGAGCTAAGAAGCGAGAGGAACATCTCCCCAGCTTCAGCGCTAAAAGACACGGCTCAGCTGAGGCTCCAGACTCTTTGATGTGCTAACTTCTCTCTGTTTATTCCACTGCATTATTATATTTAGTGTTTACGTGGAAAAATAAATCGCCTATTCGAATTCAACCTTGTTTCAAGAATTTTAAAAGAAACCCTGCTCGAATAACCTTGGAGTTTGAGAGCTCCAGTTATTTCAAAGCTCTTCTCCATCAGCTCTTTAATAACATCAAAGCTCAAAGTTGCAGGTCAGTCTCATGATAAATCCCACATAAGCAAAAAAAAAAAAAAAAGAGAGAGATTTTTTATCAATATTATATATATATTTTCTGCACAGTCAGATACAGCTATAGTGATCAATAGATGAACTTTGAGATAAGTTGCTAGAAATTATTTAAATGCATAGAGAGGATGAGTGGAAGATGAAAAAAGCTTATTGCCATCTTTCTGAACTTGAGTGGGAATCATTCAGATCTGCTGAGTGAAAGAGGGGGGAAAAATCAACAGAATTGCATATGTGTATCTAAAAAAAACCTTTCTGTCTCTGTGAAGAAGAAACAGTGGATATAAAACGTCTACACACCCCTGTTAAAATGGCAGTTTTTCGTGATGAAAAAACAAAACAAAACAAAACAAAAAAACAACATACCAACATAAATCATATCAGAACTATTTCCACTCTCAGTGTATAATTACAGCATATACAAATTAAGTGAAAAACAATCAGAAACATTTTAGGAAAAAATAAGAAAAATAAAAAAGTTAAAATAACCTGGTTGTGTAAGTGTGCACACCCTTTTATCACATTCAATCTCATGTTCAAAAGTAATTATCATACAGATGTCATCAATTAACTTATTCTTATTTACCCCAAATAAAGACCAGCTGTTTGTGTAGGATTTTCTTCACATCTTCATGGTTTCATCCGACTGCTCTTCAGCAGTCTGCAGAGAGCTTACTAAGAACATATAGGATCTCACTGTTGAAAGATATTGATCAGGAGGGGGGTAAAAAAAAATTCCCAAAACATTAGATATACCATGGACCACTGTGAAGGCCATCAACAACAAGTGGAGAAAATGTGGCACCACAGTGGCATCACCAAGAACAGGACGTCCCTCCAAAATTGATGAAAAGACGATGAAATCTTATCAGGGAGGCTGCCAAGAGACTACTGTAACATTAAAGGAGCTGCAGGAATATCTGGCAAGTAAATAAAAAACATCAAACCTCACCTAAATCAACTTAAACCGTGTTGCCAAAATGTGTTATGGTCTGATGAGACCAAGGTAGAACCCTTTGGGCATAATTAAAAAAAGAAAAACAAGACAGTTTATCACCCAAAGAATACCATACCCATGGTGAAGCATGGTGGTGGCAGCATCATGTTATGAGGCTGCTTCTATTCGGCTAGGACTGGGGATCTAGTTATGATACAGGGAATCATGGAGAGATCCAAATACCAATCAATTTTGGCACAAAACCTGAATGCCTCTGTTAGACAGATGAAGATGAAGAAAAATATCACCTTCCAGCCCAATACCGACCCAAAGCACAAATCCAAATAAACAAAGGAACAGCTTCAGGAGAAGATGATCAGTGTTTTGGAATGGCCCAGTGAGAGCCCAGATCTAAAGCCTATCCAAAACCTTTGGAATGAATTGAAGAGAGCTGTGCACATGACATCCATGTGCAATTTAATAGATCTGGAGCATTTTTGCAAGGAAGAGAAGAATAAAATTGCCAAATGAAGATGTGCTAAGTTGGTAGACTCTTAGCTAAAATCACTGAGTGCTGTATTACAAGCAGAAGGTGCTTTAACAACGTGTTAGTTAAGGGGTGTACATACTTATGCAACCAGGTTATTGCATTTATGGTTTTTTTTCTTTTTCTTTTTTTCAAAAACCTGCGATTGTAACAGGGGTGTGTAAACTTCTTTCTTTCTTTCTTTCTTTCTTTCTTTCTTTCGTTCGTTCTTGCATTTGTGTTTGTGTGTGTGTGTGTGTGTGTGTGTGTGTGTGTCTACACGTGTATGTGATTTTCACATGTAGCACAAGAATTTTTATTTTCGCATGTACACATTTATCATTCACATGTACTTTATTGACTCCATGTGCAATTTCATAACATGTCGAAATGCACACATTACTCTCACAGTCACGTGGAAAAACGTGATCACGTGTGCATAGACACGCTCCGAGCTTCATGCACCTCTCACTGAGAGGTTTGTATGAAATGCAGTGGTGCTTTGTGGCCAGATGGATATGAAATTTGACTTAAAAATAATAAATGGTTACAGTGCTGAGCAGTAGCAGGCCTCTCTCTCTCTCTCTCTCTCTCTCTCTCTCTCTCTCTCTCTCTCTTTTTCATGTCTTACACTCTCTTTCCTCTGCAGCATTAAGATGGATGTGTGCTCCGTCTCTTCCGCTGATTTGAATCCGTGCCGCAGTCCCATTTTTTTCCTTCTTTTTATCACCTACGAGGTGCAGATTCCGAGCCACCCCACAAAATTTGAAAGGTGCATTTGTGCTCCATTCCGGTTTATTCCCTGTCGGCTCCCGGAATGCTGCCGATATTAGAAAGCGCAGCAATTTTGGGACATATTTTCTGACCGAGTGGTTTGAATCCGGCCCATCTGCAGCCCATTAAATTATATGAAATCACTGGTATTTTTCAAAAACCATTAATAAATCTTTTGAACGGGGCACCACGGCGATGAGAGAGAGAGAGAGAGAGAGCGAGAGAGAGAGAGGGAGAGAGAGAGAGAGAGAGAGAGAGAGAGAGAGAGAGAGAGAGAGAGAGAGAGATGGTTACATAAATATGAGTGTTTCGTCAAGGTGATTTCAGCCTGTCAGGGAAAATTGCTCTGGTTTCATAATGATGGAAGAATTTGGGATGAATTAGAGAAGCTAGAGGACATCTAGGCTGCTTTCTATAAACCCAGGAGCTTTATGCAGCTTTATGATCTTTCGGTAACACTTTCTACAATACGTATAATGACTTATGATTACATTCCTAACATGTCATAATGAATTCACAGTCACAGGCATTATACTGTACACATCCTTCTAATTATTCATGAAAGGGCATTTCAGTGTGTAGTGTTGTTTATAATGCATTTATAAATGGTTAACAATGCATTATACAATAAGTAGTGCTTATAACACATTATATCACCCTTACACCCCGTCATAATCCACTACGCAAAGTGATCTGGTATGAACACTACTTAAAATGTTAATGTTAATGATCCAAAATGCATAATAAAGATAGGTAGTATAAAGTGTAATGCATTTTCATAAATAATTATAACAACATATATAATGCTTAATGAATGTATAATGACGTTAAAGGAGTGTGGTCATTATAGATTTATTATAGAACCTTCAGAGAAGGTTTAAGTTTTGAACTTGTGAAAATTTCCTTTCTCAAAAAAAAAAAAAAAAAAAAAAAAATCAGTTCCTTTCTTTCTTGCCAAAACTTATCATTTATATATTTATTTATTTAATTATTGATAGCAAAACTGTATATAGATTCTGATCATTAATTCCTTCCTCTTCCTGCAGAGGGCGGTGTTGTCTATAAGATTAAAAACCAGCTCTAACTCTCTCTTGTCATTTAGAACGTTATTGCTTTGTATGTTTTCCACATCACAACTAAAATCTTTTTTTTTTTTTTTTTTAAATTAAAATAAATTAAAATAAAACACACGTTCGACCCAAATGCCGCTCTTCGTTTAAGTGCTCTATTTTATATTTTTTGTTGTATAATGGATTTGGAATTCCCTTCCTGTCAAGTTATGTATATTATGTATGGATGATTCTACAGTTGAGGCGCCATTTGTGTTCCAAATGTTGGAAATATGCAAATATGTAGGTAAAGTAAAGATAAAAGACATTTTAAACATAACGTGTCCTTCACAATGCATAATCGAAATATAATTGTTAAAATACTGTTTGTAAGAAAAAAAAAAAAAATCATCCATTGATGTTTAAATCCTTTTGGCTGAAACATGCTTTACAACAAGTCTTTCCATTATACATGATGAAAAACGTCCATTTTAGTTCGTTCTCATTCTTCTCGATGAAACATTCTGGAATATTCCACAAGTGACAACAGGAAGATCTCACTGTCGAAAGATATTGATCAGGAGAGGGGTAAAAAAAGAATTTCCCAAACATTAGATATACCATGTACCACTGTGAAGGCCATCAACAACAAGTTCAGAAAATGTGTAAAAATAAATAAATAAATAAAATCAAACCTTGTCTAAATCAACCTAAGCTGTGTTGCCAAAATCTGTTATGGTCTCATGCAACTAAGGTAGAACCCTTTGGGCATAATTAAAAAAAAACAAACAACACAGTTTATCACCCAAAGAACACCATACCCGTGGTGAAGCATGGTGGTGGCAGCATCATGTTATGAGGCTGCTTCTATTCGGCTAGGACTGGGGCTCTAGTTATGATACAGGGAATCATGGAGAGATCCAAATACCAATCAATTTTGGCACAAAACCTGAATGCCTCTGTTAGACAGATGAAGATGAAGAAAAATGTCACCTTCCAGCCCAATACCGACCCAAAGCACAAATCCAAATAAACAAAGGAACAGCTTCAGGAGAAGATGATCGGTGTTTTGGAATGGCCCAGTGAGAGCCCAGATCTAAATCCTATCCAAAACCTTTGGAATGAATTGAAGAGAGCTGTGCACATGACATCCATGTGCAATTTAATAGATCTGGAGCATTTTTGCAAGGAAGAGAAGAATAAAACTGCCAAATGAAGATGTGCTAAATTGTGCTAAAAAAAAATGATCCATTGATGTTTAAATCCTTTTGGCTTTAGTCTTTCCATTACACATGATCAAAAACGTCCATTTTAGTTCGTTCACATTCACCTCGATGAAACATTCTGGAATATTCCACAAGTGACGACAGGAAGTTGTGTCATCCGTATTCCCTGGAGATCACGAGAAGAAGAAAAGTGTTTTTTTTTTTTTTTTCTGTCACTCTTTTTTCTTTATTTTCAATATTGTGATACTAACTGATGAGATCCTTTTGAAAGCACAACCCTGTTACACAAATCACAGACTGAAAAGAAATGATTCAATTGATAAAAAGTTGATTTTAAGTGCTTTATTAGTTGTGCTAGTTAACCACAATTTGTGTAGTGGTGAATTCTATGTGTAATAGTCTTACTCGTTTAAGAGCAAAATACAGCAAAGACTGTATAGAAAACTGTAAAGAATTAAATGTTTTTGTGTAACTGATGTTTAATTTGTTTAATTAATATATTTTCTTTCTTAGATTCAGTGCTTAAATGTAAAAAATAAAAAAAATAAAAATTGCAAAATAGCATTGCAATAGTGAAATCATCCATACCAGTAACAGTGGAGGAGATAATTGTGAGTGTGTGTGTGTGTGTGTGTGTGTGTGTGTGTGTGTGTGTGTGTGTGTGTGTGTGTGTGTGTGTGGTACAGTGTTGATTAGGTCTGAATGTGTGGTGTGTATGTGGTTGTGTAGCGGAGGCGAGATGGTTAACGCTCTGCCGCAGCACTGCGAGTCACTTTCCTCCTCTCCTCTTCTACTCTCTCTCTCTCTCTCTCTCTCTCTCTCTCTCTCTCTCTCTCTCTCTCTCTCCTCTTCTCATCTCTTCGTTCACTCGTTCACACGCTCACTCGACTATGAACGCACTTCATCATCCCTGACAGGCTGACCACTGCTGCCGCTTCTGATGCGATCAGCATACCTTCATTGCATCATAAATAAATCAGAGCGATGCCGTTTCACCTCATCTTGCTCTCTCTTTTTCTTTCTTTCCTCCCCCCCCCCCTTCTCCATACTTCTTTTACTTCCATCACGGAGTTACGGTGCTGCAACTTCTGTTTGCGTCACTTTATTGTTTTCATTTACTGTATAGAATATTTTGGAATCATCTTTATTTATTTATTTATTTATTTTTAAAAAAATCATCTCCTATAATTTGACTTAAAATGCCACTTTCTAAGAATGTATGTAAATAATGACCCGCGAATACGTTCATAACATGTTACAAAGCATCCACAAGGCATGCTTCACATTATTGTAATGGTTTAATAAAAAATAAAACAAATTTAAAAAAGGCATTCTGAATTTACAGAGATGTTTATAATGCATTCTGTTAACAGTTTGCAAATGCATTATAAACATCAATTTAAACCGTAATTCACTTTGCTGTAATGGCTTATTAATGCTTTATAACGTCTTAGGAATGTATTCATACTAGTATATATGCTCTTATTACAAACTGTTAGACATTTGAATTGGAATTTATAAAGCTTTAATTACATCGTATATCTTAAAAAAATATTCATTTATTTATTGACAGACATATGACATCATAATCTAAATAGAATCATTTATACATTTATACATATATATTTACATACACATTACACATTTACATACATATTACATATATATATATATTTATCTATATATTTGAAACATTATTATAAAGAATTAAAAAGGCATGATTGACATAATTTAAGAATAGGGCATAACGGGTTATAGCAGGTTATGTTTATAACACATTTATAAATTGTTAACCGAATACATTTTACAGCCCTTTCAGGGTTTTGCGATTGCAGAAATGAATGCAAAATCAAGGAAACTCCACAATATTCGGAGGAGCTTGCAACTTTTCAAAATTACCTCAGATATTCCTCAGATTTGGGCCATTTGGGCCAAGACGTGCCGTGTGACATCATCGCAACAAGCATTGTGACATCATCACAACGAGCATTGTGACATCATCACAACGCACATTCAGCCAAAGCCTGCGTCGCACATGAGTACAGCTAAAAGGTCTCATTTACCAACAAACATCACCGCGAAAGATCGCGCAAAACATTTTCATGCAACTGCGATTTCGCCAAGTTCAAGTAGTTTTCTGTAAAAAAAGCAGGAAAAACTCCACATTTTTGAAAAAATCCACAGCAAAATCAAGCTTTTTTGGCTGCAACAATCACAAAAAAAAAACCTATTGATTATAAACACGTTAAAGAGTATTTATTTATTTATTTATTTATTTGCTTGTGGATTATTGGCAGATATATGATATCAACCTACATATAATAATATATGCATCTTATAGTTATTTATATTTATTGTAAACAAAATGATTATTAAGTCAACAGCATTTCTTTCTTTTATTCTTGATGATCTCTCTGGTATAATTCATTTATTACGACAATTGTAAAATTGTAATCGTTGGCAAATTGCTGTGGTGTAAGAGGAATAAAACACTTCTCGACGTGTTATTATGGAAAAAATAATCGACTTCGGAGCGGTAACATTAACGCCGCTTAACTCCGTCACACTTGTTGATGAAATGAATCTACGTCCTCTTTTTGATTTGCTACAGACACTTTAGTTTTCCTGAGAAGAAGCCCAGAAATTCATCTAGATCAATTTAGTAAATGGGGAAATTCTGAGATATCCCACTTCATTGCTGTATGTACAGTATGTGGTGGGGTGAGTATAGCCGGGATGGTTGGAAGACACCACGACGACAATCTCCGTTCCATCTCAGACTTTATGTTTGTCCACTAGTAAGCGATTACCTGCTTTCTGCAGTGCAGATGTGCTGCTTTTTGCACGGTGGCAGCTTCGTATGTTCGTGAATTCCATCTCCCGGAGGGATAAAGTGTGCAGGAAGAGGGTTCTAGCACTGCATTAGATGAGCGTTCCTCACAAACCGGTTTTTAATTCCCTTTTCCGAAGGGAGACGTCGTGCCGGCTGAAGAACATGGAGGGAAATAAGCAAAGCTTATATCTGTCCAAATTTATATACGTCGTAACTTTTGTGTGTGTGTGTGTGTGTGTGTGTGTGTGTTGTAATGCGTCTCAATCCTGCTAATAAATTCCACTTTGTTATCTAACATCAGCAGTTGCTGGTTGGGATGAGCACTGCATAGTTTCTTCGCTTTTTCCATGCTAGTGCTCCAGAATGACAGGTCACGGATGACTGGCTCACTGGAAGATCAGCATTTATTCAGGTTCAGCTCCTCGTTCTCAGGCCTATTTGTAACCTGTCCAGAGTGAGAGTCCCAGGCTCGAAATTCACCGGTGTCGCCATACGTCATCTGTCTCTGTCTCTGCTCTGCTCTCACACACACACACACACATACACACACACACACACACACGCTCACACACACACATACACATTCCCAAGCCACTTGTCGGCTCTAGCACATGAGGATCTTGGTGATGGACCACTCTTCATATATCAAACGGTCATGCCGTCTGACAGGTAGAGCCCCGAACGCCCGAAATAATGAGAGCAGCCGAAAATGGAGACGGAGAAGGTGGCATTAACCTTCCAACACCTATCATAACTTTTTAGAAGCACGTCCTAGTTTGGTCATGTTCATGATAATTGAATATGTTCGTTCTATCACAGTGTGTTAGAATTCTCCATTCTGATTGGTCAGAAGCTGTTGATTAATTTTCTGCTGCAGATCACAGGTTTATTCATTATTAATGCGCTTTTTGTGATACGGTATCGTTTCTATAGTCACAGCTCGTTCACGGGGACGGGGACGTGTACGGCGGACGCCCCACGTAATAAAAAACAGATTAAAAAACATGCGTAATCGTTGATCTGTGAGGAGAAATTGATTTAACATGTAAGGAAGGAGTCTCCAGTTTCAGCATGCCAAGCTGTGGGTTTTTTTTTCCCACGAGAATGATATAAAGCAAGGTTAGTGAGGGAGCGATTGTTTATAGCTGCTATAACGTAAGTGAGAACAGGAAATAACAACTTGCATCATGAAAGTTCCATAACATTAAAGATAACTATAAACATAACTATAAAATGTACAAAGTGTTGTTCTTTAATTAATAAAACATAATATTCGTAGGAAAATTGGGGGGGGGATAAAACACTTCGGGACGTGCTGTTATAGGAAAATAATCAACTTCATTGATTATTTTCTCATAACAGCATGCCTCAAAGCGATTTATTCCTCATATATTCAGCATTTTGTTCAGTATATTAAACCACAGCACACAGTCCTCATCTTTCTATCAGAAATATTTATGTGCGAATCGTTTTAGGTTGCCAGATCAGCAGTTTAAAAGCACAAAGTCAGCACAAAGGTTTCACTAGGTTTTAGACCAATTCACAAAGCAAAATGGCAACAGATCTCTGGAACAAGGAGCTACGATAACCAGCGCTAACCAGTCAGATCGATTTTGCGATGCTATTTCACATTAATTAGCACCCTAACTACGCTGTAAGCAATTTCTATCATTTTTTATACCAACATTTTACAATGTCATCCCATACGTCCAATTGAAAATAAACAACACTACTATTATAATGTATTCAGACATATTTTAGTAAATTATAGGAATCTGGCTTTTCCTGAAGGATTCTGGGATTGATCTTCAACTGTTTCGTTTACAAATGATAGCATGAGATACTCTCCAAAAAAAAAAAAAAAAAAAGAAAAAAGTGTCAAAATATTGCTGGTGTTTTTTTTTTTCTTTCCAGTTCAGAAACAGTAAAAAATAAAACCTACGGAACCCCTAAGGGGACATGGTGATGGAGAAAAAAATATGAGATGTGAGGAAAATTTAAATTTCAATGATTTTGCGTTTGCTTGCAAAACTTTTGTGTTCTCCCGAGAAACTTTGCATTCGCTTGTAATTGTTTTGCGTTCTCATGCAATTTTTTTACTTTCTCTCGCAATTTTTTTGCTTTCTCTCGCAATTTTTTTGCTTTCTCTCGCAATTTTTTTGCTTTCTTTCGTAGTTTGTTGCGTTCTCAGAATTTTTTTGCTTTCTCTCGCAATTTTTTTTGCTTTCTCTCGCAATTTTTTTGCTTTCTTTCGTAGTTTGTTGCGTTCTCGGAATTTTTTTGCTTTCTCTCGCAATTTTTTTTGCTTTCTCTCGCAATTTGTTGCATTGTCAGATTTTTTTTGCTTTCTCCCAATTTTTTTGCTTTCTCTCGCAATTTTTTTGCTTTCTCTCGCAATTTTTTTGCTTTCTTTCGTAGTTTGTTGCGTTCTCAGAATTTTTTTGCTTTCTCTCGCAATTTGTTGCATTGTCAGATTTTTTTTGCTTTCTCACAATTTTTTTGCTTTCTCTCGCAATTTTTTTGCTTTCTCTCGTAGTTTGTTGCGTTCTCAGAATTTTTTTGCTTTCTCACAATTTTTTGCTTCCTCTTGCAATTCTTTTGCTTTCTCTGACAATTTGTTGCGTTCTCAGAATTTTTTTGCTTTCTCTTGCAGTTTGTTGTGTTCTCAGAAATTTTTTGCTTTCTCTCGAATTTTTTTTTTGCTTTTCAAACTTTCTCTCGCAGCTCGTTGCGTTCTCTCGCAAAGACATTTGCATTCTTTCACATTGTTTTGCAAAGTCTCTCGGGGAACGCATAAGTTTTGCGAGCGAATCACATTTTTTTCCCTATCAACATCAACATCTAAATACCTGAAATAAGTTGCCGCAACTTTTTTTTTTTAGTTTGGTGCAAGGTTCATTAAAAAAAAAAAACATGTGTGTAAAATATAATTACACGGGCCAAGTGAATGATTTTACTGTACTTTTATTGTTAATGACTTTTGCAGGCTAATGTTATCTATTCAAACGTTCTTAAAATTTTTGTCGCTATGCATTGTACGCTAAAGCTAGTCGAACTTTTTGCCATTTTCTTGAACTGGAAAATCACAGCATCTTGCTGTGAGTACGGTTTTATAGTTATACTTAAAGTTATAGTGGCTTGTCATGTTTAGCGTAGCTTAACTTAATTGCCTTTTTTATAATTATTTATTTATTTATTTATTTTTTACAGATGTGCTTAGTTTTGTGTGCCGCAAAACTCCACCTTCGTTTGAACTCATTGCGCTTATGTCTTTTTTTTTTTTTTTTTAATAACCACTACAGTACATTTCTGTTTCTAGCTGTTTTTTTTCCCCTTTTCTAATACCCACTCAGTCTCTCGCTCTCTCTCTCTCTCACACACACACACACACACACACACACACACTCACACACCCATATAAAGCCGGGGGTCTCACACACCTGGAACAGATAAAGCTCCTTTCATGTTGAGAAGGCTCTCCTGAGGTCAGCACAGGCCGGTGTACAGAGCGAGGTTTACAAGCCGGTTGCAGGAATGAAACTTAAATCGATCCCGCCCTGACTGACAGTTCCCCACCGACAGTTTTATTTTTTATTTTATTTAAAAATAAGAACAAAATTGAATTTAATTGAATATCATTTTATCCCTCAGCCGTCTTCTCACGCTCAACACATCAGTGTGTGTTTACATGCAAAACAGAAGCAATTCGCGTCAACGTCCCGCCGTGTCAATTTGTTTATCCAGATTAAAACGTGTAAAAATCTACGTGCCGTGTGTGTCATGTGGCTTCTCCTGGCTTATTCCGAGTTAAAGAGATACAGCCGGCTGTTCAGGATGCCGTCTCCTCCCCGCATTAACCCGTGTCCTCGGGGCATTTTGCCTCTCTCCGTTTCAGACATGACACACGCCATTGTAAACGATAGTTTCCGAGCGGGGATCAAACACGCTCCAGACGCTAAATAAAATCAGAAACGTGCAAACATTAGCCTTGCCGTGATGCGATGTGGCACATGTCACAGGATGTCAAGAGATTTAAATCACACACACACACACACACACACACACAAACACACAAACACATTCCTAATATGCATATTCCATCTGCATCTCTTCACGTTCTCTTCTCTCTCCTTCTCAGGTTTATTGTGCTAATATTTATGCTTTTGTTTACATCTGCTTCTGTTCCTTCATTCCTGGATGTTTGGAAAACCGTACGAGGAACGTGCGTGGTTTATCAGAATTATCATTTAAGGGAATGCCGTCCAGCGCCAGTTTATTCGTTCACTTTGACTTTTATGGTGGTGGACTGTTATGTTTATGGTGTTTAAAAGCATCTCTCTCTGTCTCTTCGTGTGTGTGTGTGTGTGTGTGTGTGTGTGTGTGTTTGTGTGTGTGGAGATCAGATTCTCTTAGCCTCAGGATGTAGCTCCAGAGTGAAGATCCTCCGCTGTGTGACAGACCGATCCCTGACACGCATGCACCTGTAAAGTTTCCTGTCCAGGTGTAATTTCCTGTAAAATAACATCTTATTTGCTGGCCTTGGGGAACATGGAATCAGAAATCAATACGCCATCGGAGAGGGATTTGACACAGCTTTTGGGATTGGTGCTAGCAAGGCAGCAGTTAGGCTAATTCTGTGATGGCGGAAAGAAAAGAGCGGGTATTTACTCACCTCTTGATCCGAGACAGATCAATGTCTCACAGCAGCGTTGCTTAACTTTTTTTGTATTGATTTTTCTTTTTTCTTTTTTTACTAGTAGGGGTACTGGATGTCCGTATCACGGCTAATAATAACATGCTATCTGATCTCATGAGAAATGTGCGTAAATTTGAACTTATTTGATCTTATGTTCAAAGTTGTAAGAAATGTTACAAACGCTAACTTTGACCTTGACCATCATATCTTGCAGAAATTGTTTGGCATGAAACACTGGATTGGCATCAGATCGGATTTGACGCGTGACGCATTGCCGGATTTCAGATGCGTATAATATTGGTTTATATGACAAATCTTGCATGTAGATATACTGTACATCCACCTCAAGGTTTGATGTGTATAAGAGTGATTATTTGAGTTACTATAAGAGTTATGTCCTCTCAGCTCAGACCAGTCTGGTCATTCTCCTCTGATTTCCCTCTGCTCACAGGATGTTTTTTGTTTTTCGCACCATTCTGTGTAAACTCTGTGGTACACTGTAGGGCAGTGGTAGCTTAATGGTTAGGACGTTGGATTTCTGATCCAGCTCACTGCCAAGCTACTACTGCTGGGCCCTTGAGCAAGGCCCTTAACGCTCAACTGCTCAGTTGTATAGGTGAGATGAATGTAAGTCGCTCTGGATAAGGGTGTCTGCCAAATGCCGTAAATGTAAATGTAACTCTAGAAATTGTTGTGTGTGAAAATCCCAAGAGATCAGCAGATTCTGAAAACCTCAAACCAGCCCATCTGGTACCAACCAACCATGCCACGGTTAAAGCCACAGAAATCACACGTTTTCTTCATTCTGGTCTTGAATGTGTACATTAACTGAAGATCTTGGACCTGTATCTGCATGATTTGATGCATTGTGCCGCTGCTACATGATTGGCTGATTGGATAACTACATAGGTGTCCCTATTAAAGTGGACGGTGAGTGTACACTCTTAGATAAAAGGATTCCTCAACGGTTGTTTGGATTTTCACTTCTTAAACCTTTTTTTTTTTCTCTGAGGTTATACGACAGAAACTGTCTTAATGCATCAAGCCTCTGATATTTTGCATGACTTTAGCTTACACTATCGACCGCAGAGCGCTACTGTCACACCTATTAGTCCATTTGTCGAGTCTGAATCAGAGCGAAATTGATTCTTTTGGTTTGTTAAACAAACCAAAAAGCAAAAAATACGTTGTCTGAGTTGTGTGTAAGGCTGAAAACGTCCTTGTAAAACTCAGAAATATAGTGATGAAGGGTGCATGTATGACAGAAATGTTATCTAATAACATTAGATGATTGTATGAATAACGAATTTAAAATGAGGAGAAATAATGAATTTGTGTGTTGTGTTTATTTTCTCATTTCTCAAATCTTTAGAATGTTACAACCCTGGTATTTGGTTCAGTTTAACAGCTTACACTGACAAAAAAACAAAAACGAAAAAAAACCCAAACCCTCAAAAGACACGGCATTTATGATTCACTTCTTAAGAACTTTGTCGAAAGTTTTCACTTGGAAGAGGATGATTGGTGGAGGATGTGATTGCTAATTTCCAATATTGGAGATGATTTTGTTGTTGTTGACGAACTTTTGCTTCGTGGCTGATTTGTGTGTGCGAATTTAACTTTTAGAATTTGACCGTTATTATTATACCTAAGTTGTTCGGTACTCATACAGGGTGAGAACCTTTGTTATGTTTTGTCCGCTGTCATAATTAGGAGATAGAGTGTGAGCCCAGATTTAGCCAAAGAAGCTTGGTTATTGTCGTCACCCCTTGTCAATCTGGGGAACCCTTAAAGATTTCATGTAGAACCCTACAACAGAGTTTAGTCTTCAGCAAACCACTTTAGGAATAGAAAAGCTATGCGAAAACAAGGAATCCCTTTTTTTTTTCCTGAGTATGGACTGATTACTAGCGTCCAGGACGAAAGCGCCATCGCACCATTGGTTCACGAAGTGACTTGGATCATATGGATCATACATCCGAATCCTCCTAGCTGTAGACTCCTCCATCCTGCAGTGTGGAGAACGTTCACACACTCAGACACTCCTCTCACACTCCTAATGCCTGCTGGTCTTGAAGTGTTAGCCTGGGGCAGTGTAGCACGCTGCGTTTCCATACCCCCGCTCCAGCTGTTCCGGTGGGAAATCATGCGGAAAACATGCATTGAATCTTACAAAGCACGGCATGTATAATGTATCACATGACATCCTTATGAATAATAAAAAAACAACGCAACGTTCTTCACATCACGCCAAACCCCTCAGACTCTGTATTCTCAAGATGAACAGATGTCGGTGTTTTTGTTGTTGTTAAGGACGAGTTAAATGGGTTAAAGGTTCCACTGGAGTTCAAAAGGAAGTCCAGGGTTAATGTAGAACTAACAGAACTGATGAAATGTTATGAATTGTGATCTCTAGTTTAATCAGAAATGATGTTTTAGACCCTTTTACAGCGAGTAATGGTTGGAGCGAGTGGAGTTGTCCAGTCCAGAGCTCAGGGAAAGACTAGTGGCTAAAGGGTTCTATGTAGGTTCTCTTTTATAAACAGTCTCAAATCAAACATCATGTGACTACTGAACATCCAAAAAAAAAAATAATAATAATTATGAACCTTATGAGAGTGTAGGTGTAACCCTGATGACCAATACTGTACATTTGCTTTGCTATACACTCTTTAAAAAAAAAGTGTTCTTCGAGGGTTCTTCGAGAGTTTGTTGGTTAATTAAAGACATTTTTTCTGGCCTTACTCTGATTTAACTTAATGTAATTTTATTTTTGACTTCAGGTGAGCTTGATAGTTGGGTTGAGGGTGGGCCAAAGTGGGTTTTGTGTGTTTTATATGTTTTCAAGTGTATTCCAACTCTCCCATTTGTCATTTTCTCTTTCTTGTAAGAAACCGAATAAACAGAGTGATGAAAAAAGGTTCTTAACTTCCAAAAAAAAGGTTCTAGTTAGAACCCATTAAGTTGTGTGCATGTATGTGCATGTGTGTGTGTGAGACCAGCGCAAGATGATGAGATCTTATTGTGTCTTCACCGGATTGGCAGCAACAGCAATCACTTATTTTTTGATTTATTAGATAGACGAGGAAATTAATTTCATTCTGAATTGCATGGTTGAAAATTAGACGGAGAGACTGTATGAACGGTTTCTCTCCCTCTCCCTTCCCCTCCTCCTCCTCCAGCACCACCACCACCATCAGTGCTGACTCTCCAGAGGCACAGATAACCGCTGATCTTCTCTACACTATTAATGAAAACCTTATTCTATACAGACTCTGAGGAAAGGCCGAGCTGGCCAAGCGGTAATTAACTTTGCTATCTCAGCTCCAAATCCTGAACGCAGCCTCGGCCCTGAGTTAATTCCTCCCCCGGAACCCTGCGCTGGACTCTCTGCTACTGACTCAGCCAGACCTGAAACCTGAAACTGTCTGGAATAAAGTCCTGTTAATAAGGTGTGAATTCTTTCAAATCAGAGAACATTTTTGTTTCACTCTAAGTGATGTGTGAGGAAAAAAAGTTTAATAAATGTGACCACTCAGTAGTTACTGTTACTAAATGACATCCTGTTACTATGTAACTTACAGTCATGACATATTCTATCTAAATTCTTGTTACTAAATAGTTACTTTTTAACGTACTGTTATATTATTATTACATGATTATTAAATTGTAAATATGTTACTTAATAGCTACTATGTAACATACAGTTATATAATAGTTAATGCAACGCCCTGTTACTAAATATTTAGTATATACCTTCATATTATAGAATAATTACTGTAATATCGTGTTACTGAAAAACTACAAAGTAACTCACTCTTAGTAAATAGTTACTGTTACTGTGTATACTAAATAGTTACTGAGTAACATCCTGTTGCTGAATAGTTTCAATATCTCTTACTAAACCATCAAACTGTGACTTCCTGTTAGTAAATAATTACAATGCGACTTTCTGTTACTTAACAGTTACTATGTAACATTCTGTTACTAAACAGTTACTAAGTAAACTCTTGTTAATAAATAATTATAATGTAACTGTCTGATACTAAGCAGTTACTAAATAAACTCCCTACTAGTCACTCTGTAACATCCTGTTACTGAATAGTTACAATGCAATGATCTGTTACTAAATAGTTACTAAGTAAACTCTTGTTAATAAATAATTTTAATGTAACTTTCTGTCACTAAACAAAGACTGCTGTCTAACTGTTTAACATCCAGGTGCTGAATATTTACTGTGTAACATCTGCTTACTAATTAATTACTATCTATGTATCTTTTACTGCAATACTTACTAAGTAACATCCGGTTACTGAATAGCTACCATGTAATTTCCTGTTACTAAAGCGTTACAATGCAACTTTCTGTTACTGAACAGTTGTAATGTAACTGTCCATTACGAAATTGTTACAGAGTAACTTTTTGTGACTAAAAACGCACAATGTAACGTCCTGCTACAGAAGTTGTAGTTATTCTCTTACTACTAGTTACTAAATAATTTCTAATTTCTTGTTAGTAAGTAGCTCTGTCATTTCCTGTTACTCAGTAGTTACAATACAACAGTTATTATTCCTTTTTAAAATTTTATTTGTGTGTGTGTGTGTATAGTGTAGCATTAGCACTGTTTTTATTAAGCCTGAATTTCCAGCAGTGAAGTAAATCTGATTAGTTTATATTCAATAAAATGAAATATTATTATTGCATTATTGGTAGCAGAACTGATCCAATATGATAGCGTACTGTACTTTATTTCGCTCTCGCTGCTAGTAAACAGATAGACGAGTAAGCAGATAGACAGGAAGAATTTCACATCCAGCTCATCGCCGATCAGTCTGGTGTTCCCAGATTCACACAGCCACCCATCTCGCTTCCTCCCCTGTGAGCTCGTGTTGTTGAATGTAAATAAGCAAATGGTACACTGCACTTTTCTGATGTCTCTCTGCTGTTACCTGGAAATGGGCTAAAACACATGTGCATGCATGCACGCACACACATTTCTGTGATGCCCACAAACACCTAAACACACACACACACACACACACACACACACTCACAGTATCCCACCCTCCTGTACACACACTCATCCATTCAGATATTTGATTGTTTCTCTCTCCGTGCTCCCCCCCCCACCCCCACCCCACTATCTCTTTTCATTTTCTCCCGCATCAAGACGATTCCTCCATTTTCTCAGAGCAGAATGCAAATTGGTAGAAACACTGATCAGAACTTATTACAAAATGGAGCCTTGCTTGGAGGAGGAATGTAAAAAGAGAGAGAGAGAGAGAGAGAGAGAGAGAGAGAAGAAGAAGAGTGTGTCAGTATGAGAAGATGGAGGGGATGGGAGGGGCCGAGGGACGGCGAGCGGGAGAGCCTGCAGGAGGGGAATGTCGCTTGGTGTCGGAGATGGGAAAATTAGATTTATTTTTTCATGGGGTGTAGAGAGATGGGATGGGGGGATGGAGATGGGTTTTGGTTTGGGGGTCAGTAATGGTGCCTTGCTGTTTTCTTTATATATAAGGAGGGAAATGAAAATAATTTGCGAATATGGTTCGTCCCATGCTGGTCAGGTCTGTCTGTCTGTCTGTCTGATTGCTGATTGAACTCCAGACTCCTTCCACCCCTCCTTGGGCCCTTTTATCAGCACCTTCCCAAGGTTACCCCTCATCACTATGTATAATCATACGGGCCGGGTTTGCGGTACACGGGGGGCTGAATACCCCCCCCCCCTTCATTGTCGCTACATTCTACGCTGCCTGCTATTCTGACTCCATTATAGATTCAAGGCTCGGTCCAGTCTCCAGTCTGCTTTGCGCACTCCGCTGTGATGAATGAGTCTGACCTTGGCAAATAGAAAGGCCAAAATACCATCATTTCAGGTTTTTTTTTTTTTTAGGAATCTCATTCTGTCTCTAGGTGTGACCCGTACAGGAGTGACGCAGAGTCGTGTCGTGTGTATTAGCCCAGGAACTGAAAACGTTTTAACATTTTTTCGTTAGAGTGATTCGTTCGAAATGGACGTGTAACGCTGCATATGTGAGCCATTCATACTCTCCTGTGCCTTTGACCTCAGCCGACTGCTTTTTAGCACATTGTCAAAAGTGATTTAAAAAAAAAAAAAGGAACAGGACGTTCAGGAATTTGATGTTTGCTCTGTGAAAATTGTGCTTGAGTGTTTTTTTCGTTTTTTTTTTTAAACAGTTTACTTTGTTGATGGTCCCACATGGATACTCTAAAAATTTTCACCAAACAGTTTATGCCCCAGTCTCATAATTTCTTCAGTGGGTAATCTCACGTGGATACTGTAGAGCTGCTGCTGTAATCATAAAGACACGTCCAGGACGCATCCACAGCACACTTAGTTTATCTTTACTCTTCTACACCTGTATATTGTTGTGGTGGAAAGAGCTCCTGCCACAGTTTCTTCCTCATGTTGTCTCTGGGAAATTTTGGATCTCTGTAAAGTTGCTTTGTGACAGTGTCTATTGTTAAAAGCGCTACACAAATAAAATTGTACTGACATGGTGGTACAGCGGGTAGCATTGTCACCTCACAGCTCTGGCATTCCATCCTGAACTCTTGTTTACCGTCTGTGTGGGATTTCAAATGTTCTCCCGGTGTCTGTTCGGGTTTCCTCTGGGTTCTCTAGTTTCCTCACACCCCCCAAAACATGCCGTTTTTGGATTGGATCGAATTGGATTGGCTATGCTAGATTGCCCCCAGGTCTGTGAATGTGTACGTATGTGTGCATGGTATCATGTGACAGACTGGCGTACCATCCAGAGTGTATTCGTGGCTCACACACAGTGTTCCTGGGATAGACCCCGGATCTGCTGCCACCCTGACCAGGATGGAGCACTTACTGAAGAACGGTACCGAAGGAACGATAATAGAAATACTAAAATAGAGATAATAGATAATAGAGATACTAAAACCTTCTCTATCAGCCAATACTGATACTGATATTGTTTTCTTTAGAAAATGTTTACATCACTGTTAAACTCTTTCACACAAAAAATAACTTCCATTGTAAATATAATACATATAATGAATTATAAAGCATAAAGAAAAAAAAAAGTGTCTCTTTAAATGTAAAAATAAATCCTTTTTCCAAATCCAACTCCAATAGATTAGATGCAGATATCCGATATGTTTTCTCTGATATCTGATCCACTGTTTTTTGTGATGGGTATCAGATCGCTAACATCTCTAACTGAAACTAGCTCTCTTTTAATCCGGATCTAACCCCGAGCTTCTTGCACTTCCTGTTTTCCGTCAGAAGATGGCATTCCCTGGCCACTTTCACAGGTCCTCTTCACTCGTCCGCCTCTCCGACCGGCTCTTTGTGTCACCGTGTGTCTTCCCCCCTCCTCCCGTCTCCCTTCTCCCTTCTCCTTCCATCCAG
Organism: Cranoglanis bouderius; assembly: GCA_023630585.1. Classification (NCBI taxonomy): domain Eukaryota; kingdom Metazoa; phylum Chordata; class Actinopteri; order Siluriformes; family Cranoglanididae; genus Cranoglanis; species Cranoglanis bouderius. Next base: position 2,383,334 of record CM042567.1, read on the forward strand.
GGGGTCGAGTCAGTGAGGTGGCGGTTCTAACAAGCTGCCTGGGACTGCGCCGCTCAAATGAGCCAAATCAAAGAGAAAGGGGTGTAGGGGGGAAAGGTAGTGCCATGAACCCCCTGCAGTGCACAGCCATTTGGCAGAATATGAAATGAATTCATATGGCCTGACATGATAAGCCCAAGGATAACCCTCTGTGCAGTCGGCATGTCCCAAACACACACGCACACACACAAGTCTCTCTTTTTCTTTCTGGAACATTCCTGACAAACAAATGCTGAAAACAACTGAAATAATCGAATGCAAACCACATAAACACACTTTTTCAACTGTTATAGGTTAAGGTCAGTGTTAAGGGGCGGGGTTAATGTTCGCTCGAACCTTTTGTCTTTAGATGTTTTACATATGATACTGTACACAACTGATTACTAAGAAGAAACACAAATTCTGCATTAACGTAGAAATGACGCAGGTCCGTGATTCATTTTTGCTTTAAAACACCATCATTGAATTCAAAACATCAAGTAAAAAAAGAAAAATACAGACCTTTGTGACATTTTAAGATCTAAACTCTCTAAAAATAAATGATCACCATCATAAGAATGCTTTTTGAAAGGAATTGTCCATTACAGGTGACAGCTGTGGCTGTGGCTCTGGACATCACTCCGTCCTTTCTCCGGAGAAATGTTATTCCACCCATCGTTCATGTTCCTGATTTTCTTAATGCCACAAGATGATGTTGAAAGTGTTTATTTCGTTCCATTAAAAAAAAAAAAATTAAAAACAAGTTAATAAAAAATGTTTATGAGTGTGTGTGTGTAAATCGAGCCATGTCCTCATGGCTTGCTTTCCCTTTTCCACCTACTCTTCATGACTCCTCATCTTCTCTCCATGTTGCTGTTTCATGTCTCTGGGTTTGGGTCACCCCCAAAAAGAGTCACACACACACACACACACACACACACACACACACACACACACACACACACACACACACACACACACACACACACACACACACACACACACACAGCTCACAGCCATTTCTACCAGTCTGTCACCTCCTCAAAACATAATCACATCACTCACACACACACATACACTCACATATTATGATGAGGCCGATTTGCACAGCTCTTAAAATCCAAAGAGCAGGGGTCTAACTGGAGGAAAGCTAAAAGCAGGGTTATCATCTCCAGCCACACAAATGCTTCCTGGAAGCACGCGGCGCAGACCCATTCGGATGGCTCGAGAGCAACGAGCAACAAAATATCGCCTATAATATATATGGTAATGCAGGCCGCTCTTTTGTGCTTGTCTGTGCCGTTTCAGTGCACCGATTTCCAATTTACAACGATCTGTGCGACTTAGACAATTCCTGAAAAACACCATCAAAAAATGGCAACATCGCAAAGAAAGAAAGAAAAAAAAAGAAATAAATAAAAGCCTCCTTTTATTTTTTTTTCACCCTCCGTCTTTGTATTTTTCAGCATGAGCGAGTTTGAAGAATTGCAGCGTGAACGTGACCTCATCTGAAACACGGCGCATCTCCGGGTTCTGCAAGATACGCTTCCCGTTAAGGATTAACCCGAACGTTGGGATGGGATTTTGCTTTACCTGCTCATTTAGAGGAATATCAAAAAGACAAATGCTATACGTAGAACAATGGAAAAAAATTCTTTCGAAATGATTATTGGCCACTTTTTTGACTTTAAAACACAATGCATAGGATACACGATTCTTATAAACACATCACAGTTACAGTTACAACCCCATGCTGCTTATTTTCTGAGAACATCACGTCCTGAAGTGTTTTACTCCCCTTATACCACAGCAATTTCCCAATGAAATGACACATTTTACTTTTTATTCGTTTATAGCTACAAGTTATAAGTTCTGCTTTCCTTATAGCAGCTATAAACAGACATTTTTTTTTTCTCTCTCTCTCTTGAAGTTTATAAGACAAAAAAAAAAAAACACATCTTGTCATGTTACCAAGAAACCGCAAAGCGGAAACTCCTCTGTCCTGACACTGGAGACTCCTTCCATAAATGTTAAATACATGTCTCCACTCAAATCAGTGATTAAACACGTTCACCTTTAATCTGTTTATTCTGTTTATCGTTAATGGAGTGGTATAGTAATAGTTAGTGTGGGCTGTTACTATAGAAACCATGACGTATTAACACGTGTGCATTAATTATTGTAATTTTGCATTTGCACTACTTATAGAAAATGAATCGACACCTTCCGGCCAATCAGAATCTAGCATTCAACAGAAGGATGTATTGAGAGGGTAAAACAGTGTTGTTTGTTTCCTGAGTGAGAAGAAGTGTTAATAAAAGTAATAGCACCTTCTTGTACTTCAGTCCTCAATACCAGACCTGACGTTACGTGTGTACGTTATAATTTTGTTTTGATACAAAAATCGGTCATTAAAATGCGCTTCCCAGCATCGGAGGAATCAGCAGCAAGTCCTGATCTCACGCTAAACTCAGCATCGGTCAGACAGAGGTCATGTGACTTCCCAGGGATAAACACAGGATATATATTTAAAGTTTAGATGTGAATTTAGATTATCGCTGTTTCTTAATGTTACAGATATGACGTTAGATGCATTTAAATATAACAACAACAACAAATGTCACGTATGTGTCACGTAACGCGAGTTATGCGAGTTGAGACGGATGCAAGTGCAGAAAAGAGCTTTATTTAAAGAGATGGGCAAACAAATCCAAAATGTAAGGAAGAAACAGGCGAGGGTCAGGCGATCAGCAAACAACATGAACTAGGCTAGACAAGAATCGGGGATGGGAACGGGACCAAAAACCATATAGCAAGAAACAAGAAACAAGATCAAAGGCTTGGTACGGGTCTGGCAGAAAACACAGAACTCACGATACGATTTTCAACAAGTGCTATGAATTTAAAATGTGGTACACATAACAATAATAATAATAATAATAATAATAATAATAATAATAATAATAATAATAATAATAATAATCTAAAAAAAACTGATTTAAATTTTATAAAAAATTTTAATATTTAGAAAAATATTTATCACCTGCATAACAATTCCCTTGATTCAGAGGGTGGGGGTGGAGTTAGGTTAGGTTTAGGGGTGGGGTTAATGTTCATAACTTTTCTTTTTACTGATAAAAATGGCATTATTTTTTTAAATGGGATTTAAGGATAGTCCAAGAATGAATAAACATAAATACGGACATGTTTAGGTTTTTTCATGATGTGACATTAGACGCAGAGTTTTCAGGAAGCGAAACAATTTGAAACAAACGTCATACTTTCAAATGTGTTGTATATAATAAAGATGACAAAAAAACTGATTTAAATACAAAAACAAGGTTGTCACGTGCATAACAATTTTCATGACTCATGGTTCAGGTTAAGGGGCGGGGTTAAGGATTAGGGGTGTGGTTCATGTTCAAACCTTTTACTTGTAGAGAAAAGACTGCGTTATGAATGTGACATGTTTTGTGAAATAGGATTTAAGGATCTTCAAAGAGTAAATAAATGTAAATATGGACGTTTGAACTTTTGTTCCTGTGCTTTAAAGTTGCACGATAATTTAATCTATCTAATCATAAATTATGTCTATGATTATCTGAGACAGGTTTTGTTCTGTTCATACATATATGTTTTCTGGAGCATACATACATACTTTATTTATCTATTTATAGGGCTTTTTTTAAAATATACATTTTTAAAAATGTCATTTATGCTTCTTTTACGTTTTTTACATGTTCAGGTGCTAATGATAGAACAGACAATAAAGACACTTTTTTTTTTCTAAATGCATTTTTTGAGCTCAGATTTTTATTTATTTATTTATTTATTTTTATTTATTACAATGAAAGCAATATTTTCAGAAAGCTGCTTCATAAAACCAGTAAAAAAACAAACAAAACAAACTAAAAAACCCAATAAACCTGACCTGTGTGGGGCAACGCTCTCAATCCGGGACGATTCAGACTCCATCCTGCCCCTGCACTTACCCCTTTTTTTCTCTCAGTTCCTCTGTCTAACCCAGACGCAGGTGATGAGACGTCTGACACCTCCGTCCTTCTTTCTTTTCTTTTCTCTCCATAAAAGAAACACGTGATGTGGCTTAAGGCAGGTGAAAATTAGGTGCAAAACGTGAAAGGGAAATTTATGAAAAATGCAAATGTTGCATTTCAATGCAGCAAATCTAAAAAAAAACCAACAAGATTTCATATTAAATATATGAATGTAAAAAATATATATAATTTTGTTTTTGTTCATTAGTCAAGAAATGTGGCTAATTAAAAAAAAAAAAAAAAAAATCAATGCTGGTCCAGATATTTAAGATTTTTTCTTTTTCTTCCTGGAGAAAATAATGTCCGTTTCTCAATGTGCGTTCTTATGTGATCCTTTTGAACTCGTTCTACGTCATCATCCACCGCTGAAGTTCAAATCCAATACTCAAGAACGCAAATACAGAGGACGCATGAAGTTACCCGGATGTGTTCTTCATATCGATGATGCATCGGATGCCTACCTGAGCGCGACGAAACCGCTTGAAGTCCCAGAAGTCATTGAGGCAAAACGATAACGGATGACGGAAGCCTGACCCATAAATGTAGTTTTAACGTCTTTTTAATGACAATAATCTAAATAAATCAAAATATGCATCTAAAAAGAATGATTTTGATATATGATTTAGATTGAGATATACTGTATATGAGGTTGTTGAAGAGTCGAATTTATCCCTCAGAAGTATTTTAATTAAACTACGCTAGCGTCCATCCTGAGGTAACGGTAAACTCATTAGCTTAGTTTATTAGTTAACGTGAGCTCGCAGTTGCAAACACTGAGCTTTCTACGTTAAAACACACTTAATTAGCTTTTGGTTAATCAGCCATTTAACAGTAAATCTATTAACCAGCTGAAACATATTACTTAGGGAGCACTGAAGAGACGAGGACCCTGATCCAGTAAATAAATAAATGTAAATAATAATGATAGTAATGTAAATGATGTTATGTTTGTCATTTTATGAATGTTGCAGTGTTGATTTTATTGTCCGTTTGATGGTCCTGTCCCACTACCAGAAATGGGACGGTCCATTGCGCAACAGGAAGATCGCAGCACATCTCAGTTCTCGCAAAGATGCGTTGTGTCCTCATGTCCTTCTGAGTTCGTTCCTTCAAAGTAGCCTGGCAAGACCGCTCTTCACGAGAACGCAAGTCGGTTCTTTGTCTTCTTAGAACTGAGGAACAGCCAATGACGTACAGTTCGGTGTGTAAACTGTACACATGAGTAAAAAAGAAAACAAAACAAAAACCTCAGTGGGATCAACAACTGCTGCAACGTCACTTCCGAAAAAACTGTTTCCAATTTTTTATTTTTTTATTTATTTATTTTTTAGCACAATAGTCTCTGCTTTTAAATAATACATAAATAATAAACAAAATATGAAACATTTTATTTATTCATTGTATAATTTCATAAATATTTTTATAGAACACACACACACACAATGGAAAAATTTTACAAAATTGAATACAAAATGTAAAAAAATAAAATAAAATCAATTTAAAATATTTAAAGTGAATTCTATACCTTTTTTTAAAGGAATTATTTGATATGTAGATGAATTCCTTAAACAAACAAATCAAACATTTCAATTATTTATCATATCATTTCTGAAATACTTTAATATAGAATTCCAAAATTGGAAGAATATTATATTCTTGAATATGAATAGTGGTTAGGATGTTTGCCTTGCACGTCCGGAGTGGGGGTTCGAATCCTGCTGGCTTTGGGGGTTTCCTCTAGGTAGTCTGGTTTCCTTCCCCAGTCCAAAGGCATGCGATATGGGCTGATTGACATTTCTAAGTTGTCCGTAGTGTGCGAGTGTATGTGATTGTGCCTTACAATGGGTTGGTACCCTGTCCAGGGTGTCCCCTGCCTCGTGCCCCGAGCCCCCTGGGATAGGCTCCATGCTCCCCGTGACCCTGTGTAGGATAAGAGAAGGATGCTGGGATTCCATTTTCACCTGAAATTTAATCTCATAGTTTAAATAAGGGGTTCAAAGCTTTTAATTCATATTTAAAAATTGTTCTAATGTTGTTGATGCATTTTCTGTAAATTTCCTGATTTCACGTCGTCGTGTTGTTTTGCCATGATGGTTATAGCCAGTGTGTGTGTGTGTGTGTGTGTGTGTGTGTGTGTGTGTGTGTGGCAGTGTGTAAGTCAGAGATGGCAGACCTCTCTTATTTATTTTTCATTTTGACGCGTGTGTGGTGGCGTCTCTCCAGCCTCCATCTCCTGCCACTTCTTTGAATAACAATCAGAAAAGCGACGCTCTCATTTTTCATCATCTTTTACGCCTCCTTCATCCCATCAGCCTCTGTCACACTGTGTGTAAGTGTGTGTGTGTGTGTGTGTGTGTGTGTGTGTGTGGCATGGAGTTGACCAGTGATCTTGAATTGAATGATCTTGAATGATCAATGAACTTGAATTTGTAAAATTGTAGTATATATATATATATATTAGAATTTTTCTTTATGGTTTATTATTTTATTATCTATTTTAAAGATTTTTAATTTTTAATTTTTAAAAACTAGTATCTAGAATTAGATTTCATGTAGAACCGCTTAGAATTTCATTTTTAAAAATTTACTTTCAATTAGAAATCTTTTGTTTATTTTAACATCTGATTTTCAAAAATGAACTGTAGGTGGAATTATTATTCAGAATTAAAAGTGTTTTTTTTCTTAAGTAGAAATTTTTATAATCTATTTAGAAGTTGTCACATAATTGAAGAAGCAGCAGATGCAAGTGCAGATTTATTAGAAAAAAGTAAAAAACAAACAAAACAAACAAAAAAAACAACTAAAGCACATGAACTAGGAACACAAACACTGGAACAAACACAAACACACAATAACAACAACATTACATAATCCTTATTTATTAATGAATCATCTATTAATTATGAGGAAACTGGCTGCTAAAAATGTATGCACCGAATTTTCACTTAAATTAAAGCATTTTCTTTTTAGAGACGGATAACCGTTTCAGTTTTAAACAGTTACATCATAGTTGTAGAAAGTTTTGTGATTGTATTGTTTATTGATTCAGTATAAAAATATCAAATATGGTTTATTTTAGTATAATATATTTGTAAATGTAGCTTTAGCTAGGAAGAAGTGGGACAGTGAGAGGACGGAGGAAAGTAGACAGGAATATAGGGAGATGCAGCGTGAGGTTAAGATAGAGGTGGCAAAGGCCAAACAGAAAGCTTATGAGGACATGTATGCAAGGTTAGATAGTAAGGAAGGTGAGAGGGATTTGTATCGGTTGGCGAGGCAGAGGGATAGAGATGGTAAGGATGTGCAGCAGGTTAGAGTGATTAAAGATAGAGATGGAAATGTGTTGACAGGTGACAGGAGGGTGAGGGAAAGATGGAAGGAGTACTTTGAGGAACTGATGAATGAGGAAAATGACAGAGAGAGAAGAGTAGTAGAGGCAAATATTGTTGAGCAGGAAGTAGAAAGGATTAGCAAGGGTGAAGTTAGGAGAGCTTTGAAGAGGATGAAGAGAGGAAAGGCGGTTGGTCCTGATGACATACCAGTGGAGGTATGGAAGTGTCTAGGAGAGATGGCAGTAGAGTTTTTAACTAGGTTGTTCAACGAGGTCTTAGAGAGTGAGAGGATGCCTGAGGAATGGAGGAGAAGTGTTTTGGTGCCGATTTTTAAGAACAAGGGAGATGTGCAGAGTTGTGGAAACTACAGAGGTATTAAACTGATGAGCCATACAATGAAGTTGTGGGAAAGAGTAGTGGAAGCAAGGCTAAGGGGAGAAGTGAGCATTTGTGAGCAGCAGTATGGTTTCATGCCAAGAAAGAGCACTACAGATGCAATATTTGCTTTGAGAATGTTGATGGAGAAGTACAGAGAGGGTCAGAAAGAGCTGCATTGTGTCTTTGTAGATTTAGAGAAAGCGTATGACAGGGTGCCAAGAGAGGAGCTGTGGTATTGTATGAGGAGGTCTGGAGTGGCAGAGAAGTATGTTAGAGTGGTGCAGGATATGTATGAGAGCAGTAGGACAGTGGTAAGGTGTGCGGTAGGTGTGACAGAGGAGTTCACGGTGAAGGTGGGACTGCATCAAGGATCGGCTCTGAGCCCCTTCTTGTTTGCGGTGGTGATGGACAGGCTGACAGATGAGGTCAGACAGGAATCTCCATGGACTATGATGTTTGCGGATGACATTGTGATCTGTAGTGAGAGCAGGGAGCAGGTGGAGGAAAGTCTAGAGAGGTGGAGGTTTGCTCTGGAGAGAAGAGGAATGAAGGTTAGTCGCAGCAAGACAGAATACATGTGTGTGAATGAGAGGGATCCAAGTGGAACAGTGAGGTTACAGGGAGAAGAGATAAAGAAGGTGCAGGATTTTAAGTACTTAGGGTCAACAGTCCAGAGCAACGGGGAGTGTGGAAAAGAGGTGAAGAAGCGTGTGCAGGCAGGTTGGAATGGGTGGAGAAAAGTGTCAGGTCTGTTGTGTGATAAAAGAGTACCAGCAAGAATGAAAGGAAAGGTGTACAGGACAGTAGTGAGACCAGCGATGTTGTATGGTTTGGAGACAGTTGCACTGAGGAAAAGACAGGAGGAAGAGTTAGAGGTAGCAGAGCTGAAGATGTTTAGGTTCTCTTTGGGAGTCACGAGGATGGATAGGATCAGGAATGAGTACATCAGGGGGACAGCACATGTGAGATGTTTTGGAGACAATGTTAGAGAGGCCAGGTTGAGATGGTTCGGACATGTTCAGAGGAGGGAGAGTGAATATATCGGTAAAAGGATGCTGAGGTTAGAGCTGCCAGGCAGGAGGCCGAGAGGAAGACCAAAGAGGAGGTTTATGGATGTAGTGAAGGAGGACATGAAGGTAGTCGGTCTGAGAGAAGAGGATGCAGGGGATAGGGCTAGATGGAGGCAGATGATTCGCTGTGGCGACCCCTGAAGGGAACAGCCGAAAGGAAAAGAAGAAGAAGATATTTGTAAATGTAGCTGCTGTATTGAAGCCACAAAAATAGTAAAAACATATATTTTATAACAGAAAGTGTGTTTGGATGGAGTTCAGCTCTCTGTAGGTTGTCAGATTTTCTTCTTCTTGAATTATTCTTGTTTTTCGCTCATGCTTTACTTTCCTGTCATAAATATTCAGCCAGAGGAATGCAGCAGTCCTGCAACCTGAACTTGGCTTTATTGTTGTTGTTGTTGTTGATGATGATGATATTGTTGCCTTAAATCATTTTTCATTTTTCACTCATCTTCAGAGAAACGAGTCCTGGCCTCTCAGACTCTCAGGCACTGCTGTGGTTTAGCGTTAGCCGTGTATTTCTCACAGGAACTCATTTCATTTCCTGTTTCGGTTTGAAATCCCGGTTTGAAAGTCGGTGGTGTTTATTGTGTTCAAAGAGTAAAAAAATAAATAAACAGCGAGAGATTCATGCAGGTCCATTTCTCGCTATCACTCCGGACTACCAGGGGGCAACATGGTAACTATAATAACAGTGAAATCGGCTTGCTAAGTAAGAATTTAGCAGGCTTAGCTTGCTAGTTAGTTAACATGATTTGAACCTGCTAGTTAGGTAATATAAGCTAATAATATTGCTTCACAAACCTATGCAGCTTGCCTAAAATCTTCAAGAAACTAGCTAGCTAATGCTAGATAGCTAGGTCACGTTCTTACTGGACACATTTAGCTAGCTAAAGCTTACAAATGAGTTTGTGGAGCCTGTTCGGGAAGCACCTCGTCTTTCAGTGCCACGACGTGAAACGTCACGTCGACAACAAAGTTGTAATCATCAAGAGACTCGCATGCCTTAAAATTTCTCGCTAGTTTAAACACGCAGAGTGTATTTGTCGGATCACTGCGTCATTTAGCATCATTAGGCGACTGATGTTCTAGAGTTACACCATTTGAGAGTGTTAGTTTAGCCGAATAGCACTCTCTGTCTTTTAGGGCTAACCCTTAATAACATTTTAGCTAACGTCAATCTGATTCCAAAATAAAATATTATGCATATTAGAACCAGATAGCAACAGTAGCATTGCTAAGCTACTCAGGTCTTTTTGAGGTGTTTCGTTAGCGTTAGAACCAAATGAAAGTTCAAATTCAACCTGATAATAAATATAGCACGCCGATTTCCTCCAACCTACATTATGTTAGCCGAGGTAAACAGCTAGCGTATAAAATAACGAGTGGTGTTCGTGTGGATCTGCTGAGTAAGCTGCCACGCTCGAGTACTCGATAGGGATCACCTTCCTCCCTAGAGAGGGTTAATTAGGCCTTAATTACGCTAATTAACATCTCTAACGTCGTCTAGCTGAGATCGTTACGTCTGCGTTAAATACATTTTGCTGAACGGGGGTGGGGGTGGGTGCTGTGTGGGGGGTGAATCTGAATCGCCCTTGATTTCTTAATGACATTAATTATCATTAGGTATAATTGTGAAAATTCCCAGCTGTAATTAACACTTTCACATATTTAATGAGATCGGTATGGAATGGAGGGAAATACGTTAAGACTTTGACATGAGGCGTGTTATCTTTTTTAAAAAAAAATTTTTTTTTTAAAGAAATTAGATAATTAATTAAAAGCCGTATCACACCAAGAGTTCAGATCTGACATGTGGATACTCTCAGTTTGCTTTAAATACAGATGAATGATTTTTTTCCAGCTCAAAGTGACTTTAATTAGCACGGCAGCTGATTAGAGAACCGTGCGCTAATTACAATAAAGACAGATTCCTCGCTGAAATACGACAAATGAGAAATAAAAAAAATTTGGGGGTCTGGAGAAGCAGGAAACTGAAATGTAGCAAGAATTTTTCTTCTGGTTTTAGTTTATTTCTCTGATGAAGTCCTGGACAGGAGTGCGGTGAACTCGGTGCCGTGGTCGTGCGCAGAATAAAACCGATTCAATCAACACACACACACACACACACACACACACACACACATGCCGTTTTAGTGCAAATTTATAGCAGAGAAAGTTCAATTTATAATGCAGTTCGAAATCTTGCAATTTGAGACATTTAATATAGTTTAAGGTTTGATAAACTTTCTGCTATCATTTCCTCTGTGTGTGTGTGTATAGGGTGTCTGTGTATGTGTGTGTGTGTGTGTGTGTGTGTTTAGGGTATGTGTGTGTGTGTTTAGGGTGTGTGTTTGTGTACTGTATGTTTGTTTGTTTAGGGTGTGTGTCTGTGTTTAAGGTGTGTGTGTTTAGGGTGTGTATGTGTGTGTTTTGGGGGTGTGTGTGTGTTTAGGGTATGTAGTGTGTGTGTGTGTGTGTGTGTGTGTGTGTGTGTGTGTGTGTGTTTAGGGTGTGTGTGTGTGTGTGTGTTTAGGGTGTGTGTGTGTGTGTGTATGTGTGCGTTTAGGGTATTTGTGTTTAGCGTGTGTGTGTATGTTTAGTGTGTGTGTGTGTGTGTGTGTGTGTGTGTGTGTGTATGTGTGCGTTTAGGGTGTGTGTGTTTAGGTTGTGTGTTTGTTTAGGGTGTCTGTGTGTGTGTTTAGGGTGTGTGTATGTGTGCATTTAGGGTGTGTTTTTAGGGTGTGTCATTGTTTAGGGTGTCTGTGTGTGTTTGTGTATGTGTGTGTTTAGGGTGTGTTTTGTTTGTTTAGG